>CM045461.1:28637413-28953979 GCA_024666655.1 Dascyllus trimaculatus | reverse complement strand
GGGCGGTGTGGCATCAGATCACTGTCCTGTGGTCGCTGAGTTTTATGTAGATCCATTGCCTAAGGAGCTGAGCAGGCCTGGTATGGCAGTGGTGGACAGAGGAGACATTATGCCCAAACATGAGCGGTGACAGCAGTCACAGTCAGGACAGCAGTGGATGGCATGAGAAGGACTTTGAGCCACCTGGATCCTGCTTTGTCTTGGTTTGCCATGGAGCAGAGTTTCCTGATGAATGTGAAGAAGTGCCAAGATTGCCTTTTGGGTTTCAATTTATCAATGTATGATAGTAAGTGATAAGCCATCAAGCCATAAAAATGTTGAGATAAAAATATATATATGATGTACTTTAAAAAGAAATGTGCCAAACATTTTCTATATGTATATACAATAAAGAGAAATTGATAGATGTTCTAGCAGTGTGTGTGTGTGTGTGTGTGTGAACTCTCGTTAATGCAAATATGTGCAGTATCTAATCAGAAGCATCTGAATGACCCAGCTGTTCAGAGGCGCTGCTGTAACGCTCATCTGTTCTGTCAGTGGAGAGGATAAGATCTCTGCTGTACAGCTCACGAAGGCCGCGCTCTTAAATTATGTAAGCAGGGCCTCTGAGTGCACGTGTGCGCTGACTGCCTTCTCTGTGATGGAGATGAGGTGCCAGGGCTCGGTGCCATCAGAGGACGGTGCCGCCGCCGCCTCGACTGCTCATTAGGGAAGCTCCACAGTGATGCTCTCAAATGAGGGGGAAATGAATTAATCATTTGTTCATTGTTTTACATATCAATCAGTGGTTATGAATCAGGACGACTATATAATGAACACATTAATGCTATTAGATGACAGCACGGGAAGCTGTGTTAATAGGAAAACCTATTCGAGAATATTCAGTGTTTGCTGATGTTTGTTTGGTGCTTGTTCATTCATTGCGCATTTGTAGAAAATACTAACAGTGGGTAACTGCACCTGGCTGATGAGATAAATGGATGACAGTAACAACAGTTTTCAACTGCTAGCTGCTCGCTGGGACTGCACTTGAACCTTAATTAAACTCCCTTGCAGATACACACACCATAGACACACAGTTATTGTTATTACACTGCTTTCTGGTCTGCTTGTAGCTCTCCGTTCTATTCACCTGCAGCAGGTCGTATCTCCATCGTACACTGTGTAAGAAAGATGGACGGAGCTACCATGACTTCACCCCTTGGTTTCTGGACTGAAAAAGTGAAGCCAAAGCGAAGGCTAGTGGACAGTTCAACATGTCTGTTGAAAACGTGCTGCTACTCCACTGATAAATAACAACAAACTAACAGTTACTTATATCAGAAGTAAATCCAAACCAGGAGGAGACTCATGTTCATGGTAAATGTGTGTCAAGGCTGCTTCGTCCATACCATCCTCCTGCTAGTTGGATCACTCTCACCATCATCTTCTTTTGTGGAGGACCTGGTGTGTACTTCACAGTTTGCATATATGAGTGTTATAAAATGGAAATTCAGTACTTTACAAACTGGCTTTGGAACTGTGTGACATGTCATTCCTCCCCTCTGCTATCATTTTTGAACCCACAGAGCAGCACACTAGAGTCCTTCTCCAGTAGAGCCAGTTGACAGCAGGTGCTTATGTGATTTTCTTGGCTGTGCTAAATTAACGTTCTGCTGGTTTTAACCACAGACTGTACAGGAAAGATCAGGATGAGACTCGAGTTCGTGGTGAATCAGTGTCCAGGCTACTTCATCCATGTGGAGCCAGAGCTTTTTGGAGCCAGCCCCTGTCGGCTGTAGTGGAACTTCAGGTTTTTGACTCTTCTGGGTTGGCTTCATTTTTTAGGGCCAGCTGCTACGTCCATCTTTCATACACAGTCCGTGGTTTTAACCTCCATTATGTTGAAAGTTGTAATTACTTAGTGTGGCCACTGCACAGAACTTACTAAAACATTATACCCACATTATTGTCAACTACCAAGGACCAAGACTCGACATACCCTGGAGCAGCACTCATTTTTCTGGAAGATGAAACATCTATAAACTTTGTTTTCCTCTCACAATTGAATACACCCTAGTGATTTACTGACCAGCTCCTTTGGATTTAAGGTAAGCCTGTAGTTAAAGTACCAATCACAATATTCTAAATTATTTAAACAACTGTGCTTGTGTGTGTGTGTGTGTGTGTGTGTGTGTGTGTGTGTGTGTGTGTGTGTGTAAATGCCTATAAATTGAATTCAAAGTGACTACAGCTGATGTAGTTTAAATATGTGAGTGTCATGCGTGTACATAGACTGTTTAAGAAACTGGTCTATTAATTTATTTTAAATGAACACAGATTTTTAAAATGTAGATGTTTGAAGTGGGGTAGACAATTCTTCAATGTGAATTAAAGATTTCTTATATTATGTTCTTTTTCTCATCTTTTCAGTAAAGGTGGATGACCTAGGAGGCAGTTCCAACGATCCTGCTAACTGTGAACAGTTGATTCATTTTTTGCATCTGAGGTATCTCTGATGTACAGCTTAGCAAATTTTAGATAAGCTATTTTAGGAAATTTTAACTACCGATTTCCAGTTTGATTGTATTAATTGTACTATAACTGTGTAAATGATGTTGCAGGGATACCCATTCAACTTATCCATGAATGAACTGCTGTTTGAGGCACAAAATTGAAGTTGCCCCTGCAGTTAATCACCTGCTGCCAATCATAACATGTCATGGAGTGGATGACGTCCTCTTCTCTGTTTTGAGACACATGTTTGATGACGACTCCAATGACAAGTAAGACAACATTGCTATTGACAATGGCATCGTTACTGGAGCAAAGTTGGAGGCCAACCAACACATAGAGGCTGATGACCCACAGTCTGGAGGATCGAAAAGAAGGCAGAGATTCTCATGATGTCGCTGCTGATGTTAAAGTTTATCAGCAAGTCTGCCAGACTGATACAGATGTCCTTCCTGGTTCATCCAGCAATAGGGCAAGAGAGGAAGAGGGAGAAATGAACAGCAAACATATCTGATGGTGGGATGAGTTTGCTGACTCTGAGTCTTCTAATGAAGAAAATAAAGAACAAGGTGAGGTCAGCCAGGATGAAGAAAAAGAAAAGCTACTTGGTGTATCATAGAAGAGGGAAAATGAAGATGGCAATGAAGAAGAAGAAAAAAGAAATCCAAAGCATTTCAGGCACAAATGATTCATCTCTGCTGCCCCTTTCTCTCACTCCAACCAGTTGAGGCAGATAGCCACCCTCCCTGAGCCTGGTCCTGCTGGAGGTTTCTATCTGTTAAAAGGGAGTTTTTTCCTCTCCACTGTGACAAAGTGCTGTCTCAGAGGGAATCCTTGGATTTGTTGGGCTTATTGAGTCCTATCTGTAATATTTATATGGGTCAGGCACATTTTTATATTATTACATAATATAGTATGTAATAATATACAAATGATTAAATATATAATACATGATAAATTTATTATATAATGTATAATAGGTCAGCACGGTGGCTCAGTGGTTAGCACTAGAAGATCCCTGGTTCGCGTCCCGGCCTGGGATCTTTCTGTGTGGAGTTTGCATGTTCTCTCTGTGTCTACGTGGGTTCTCACCAGGTGCTCCGGCTTCCTCCCACTGTTAACTGGTGATTCTAAATTGTCCGTGGGTGTGAATGTGCTTCGTTGTCTGTTTCTCTATGTAGCCCTGTGATAGACTGGCGACCTGTCCAGGATTCGAGGATAGACTCCAGCCCCCCATGACCCTACAGAGGTTTAAGCAGTGTATACATAATGGATGGATGTATAATAATAATGGTGTGTTATATATAATCTGTAATAGAGAAATTAGATAAACATTGACATGCCTGGTATAAACTCACCTTTGTAACAGGAACCACATTCAGCACTTAAATATAATAAATCAGAAAAGACATATTTCTATTTGTAGCTTTGTGGCATGAATCAGGTACCATGTCATGTATCAGGTTTACATGCTGCTACCCTCACCCATGTATGAAGATCAGCAACACGGACATAACAAGCTCAAAATATAATTTAACGAATGTATTCCAGTAGAACTAAATATCTAAATTTTCTGGACATGAAAGTTCGTATGCTGGATCCATTCATGGCCCAGTGGGTGGACCTGTATACACGTTTATTATCCAATAGGATCATTGTGGTAAACAAAAAGACCCAAAACACTCTGATTGTTTTTTAGAGGAAGGTAAAAATGATTCTCGTAATTTTGCAGCTCTGTCTTGTACAGGGTTAGGAAATGCAAGCAGTAAAATATTAACAATTTTTCCAGGACTGGCAACACCTGCAGGCACAGGGGAAATGGTTGTACATGTTGATTTGTTATCAAACAAATCCAGTCTCCATATTCCATGCATGGCTGACTGGACTTTGGCAGGTGTGTGAGCATAAGCAAAGCACTGGACAACATTATGATGGTATGAAGTGACGCAACAGGGGATCATTGAAGCTATTATCTCAGACAGCAATGGAATCAGGTGGTTTTTATGGGGTGGCCAGGTTGAGACCATGACTCACACTGGGGTGGTACAGAAAATGAAATCCTGTTTTTTTGGTCTCTTTTGTTATTTTTTAACACAGATTTCACTGCCTTACGAAGACTCATATATGATCAACTTCTTATGTAGTCCTCAGTTGATTCAAAGGACCAGTTGGAATAGTTGCTTCATGCTTTTTCAGCTGTTACACTTACATGACAATTTAAATTGCATTAGGTTTAGGATGTACCTGCAGCTCTATGTGACCACCCTAGGACACCCCTTGACTCCCCTCTTGATCTAAGAACAATTAATGTCTGCACTACATTATGTACCATCTTGGAGAGAAATGACAGCTGCTACCTCTGACTGTTACAGGGAAACTACCAAAGGATTATTTCTATCAGGGCCACAATATCTCTGCAAAGTTTCATGGAAATCCATCAAGTGTTTGTGAAATTGTTTCACTCAAACCTAAAAAATGTTGAACTCATGGCAGAGCTAGAGGAAAAGCCACCGGTTGCTAAAGTTACTAAAGTTTCTGCTCTACAGAAATTAATTTCTGCACAGAATTTCATAAAATTCATCTCAATGTTTCAGTCTGGACCACAGGCTGAAGCTACAGTGGAAGGCTCATGATCAGCAGCATGTTCTGGAGTCTGGACCTTCCAAATAAACACTGCTACCTTGGCTATGCCAACCTCTGACCTGTGCAAACACTTTTGGAAGCACAGACCAGTTCATACATGGGTTTACTTTAGATTTACACTGTGCTGATAGGGCAGGTATCGTAACCACAACCACAGCAGACACGTGCCTGGACAAAAGTGTAGATTCACAGTTTGTTTTGTGAATGAACGTCAGAGCAGGGGAGAGCTGGATGTAATCAACAGACACAGAGCACACACCAAAGTTTTATGTCGGCCTTCAAACCTCGCTAAGGGACTCATCATATCCAAAATGACCCTCGTCACACTAACGAGACTCAAATTTACTCAAGGGAAATCACTTACCTATACAGTACATTCACATCAACAGACACTGAGCTAAATTGATTTCTGGTAGAGAAATTAGACTGGTGCTGCAAATTTATTAAAAGTTTAAATATTAAGGTAGAGATTTGCAAAGAATCGGACGCTTTGTTTTGGTGCCAGCCAACTGCTTCACCCCCTCACATACCCTGTTGTCCCTCATTTACCCTATTATCTGTACACATACCTGCAGCAAGCCCTGCTACCTCAGCACTGCTGCCTTCACTTGACCTCATCACCATCTGATACCTACTGTATGTTGGAGCAGGGGGCCCCCTAGTGGCTAAATGTAGCCATGCTCCATCCCCTTCAGTGTTTATGATTATTCCTGATACTCTACATATGGCTATAAATGTTGTGTTATTTTGAATAGATGAAATGATGGTAAGGAGCCCACAAAATGTCAGTACTTCTGGGGAACCTCACAGGGGTAAGTCAGGTTGTGAGTCTGCTGTTTATCTTTACAGCAGCTGGATACTCTTGGAGATTGGCCTTGAACAATGGATAATGGAAAATAGATGCATCACTACATCACCTGGTCTTCATCCATCCACCCTGCAGAGTGTTTCCCTAAACTGACACTGTATTATAACTGGACTGGACCAACACACTAACTGTTGGTACAGATCAGAACAAACGCACAGCATATTGCAAGGTAATGCAAAAGCAGTCCTCAAAAAACTGTTGCCACGACCCTTGCAGAGCTCCATTGGGCTCCATGCAATAGGTGTTCCCCATGGAAGGAACTGAGATATTATTTATCAATGTATAATCTTGTGCAAACATCATTTCACTGTTTGATAAAAACAGAAATACGCAGACACTCTGACACAGGAGCAGCAGTGAGGTCCTGCATGGACAGGGTCTGGCTCACACTGTGGCCTCCACTCATTCTGAAGTGGTGGATGGGGTTGAGGTCTGGGTTGGAAATACACTGGTGACAAAAGATTTGCTTGAGTGCAAAACATTCCTAATCTGACTCCTCTTTGGGGCACCTGGTCCCCTAAACTAGATATACATTAATAGATGGATTACTGAACAAAAACAAAGCAAGAAAACAAAGTTAATGAACATCTTTCACCAGTTCGCATATTTCTGCACCTAAATGTTAAATAATCTGCACCTATATAGCACCATTTAGCCTTAACTAGGTTCTACAAAGCACTTTACGATGTGTTTCTCATACATACACACCAATTCTTTGTAAATATAATAAACACTAAGATGATGTTATCTTCAAATTTTAATTTTTGCTTAAAAAAATGAAACTCCACATCACATGGCCCACATAGTTATATCATGTACTGCACAGTCATATGTAGATAATACTTATGTATGAATGAATGAGGAATGAATATGAATAAAAATTAAACATATGAAATCATCATCAGTTACAACATTTGAAGGGCCAGATGTGTGTGTGTGTGTGTGTGTGTGTGTGTGTGTGTGTGTGTGTGTGTGTGTGTGTGTGTGTGTGTGTGTGTGTGTGTGTGTGTGTGTGTGTGTGTGTGTTGTTTACCTGGGGAAGAGATGGCAGCAGGATGCATTATTGGAAAAACCACCAATCACTGTAAGACATATGCAGTGGTGACAGATGTTATGGTGTCACTGATTCCCATGTAACATCTGGCAGTGACATGTCTACAGATTAGCAGCAGTAGTAACAGGGTCGCCTCCTGATAATGCTTCTGTTACTGTCCTCTAGTGGAGATGTGACTCCACTTCAGTCATGTGAGAGCCTCCTTGCTTCAGCAGGACATCTTTAGCAAACACCAGGACACCGAACTACACTGCAGTTTCCATTCCACTACATGGTGTGCACATTGTGTTCACCATAGTATGAGCAGGTGGGAGTGTGAGGCCTGTGTGTGTGTGTGTGAATGTTGAGTAGACTGATACCTATTGTCCAGCATGTCACTGCTTGTAGCTGTCATTCACTGCTCTGCGGCCCTCTGCGGTTTCCAGTTTCCCCACAGTGAAACCAGACGCTGATGAAAGAGATGAATGAAAAGTGTGACACCTGCAGACGGAGAGGCAGCCAGTGTGTTGTGACAGATTTGGTTACTGCGGTCACTCACATTGTGGGTCAGCACGTTTAGCTTAGGAACCTCTCCACACTGATCTCTGACACAGAGAGGAGCTTCAGATATTAGGCCTGTATTCTGTTAGCATAGGCTTTGTGGTCCAGCATTAGGCTGATCTGGTATTTTTTTTGTTTAATCCTCAGGAGAAGGAGTCTGTGCCAGCACTCTACAGAGAGAATCCTCTGGATTGAAGCCGCTCAGTTTTTGAAAGTCCTAGTTATGCATTTTATCAGATAATTAATAATACAGTATTGTGTCAAAAGCAATAAAGCTGCACTGCATCATATTTTGCATATTAATGATGGATCTGTTTCATTATGTAATGTAAAAAATATTCACAGACTACACAAGTGCAAAAGTGCACCTGCTTGAAATATGTAGGTATGACCTACTTCACATGTAAGAAACTGAGTTCTCCAAGCGGACTCTCATGGACTAGAAAAGTTACATAATAGCAACAACTTTGCATCCTTGGTTTCTGCAGTTGTCTGTTTGCACATCCACAAGGGAGAATAATCAAGGCTTTCTACTACTTTTCTGGAAAACAGGAGTAGACTCAGAAGATTCTGTTCTTTACCTGCACAGCAGGACATATCTACATATTCATGCACACTGATGCTCTGGTAGTGTAGTCAGCAACAACATTGAACTCTGACAGAGAGTTCAAGGTTGTCCACAAGAATCTGTAGAGTTCCTGAGTTGTTTCAGCTGCAAGAGGGGAACCTGCAAAATATGAAACACATAATTATAATGTTGTGGCTGATCGCTGTAGTTACTCCAGATGCCTTAGCCTCCAGTACTGCTGTTATGGTGGACCAGGATGTTTCCTATGAATTTAAAATCCTTCTCCGTACACACAAAACCCTGAATGGCCAAGCTCCATTGTAACTTAAAGCTCTTATGGTGCTTTACTATCCTAACAGAGCAGGTTTATGTGACTCCTAGAGTTTCAAAAAGCAGAGTGGGAGGCAGAGCCTTCAGTTATGAGCTCCTCTGTTGTGGAATCAGCTCCCAGTTTGGGTTTAGGAGGCAGACACCCTCTCTGCTTTAAAGACTAAGCTTAAATTTTCCTTTTTTTAAAGCCTATAGTTAGGACTGGCTTAGGTCACCCTGAACAATCTCCTGGTCATGTTGCTATAGTCCCGGAGTGCTTCTGGACTTCCCACGATGCACTGAGCACCTCTCTTCCTATTACTACCATCACTGCTGTCATTATTGGTATTATAAGTATCAGCTTTCACATACATTTTAGTAAAGATATGTGCAACCCCTGAATTTCTGGTGGTTGTGTGATAATAGTTAAAAACTGCATTGTACCAGTGATAGTGCTAATAATACATTGATGCAAACATGCATGGAAACCACATGACTTCCAATAAGCAAATAGTGCTGTAGTGCTAGTTCTCTGCTCTACAAATGGAAAGAAACAACAATAACAAATGTTAGCAAAGTATTAAACACACAGCAACTTTTCAAGGGAGTAAACTTTATTGAAAGATTCAATCTATTAATTTCACAAAAAAATCATTCAAATAGAAAACATCACATAGAAACACCAGGTTATTAAACTGTACCATTTAAGGGGTCTTTGAGGAGCCAAAGGGCTCCCTGTTTTAGGTCCACCTAGGTATCAACGACACAAACACTCAAGTATCACAGTAAAACCACAAGGCATTTGGTTTGTGTTGTAAAACATAAATGCATCAGTCTGTATAAATGACAGTAACTGCTCATGTCAGTGCAGTTTAAAAGGTAGATCAAAGGTAAGAAAGTGCAAATAGTCACATCGGGCTTCAGGTCAGTGCACTTGGACCACCAGGGCTTCACTGAGTGTACAGAGAACACCTTCCCAAGGTCACAGTATTACAAAGTATTACACACTTCACAAACACGTTCTTTTCAGCAGATGCAGAACAATGCTGACGGGCTCCACTTTAATTAGCAGGCCTGTGTGATGACGCTGATGAAGCACTGACACAGGTATCAGTTCATCTCTGCAGCGGCAGCAGAACTGAGCATCATTCCACTTTCCTCGTCTTTCTCTCAAGCAGAAGCTCTCTGTTCTAACACAAAGACTAGAAAAGTAGGAACTCTAAGTGGTATTTATAGGAAACAGTGCAAGAATGGATATATCTTCACTAAACAGACAGTTTTAAATACAAGGTAAGTACACTTAGATCATAGATGCTTGTAAGAATCAGATCTATAAGTTTTTGGTGGTTTATGCTAAAACTAATGGACGCTCTGTGTCTAATTCATGCATGAGCCTACAAAACACTAGGTATTCAGGTTTTCTTCAAGAACTGAACTATGAAAAGGCTTTAAGAAGCAGGTAAAACAGATTTTGGATCAGATACCAGCTGATGTACTGGCACCGCTTTTATTTTCAGCCAATTAGATTATCACTGATATACTGGACTGTCACTTCTTTAAATAATTAAGTTTAACTGGCATGTAATTTGTTCAAATTAATTTCAGCGTGACCCACTTAGCCTCATCCGAAAACGAAACCTAAACCTTTAAGAAACAACCTTAGTCAAGAGAGATTTCCACAAACACTTTGCAGACCTAGATTTGAACCATTTCACATACATAAACCTGAACTGTGATGACGACATCGGTGGATGTATCTCTATTTAAACGGGAAAAACAATGGAAAAGGCTTCAGAAGTAAAAACACCTTACACACCACTGGTTGTCTGTTTCAGTGAGCAACTCTTTCGGACTGAAGTAAATAATTGCTATATCCTGGTCTTCTTCTCGAGGGTTGCTTGAATTTTGAATACAGCCCCTGCTGCATATATATATTGGCTGATAATAGCTAGTATTGGAATCACAAAAATATGTTTGAACTAATTTAGAAAGTGCTTTACCATTGCAGAATTTGTCCACCACAAAGCACTGACAACCACTAAATACACATCTTTACCACAGCATTAGTTTCTTACATAGTGTGGCTGGTCTGGTCATGCTGGAGAGCTGATAGATCTGTGGGCCCAACTTCTATTGATTGTTATTGTAAAGTGTCTTTGAGTGCTCAGAAAAGCACTATAGAAATAAAATGCATTATCATTGTTATTATTATTATTATTATTATTATTAGATCTAATCTTGCCAGGTAACACCTCAGGATCCCAGAAAAAGAGCTTAAAAACATGGCTGGGTGAGGGAGGACTGGACTACAATGCTTAACTTGTCACTGTGGCCTGACTCTGGACAAGTGAAATAAAATGATTTGTTTGTTCAAATCATGTGTTCATGTTCTAAATTATCAACTGGCAATAGAGCTGTTAGCTTTTTAAAGTTTCAAATATAAGTATATCGGGTTTTAATTTAATTCTTCATGGAATACCTGAACTCTGTTTTGATTGACAATGATGCAGCTTCCGAAAAGCTAAAAGCCTACAAGCCTAAGGGAATCAAACCTCAATGCAAAATGAATTGGAGGAAAAAACAAAAGAGTTGGCACCAAGTATTCTGTAAATGTAATAAGTGTAAAATATGGGGAAAGTATTTTTTGTAATGATACAGTAATCCATGTATTGTATTGGCACAGATATGTCATCCAGCTCCAAACACAACACACCAGTGTGATTTTTTTGGGTCATCCCGTCATAGTGGACTTTTAATTACAGGCCAATATCAGATCAAACTATCGTGCAAATCGGTCTAACACAACTCCACACTACATGCAATACAGCACGCTGCACATGTCACAAACTCTGCTAGCATGCATGATGTTGGTGTTTGATGCATGCAGGCCAGGCAGGCTGGCAGTGGTGTGACAGGTTTTATTCAGGACTGTGCAGAGAAGGTGGACTGGGCTCAGATGATGGTCTTGAGCTCCTCGTCAGTCAGCTGGTTGACAGTCATGATTTTTGTCAGCTGCTCAGCATACCTGGCCTGGTCCTGCATGAAGTGTGGGATGCGGACGTTCTCCATCTGAGCCATGGTTTTCAGGCGGTCCACGTCTTCGAATGACACCTGAGCCCACAGAAAAACAGAAGAGAGGTTTGGCAAACCGCTACACTGCAGAAATGCAGAAAAAGATGATAAAAAGAAGATAACTCTAGATGATGAAACAGTAGAACATCATGGTTTTTACTCTTGATTTTGATTAATTCATCATTTGATGACAGAAATGTTCATGTCTTCTGCTCTCAAAGCTCTGGTGCTGTAGAGCTGTGTTAGTGGTATAACAAGCACTTTACTTCTTACATCACATTTACATCATCTACAGCTGGATTAATCATCAGCGCATTCATCTCCTTTGAAGCAGAAGAACTTGGTATGTTCTCTTGTCTGAGTGGTTATATAAGCTGCATTCAACCTTTCCATGCTTCACTATGTGTGAACCACAATCATGCTCTGTGCAGTGGAACCTTTTATTTTATGTGACTGAATGTCACAAACAACAAAGTTCTGCTGTTACTATCAGCTTAAGTGGAGTTGTAGAATAGGTGGCAGAGAGGAGATAACACTAGCAACGTGACACCAACAACAATGGGAGGGTCCAAGAAAGTAGCTTTTAAATGGAACATAATTGACTGGGAAGTCTGATTAAGAATTCACTCACATCCACACAGGAAAGTCAACACAACACTGATGTCTGATGTGCTAGTTTGATGCACAATAACCATCCTTAATGCAGAGTGTTGGAGCTAAGGGCTTTCAAAATGAAGCTGCTCAAATATCAGCCTCTGCTTCATGAGTGCATCCAGAGAGGTTGGAAGTGCTAATGGAGAATATCACTGGCAAATAATGATGTCCTCATTTGAACTTACTGATCAGGATCAACAGATCGGCATCAGCACGAACTTAAGCCTGTTCCGATGATGTCATGACTCAGTTATTTTGAGGTGATTAAAAGGAAAACATTTGTTACGATGGATTGAAGCATTCCAGAAATAAAAGGTGTTGGTTTAAAATACTGATAATGTTTCCACGTCATCAGTTGTGCTGATCAGTTGTGGCACTCTCATCTGTGGATGATCCAGGAAGCAGTTACTCAACCTGGCTACTGCTAAGTGAATCACTAAGTGCTCTAATACCAGCTAAGATGCCTCACCTTTCCAAGAGCCATCAGTAGTGGGAAGTTGATCTTGTCTCTATATCTCAGAATCTTTAGGATACCATCCAGATAGACCTGGTCTTTACTGAAGCACCCTGCAAAGTGAGAAGTCAGAAAACACCAATAAAGTTCAATGAGTATGAATTGTAGTTCAACATTGGCTGCATATATCAGCAAACCCACATTTAAATCTTATATACTATGTAGTGAAATAGTGACCTGGCTGTGCTGTGTCGGTCTGGCCTCTCTTGGCCCGGACACAGTAGTCCCAGCGGGTGTTGGGGTCCTGGACAAAGCGTCCAAGGCTGTGGAAGAGCTGAGAGAAGGACATGTGGCTGGCCTGATAGACGGTGTAGTAGAGCAGGGCAGCGCGCCACAGTGTGGGGTCCTTCCTGAACAAGACGCTGTGGATGCTGGCCAGACCCTCCTCTGTGGGGTTCAGAGGCTTCAGGTTGTGCTTCTTTCTGCCCAAGCTGCTGCTCCACGGCTGGTGGCAGTTGTTGATGCCACGGAAGTAATGTGTGCCTGTTGGACAGAGAAGGACTAGTCAGATAGCTGTGTTCAAGACAACTTTATTAGTACCAGCATCAATTATGGTCTTTTACCATATAGTCGATATCATGAGACTCCAATGGTCTCATGATATAGTGTATCAATACCAATAACAGTCCTCTGGGATTTTAATGTTTTGTGATGAACTGCATAACAGTCAGATTTAGTAAATAGTAATGAGTTTCCATTTTGCTGGAACTCCACATTAAAAATAAAATATAAGCTTTGTGTGAGAGCTTCTACACCCACCGATCTCGTGCCTCAGCATGCCCTCCAGCCAGTTCTCTCGGGCACTGGAGATGTTGATGGTCAGTGTGGGCCTGCTGTTCACCACCGTCATGGAGGCTCTTGACAGGAGGTCATCTGTCACCTGGACGACTATCTATCAACACAACACAGATAGAAGCACAGCAGAAGAGTGTGAGAGCCTTCTGTCATCTAGAGCATTACTGTGTCATCAAATCATCTGTGAGAATCAGTGTCAAATACTACTTTGTTATTTTTATGGTGATGTTGCTCGTGTATTTTACTTTGACCTCTCTCATTTACCTCTACTACCCAGACATGATAGCCAAATGTACATTATATGTGTGACACTAACACCTAATAATGTGATACGTCTTTTATTATATAAATTCTGATCCGTCTCTTCTGTTCAGTTTGCCTACATAAGATGCAGGTAACCACCTGAAAACAGAACACACTAGTCCTGACCAGGAATTATCTGTTAACAGACTAAATAAATACATACATTTAGATAATAACATTGATTTTATGTGACTGATCAGTGACTTCAGTAAAGAAAGAATTACAGATTCAGCGAAAAACTGTATGTGAATCAACATGAATTAATGAAAAAGTCAAATAAATGGCCCTAAGTCATATTAGCTGAGTTGGATTCAAAGTTCAGCACACAGCAGCAACTTCAAAAGCAATACTTAAAAGCACCTAATCAACCTTGAGGTATACATACTGACAACATTTTATTGCAAGTCACAGGGCTGAATGCCAGTAAAACAAAAACTGCAGTAATACAAAAGTTACTGGAGGCTATAAAGTATTAAATGCTAAGTAGCTGCCCCAAACTTGTGCACATTTTTAGATGAATTAAAATGTACTTAGATAAACAACTTTCATACAGAGGTCACTGTGCACACACGATAACAATAAACTCACCGTCTGGGATTTTGTGGGCACTATAGATCTGTATGTTTGACATAGAAAAAGGAAACTGAGCGCTATCCTGAGCACTATAACATTGGCAAAGGTAATAATTATTGCATGGCTGTCTAACTTGTTTGTATTAGATGATACTAGATTCATGTCTCTGGATCCTGGAGGATGACTGTGGACCAGCCCTGGAAGAAGGACGTCTGTCTCGGCACATGGTGCATCTTCACATTGTGTAGTTTAATCTTACTGAAACAAAGTACCCTCCACTTAGAGTAGTGTGTGATTGAGCTGTTCATGAAAGATTGATAGTTTTTACTTAAATTTATGTAAATGCACAACAGTATAAACAGTGGAACAGGAGGGATGAATCAAGGACACTAACTTCAGTTCATAGAACAGGTTAGTACCAACAAATACGCTTTCTAAGTAGTTCTTGTACTCACAAGCTAAAAAACTTTTTCTGCTCCTTTTAGCTGTGCTTGCTTGCATTTCTACATCTAGTTTTCCAAAGATATAGCATTTAAAAAAGTATTAAGAACAAAGAAATGGATTGACAAATCAAATCTTCTCCTGTAGTTCCCTACTGAGCATTTTCTTTCCATGATCTTCTGTGTTTAAACCCACGAGAACGTTGCCAAGCATGCACAAGGTGCGTGTATATGTGTTCAATGGAACATTATTAATGTGGTGACGTAACATGCAGTTGTTTGGTTACATAAACACAGCTACACAAGCAAAGTGCAGGACGACCTCAGTGAAGTGGTGGCTTTTTGTAAGACTTTTCCCTGGAGCACACTCGCTTTGACAACCTGCTGTCGGCTGTTCTGTGATGATAGTGTTCAAATCCACCGTGACACACACTGCAGAGGACAGCCACGGAAAAATATCACACTCCAAATACAGCCTCTTAAAGACTGTTTTTACTGCATGTAATATGTTCTACAGAGGAAATGTGCTGTGCTTGAAATAAACTAGGAAAAATAGGAACTGCAACAGAATAAGAATGTGCAAATAAAAAGCAATGCATCACCTTCCTTTCTCATCCGAATCCTGAGAAGCTTGTCCTCTTACCTCCCCCATGCAGCCTTCCTTCTCCATGTACTTCTTGACGTTGTGCCAGATGCGACTTTTGGTGAGGAGGTTGCCCCCAGTAATCTGCTCAAACTTCTCATAGCTGCCATATCTCTGCAGGGCAAGCTCCATGATGTGAACTGCCTGCAAGAGATGAGAACATCACAATGTTAAATTGCCTGTGACTAATGCCTGTCTTTGACACTTGCTTCACACATGCAACTCTTGCCAGTGATATTACGGCAGGGCTCCAGAGTGTGACCATTTTGGCAGCCCTTGTCCTGTATTTGGGCTGGTTAATGTTTAGGGCTTAAATAACTGTGACGAAGATACACAGTGATGAGGCTTTTATAGATTAAAGTCAGTTACACAGTGTAGCTCGACAAATACATACAAAATTATTATCTTCAGGACATCAAATCCTTGATGGCTGAGAACTTTCTTCAGCTCAAGCAGCCAATGGCAAAAAAACAACAACTGCACTCATCATGTCATTTATTCCTGCTGTACTCTGCTGTATGTGACTTCGGCTTGTATAATGAAGAGACTTTATAACCGGAGTCTTGTCTCACACTACCGTAAACCTTTAGAAGATGTGCGTCTATAAAACTCTAGCCTGCAGTCTTCCCTTACATTGAATAAATGTAAGCTGAATTATATACTGTAATTTGCTGAGTCACAGTGTACTTAATTTCCTTTGACAAACACCATAACTGCAATACTGTGAGGCAAATGTGATTTAAGTGGCTACAGTTTACTTTTAAAGAGATCACAGTGAAAGAAGATGTGACGAACTAGGGCAGACTCCAGGAAAAAAACATGAGCATCCTCTGGAGGATTATCTTACTGCATTTCCTGTTGCACTCCCTCACTTTTTCCTTGTCGTACTATCTGAATACTCGTGTTACTAAAACTGCCTGCAACAGAACACCACGGGGCTGTTTTCCTGTTCACCCGAATTACGTCTGATCTTAGACACACTTCCCTGCATTCCCAAAATCTTGCTTCTGAGGAGACATGCGCTCGGACTGCAGTTGAAGCTGATTTTAGTCCGTTTTAAATGAATCCTTCCCTATAAACCCATTCATCCCAGCCACTTTCCACTTTCACTTGAACAACAGACTCGGCACCAACAGCACTGATCTGCTCTGACGCTAAACAGCTTTGGCTGTGAGTCTTTGTGATCACAGCATCCGACTTGCTTGCTGGCATGTGGCATGAGGTTGCTGATCCCAAATGAAACAGCTCAGCACTAACCTCGTGCACTAGGGATGTTGTTGTAGATGTGATGAATGACCTGTCACTGCCTCTGGGTTCGAATTAAGGGGACTTTTGCATTTCCATTGACTGCTTGTACTTTGCATGCAAGCAAGTAAGTTTCAAGTTTCTGTAACCCATTTTTACTTCTGTTGTATATTGTACTTTTTGTACTTACAGAGAGACCTTAGTCAGGTACATCTGTAACATCTGTTAAGATATAATACTGCATGGTCTTAACCTTAAGAATTAAATTAGTTGAGTACATTTGTACCGTTAATCTTATTTCTTTATTGGTAAGCACTGTGACTCAGCGTTGGTTGATTTAAATGAGCTATATAAACACACTGACTTGACTCGACTTGACTGAGGTAAGCCTGTGTTGGGTCTGAACAGGCCAAAAGGTGATATTTACTGTGGCTTTACAACGCTGGTGTCATGGGATTACCATGGGGCTATTACTGTTAACTATGACTCTGTAGCAGACACTGGTGAAGACTTTTGTGTCTGAGACATGATTACTGCTTTTTATAATCACAGGCTTCAAAAAGTCCAAGCCTTCTCAGCAATCCTTATAGCAACCAATAACATAGTGACGGTCAGTGACGTAATAACACTTCTCCAATAATGTATTAAGTTATTACGTTAACGGCCTAGCATTAAAAAAATCCTTTGAAAATGTAATAATTGCAGCAGATAATGTGATAATACATAAATAGGACTGCATTTCTTGGAAATAAAAGATTTTTTTGCAGTTTTTGTGCAGTTTGCTCATCAAGAACAGGTCTAGTGGATGCATAGTTGTCACATTCCTTCATCAAGGACACGTCCCATGTAGCTCTCACTCTCCTTAATTATGGCTGTGAGAGCCAATTTGAGAATTTTTTATTGTACAAAGTCTTTATTTAGAATAGTGTTTATTTGCCTAGATATGTACACTCATAATTTCATGTCAGTGTCTCTGTTGGATGTTGCATTGTCAAATGAATTTACCACATTTTTTTTCTTGGAAAACGTTTCATTCATGTTGTTCAAACATTTCTCAAGGAAAACTCACTAAACTCCAATATACACCAGAGAACAGGAACACTCATTTACAAATGTAAAAAAAAACCCTGAGTTTTATTTATGTTATTGGCTCAAGAACTTTATAACATTATTGGCAAGTTATTAAATTATTGGTTTTATTACATGTAAAATGGCCAAAATTATGATGGCTGTACACCTTCTGACGACAATATCCGTAACAAAAGTTTATTTGAGATCTGCATCTTTCTGTATCAGATCTGAAAGCAAAAACACTACAGTACTGAGAGGAAGCTGAGTTATAACTGTAAGTCTGTCAGAATGTAATTTTGTAAGCTGCTTGTTAATCAGTGACAAGAGATTTAAAAAATCTGCTCGAAGCCTGCCTCTGTGTTTTTATTGGTATTTTAGGCTCTACCTTGTCTCTGCTATGGTATTTCTTTAGTAAAAATATTGAGGAAAAATGTGAAATTTAAGGATTTACGCCGGTGCTTTTTGACTGTGGTAGGGGATGTTTTATCAGAGTGCAGAGTTTTAAAGATGTTGTCTATGCATTCATGGCCCACTGGGAGAAAGGAAAAGAGAAGAGTTAAGATACTATTACATCTGATGTAATCTGCTATCTCAGAAATGTGACATGTTGAAAGATAAACATCAGAATTCTACTTCCCTAAAACATCTGAATGTTATAATACACTGCCAGATGCACCGCTCCTTCCTTCCTTGTGCAGCGTGCTTGGTTGTATCAATTATCACTTCATTTAATTCACAATTTTGTTAAAGACAAATTTTAATGTTTGGGCTGAGAGTGCATCAATCCATTCCACGTAAAAGGGTAATGTCAAGGTAAAGTAACAAGCTCTGGCGTTAACGTCCAAGTCAAGTCAACAGTTGCAGAACTCAGGTTTGACATGAGTCCAAACCACGTGACTCAAACCCACACATAGATATTTGACACCAAGAATGATGTATTCCATGCAAAACTTTATATTTTGAGCATCTTATTGGTGTTGGGACTATGTGGCTGCTTGGAAGAGGACTGAGGTGCAGCTGATATTGCTGTCGCTTGACCAAAATGTCCCACAGTAAAAGAAATTGCTCCAGACATGCTTAGTGGAAATGCAGCCTTACCTGTGTCAGGAAGCGATCTGAGGCATTGTTGTGCCGTGCCAGGACTAGTGGGGAAACAGGGTTGCTGTACTCAAACTGTGGATTGTAGCTGAAGTCAGACTTAAAGAACTTGGCCTTCTCTCTCTCAACATTTGACGGTTTGATGGCTGTAAGGATGCAGAGCTTCTTGGCATTTTCCACTTCTCGTGTGATTGTCGCCCTGTGCAAAGAGGGAAGTTTAGTGCGAGGCGAGGTGGGGATACCCGTCTTCCTGAGCTGTGGAGCTGCACGAGGGGTTAAGCCCATCGTATTGCCCACGACTGCGATGTTCCGCACTGGTTTAAGGAGACTGGAGTGGCTGTACGAGAGGACACGATTTGTCTGGGCAGGTTTATTGCCACTTTCTGGAGCACGTGCCTTTCTAGGAGCCATGCCTGGACGGTTTCTTTTACTAAATGTGACGCCACATTTCACTGATGTCTTTGGCCTCTTGTACGGGGACTGCTTTTGGCTTTTCTTCTCCTCTTCCTCAGCCTGCAGCAGGACGTTGTAGCTGTTAGAGCCAGCACTTAAGAGGTCTTTGAGGACAGTGGAGGAAACCTTTTCCAGGTATACTTGGCTTGGACTCACTGTCTTGTCACCATAGTTTAAGATGTACTTCTTAGACATTTCTTCTTCGGGCCAGTGGAGTCTCTCTGAAAGAAGAAATAAATCAGTAAGAGAAGACAGCGAATGCGTTTGCTGCTTACTTTAGAATCACCTTCACGTGCAGAGCTTTTAATAGACAACTTGATAGACTAATCCTCTTATCAAGGTTGGATAAAATTAACTTGCAATCAATGTGATTAAACAACCCCGAGCACAACTCTGTAAGCACTATATCTGACTTTTCCCATTTTTCAGCTTTTTCCGCAATCTTAGTCATGGGATCTGACTCAAATGCACCTAATTGGACTTGTATTGGACTGCAATTACATCAGCAGTCTGCAGCTATGGACCACTGAGTTCCATGAGTCAGTACTGTGCCTTCACAGAGAAAACTATTCTCTTCATGTCTCCAGAGACTGCCAGTACAGAATGCAGGGCTCTGCAATTTCCACTAAGGTGACCTGGACATCATCCCAGTCAGAGCAAGCGCTCTGTTCAGACAGGAGCACTGAGGCGGAATTCACAAAGCCACAACTAGACAGCACCAACTAATGAGCTCAGCTGCACAGTAATGACTGGAAGGGAGAATAGTACAAATTGGAGCTTCATTGGCTTGCTCAGCTACCAAGTCAAATACTATTACCTAACACATCAGCCGAGGATCTCATCATTCAGCTTCCACTGACATTAAAGGCTTCAATCACATCATACTGTAGGCAAAACAGGAATCAACCCAGACATCCATCCAGTCAGTTCTCGGTGGAACAAAGTTTTTGCAAAGTGAACTTATGACATTTTCAAGCCAGATATCAAATATAAAATTAAACTCACCCAAATGCAGAAAAAAATGAGTCAAATGATTTCTATCTCAGCTATTAACAATATTCATACCACTGAAGCTCTACCGTTAAAACAGAGCATCAGCGGTCATCAGAATGGTTCAGCTGTGAGTAAGCTCACCAGCCTGCCTGTCTGCTGCTCAGTCTTAAAGCACCAATGCGTGGGATACAGCAGCGCTGTGCAACACAGGGCAGGGTGTGAGAGTACATAATACATTCATGCTTTCTGAAAAGATATTCGATTTCTTGCGTGTTAGCTAGTAATAATAATGAGTCAATGTAACAGCCGTAACCTTTAACTAACGATAGTTATAATAAAGAAAAAGTTACCGTTACTTCTAAAGGGTGTTGTATAAATGTTCCTGGTGTGTTGTAAGATAAATATAACATTACCTGTTACTTTGATTGACTCCAGCATCCTCTGGTAAGCTCTCTTTGAATCTAAAATGCCACGGTGCTGCTCGAAGACGTTACTTAGCAAAGTTAACCTAGCTCAACTAGCCGGCTAATGTTGTCCACGATGACAGCCGCTGTACTGGTTATATATTAAGACAGGTACTGATATCAAGTTCATATTTTTATAAAAGCTTACAGCTGAGCTGACAGGAGACGTCCCGCCTACACTAAACCTCAGCTGAACGAGCCAAACTGGCAACAGAGAGCCGAGCTGTGCGATTCACACTGCAGTGACTGATCTGTTTCCATGGTTTCGTCGGTGACGACGCATGTATGCACACAAGGCTCATGGGAAATGAAGTCCTTCTGAGATTATACAGGAGTTGTTCTCAAATCTTATGGGGAATTTCAATTGTAAATACGCTTTTTTCTTTGAATACAAAATGAAGTGAACAAAAGTTTACATACACTTTTAAAAAAAGACTTATTTCTGGCATTTTCAGGCTTTATTGGAGAGGACAATAGATGCACAAAATACACTTTACAATTCATATTTACATTGTTTTTATTTCTATTTTATTTTATTTGTATATACTATTTTTATACTTGTTGCTGGTATTCTGAGTTCACAACAAAGTAATAATTTCATTGTACATGGAAACGTGTTTCTTTACTGAGCACATGACAATAAAGAACTTGGAATCTTTGAATCTTGACAGGACATTGGATAGAAATGGAAACAAGAAGGAGAGTGGGGAAAGGACATGTGGTAAATGGCCAAGGTTGGGCTTGGACCCGGCACAGCCACTATGCCTCGGCATGCGAGTCCCGTGACAAACCACTAGGCTATCGGGGCACCATATTCACATACATTTGTATGTATGTGTATGTAGGCCATGTATCATGGCAGTCTTGAGTTTCCAATGACTCCTCCAGCTTTAAATTAACTATGATGGAATGATCGAAACCCAGGCGTCTTTGCCGGAAAAAAAACCAATAATGCATTTGGTTTAGATTTTCTGGGTCAAAAATGGACAACAGAGCAATGCTAATATTTGGTTAAATGGTCCCCTGACCATTTATACCTCACTTAGGAACTTTCGGTAACCATCCACAAAGCGTCTTTGTGACACACACTGGTGTTGTTCCATAGATTCATGATGGGGTTAAGTCAGCACTTTAGGGAGGTCAGTCTAAAACCTTCATTCTAGCCTGATTTAGCTCTTTCTTTACAATTTTTGATGTGTGTTTGGGGTCACTGTCTTGTTGGAACACACAGCTTAGTCCAAGATCGAACCTTCTTTACTTTGTGTAAAGCACCAGTTCCACTGGCAGTAAAACAGTCCCAGAGCATAATACTACCACCGCCATGCTTAATTATAGGTTGGATGTTCTTGGTGTTGAAGGCCTCACTTTGTCTTCTTCACGCATATTTCTGGTCATTGTTGTCAAATAGCTCATTTTTTGTTTCATCTGACCACAGAACATTCCTTCAGGCCTTTTTGCAGACTTCCACTGAACCTTAAGGTGCTGTGTCTAGAGGAAGAGCATGTATGGTGGTCAGCATTTTCATATTTTAATTTCTTGAATTAATACAATCTCACAATTTATGCTTTGTGATATATGCAATATATCAGATAAGCCTGGAATCAAGAGGTAGGTAAAAATGAGACCTTTTATAAACTCTAACTTGTTTTAATCAACCACCTGTCCTACATGCTGATACGACCCTTGAAAGTTTAGTCTCCTGAAAACTTACTTTTTGAAGGTTTTCTCTGGAGAATTATCAGAAAACAGGCAACACATTCAGGATACTAATGCTTGTTTCTATGATTATATGCTATAGACAATAAACTGCTGCAGTTCTTTGGCTTTAGACTTTGACACCTGGAATGGGTGTGATGATAATTTGATATGTTTCATGTGTCTATCTCCTGTACTTATGAAGTTATGAGGACTCAAACTGGACCGCAAACTGAAAAGCAAGAAATTGATGTAGCACCATGTACTTCAAGGGCCTGTAAGTGAAAATATGTATAGTATGTGACATTGTGCATGGCTTCATTAAATATGGTAAAGTTATTGTTCATAAAAATCAGTTGATTCTCAGGGGAGGTCAGGTGGTAATTTTTTTCTTATATGGAATGAACCATTGTTAATATCACTGAGTCTGCTGGCGCTGCTGATCTTGCTTGATGAATTCTGCTAGAGTCTGTAGGAGACTTACTGCCACCTACTGGTACAAAGCTGATGTGATATGATGTGATGTGTGTTTCTGCACATTCTGCACTATCTCTAAGATGTTACATGACAGACAGAAAGTTTCTGATTCAGTGTCAGTTCTCATTTCTCTCAAAACTCCCATGAGGCATGAGTTTGTGGGGTTTTTCCTCGACTCTGGTCTCAGGACTTGTATTCACTGTAATTACATGTGTAACAACCAGAGCCGGCCCTACCCAATGTGGTGCCCCAGGCGAGATTTTATATGGTGCCCCTTCCATCTGCGATGTGCATATGCTTACAAAAGAAATCAAATAGCATTGTTTTGTAGTAATGTTAACTTTGCATTTTAATCAATGTGAGCTTTTCCATTTTAATAGTTAATAGTAATAGCTAGTTTTAATATAATTATATTGACAGTGAAAATTTTCCTGATTTTGTGGCGCCCCCTGGAGGCCACGGCACCCTTAGCATTTGCCTATATTGCCTAATGGGCGAGCACCTCTGGTAAATACCTTTTCATTCAATGTGTTTGTTACTGTGCATAAAGACTTTTAATTGCCAACAACCAATCGGAGCAGGTTTGTTCCTGCATTACGTCTTACACTCTTGATTCAATTGCACACAGGTGTATCACTAATTATTGTCAAATGATTTTTTTTTTTTGTTAATCTGAATAACATGCCTGTGTCTTGGATAGACAAAACCTAAAAGTCTGAAATCTCTGGCAGGATTCTTTGTTTGCTTTAGGACTAAGAATCTAACTCTTAGAAGAAAACTCACTGACTGACATTTTCAGAAATTTCCAACATGCTGTTCTGCTGTTAGATGTGTGTCTGATCCAGATTTTATTCCTTGATAGATGAAAGTTAATGTAGGCATCTGGAAAAATTTAAACATCTCAATACATTTTTAGCAAGACAACTGTTCTCCTGTCTGAATTACAGACCGTCTTACAAATTCAGTGTTCTTTTTAAAGACCATAAGAACTGTTTTATAACAGGGGATGTGAATAGGAGGTCTTTTTTTAATACCACTGATCACTGATGTACGCTGTAGCGCTGACTCACTGACACACTACCAAGCCATCTATTAAAGCTGTATTCGATATGCACAATATTTTATTTATTGAGTCTTCAACTCCACTGTTTGATGAGTCGAGTCAGTCAGTCCTCATCTTCTAGTCTCTCCCACCTAGAGAAGCTATGAGAATTGAATAAGTCCCTCATATAACTCTTCATTTTCTTCACTGCTCCCATGGTTTGCTTCTCTTTTTTCTCTAACACAGGAGGTGTTGGTCCTCCATGTTCTTCACTTTTCACTCTGTCAGCTGGCTTTACTTTATTCCTCCCATTTCCTGCTTGTCCAAGCTTTCCTTCCACTGGCTCCAAAGCCTCTTCATCCCCAGAGAGCCTTTCCCCGTCTTCCTCGGTGAAGCTGGGGTTTATATACCAGCGAGTCCTTGTGCTTCCCTCCTCTGCTGATTCCTTCGTGAACTGGCTGTTGCCACACACAGAGGCAGCAGCCAATGACCAGCTGCGTTTTTTCTTGCTGCGAGCATAACTGGAGACATCGCTAGTTTCACTATCATTTATGAAACTGTCACTGGAGTCACTGCTACTGAAAGGATCCACCAAAATCTCCAAGCTTCCATCTTGCTTGCATTTGCTCACTATGAAGACAGACAGACAGACAGACAGATAAGTACTTTTCTTGACCCCCTAAAGAGAATTACAGAATGCAGAATTGCAGGAAAGACACTGTTAATATCAGAGTGTGTTACAGGAAAGTTAAACCTGAACTTCAGGGCCATGGATTTTTCTTTACCATCCTCATCTTCATCAGTGCTCTCATCGTACTCTATCCTATAACCTGAGTACAGTCTGGTGTAGTGTAGCGATCTCTCTCTGGTTTCCTCCATCACTAGTCTGGTCAGCTCCTGAAGCTCAGCCTCCATCTCCTCTCTCAGGAAACGGTTCATGAGAAGCAAATCTGAACACATCCCTGCCATCCTCTTCTCCACCTGTTTATTCACCAGCCTCTTGATCCATATGATGCAGGACCTCCTGTCATGTGCTGCCTGCTGGGTCCTCCTGGTCCAAAATGAAAACCAAATATAAAACCACTGAACTGAAGAACCTTACAGAAAAGCCACATTGCATTATTCATGTTCATTTCAGAAGCGGTTCCTTGTATTTCATGTGTGATGTATATTAAAATAAGATGAATTAAAAGGTAGACAGGAAAATGTCACAACACAAAAACATGTGTAAGAACTGTACCTGGCAGGAGAGAAGGCGATGCGTGTCTTTCTTCCAGATGCTGCCATCAGGATATCAGTTCTGTGTGGAAAACATAGATTATTAGGTCTTTTTACTTTCTACACCTGCCACAGGTGGCACAGCCGTTTCAGTTTTTTTGCCATTCTAAATGAAGATATCAAACTTCACACTGAGACAGGTAACTGTTCTGAACAATATTATTTGTGTAACCAAAGTAAGAATGAATAGACACGCTCTTAAAATAATTGACAGTTGTGTAGCAGAATGCAGCATTATTGTTCATTCTTGAGACTGACATGTTGAAAGCTCTTTCTCTCTTGATTTCAATAACTGCTACAGCCATGTTTTATTGATATAGTAAAGTGAGATCAACTTTGAAACATGAGTATTGTCCATTTGACTACTTACCTAAACACTTTGTTAGCAAGTAACCTTACTGTCCCTATTGACAACCACTGTATTCTTGTCCTTCACTGAATTGTTGACCAGTAACTTTAAACAATATTTCCATTCAGTAATAAATGCTGAAAATGGACTTACCTCAGTTAACAAGCAACTGAAAGGTCTTCCTCTTTTTGTTGCTGCATCAGTACAGTTTGTGTTGATTCTGTTGTATACATTTGAAATTCACTGAGGTTTGCAGCATCTTCTCCAGAACTGCCTTGACACATAACATTCCAGTGCATTTTTAAAACAATCACTCCTTTAACAGACAACAGCATGCAAATAGCAGCTAATTCTGTAATAACTGATTTGATTTGAAATCTTTTTTGGGTTGTTTTGTCGCATAATGATTGATCTTCTTGTATAAAGCAGTGTTCATGTGACACGAAGTTCTATTGACCAGTATGTATGTGTCTGAATCTCTGTTTTGAGACTCATTGCTTGTACAATGTAAAAACACACCACTGTGTTCCGCCAAATAACAGACCTAATAGATAAACATTAGAAGTTGTTGTCAATGTCTATCATTTTGTTGTTATCAATGAAAAAATATTAATATTCCCAAAAGAACAGAATATTTTATCACATATTTTGCATCACATCAATCATTTCATGTCTTTAGACTGATGATATGTGACTATGTGGTATGTTAGATGTGATATTTCCCTTTTATATATTAGACATGTTACTTTCTCTGTGTCACAAACCCTAAAATCTCCACTTCATGGTGAATATTTGCTGCAAAAATCCATCCCAGGTGGAGGTGTTCATTCAAACTCTCTCTAATGACACTTTAAATTCACTGATTTAGTCTTCTGGGAGAATCTAAAGACCTTAAAGTTAAAATTTCAGCTGGAACTTTAGCTTTTAGTGGTTACATTTTGAGTTTTCAATGAATTTTATAGAAACTTTGACATGTTTTATCACATTTTTTATGTTATAACAGCCATATAACACGATTAAAGTGATGATCCTGTTATCAGTGCAAACACTGATTAAAGCAGTATCTGAATCCAACATCATCCCTGTCTTTGTTTTCATAATGAAAACTCATTTAGACATTTTTAAAAAAAATTATTGAGCCGTTCATAAGGATGAGTTTTAAGTCAGCTCCTTTAGTGGTTATATAGTCATAGAACCATGTTGTAGTATGAATGTGCATATCGGTGCAGCTGGAATGACAGAGGATGAATCATTAGGTTTGCTACTACAGTCTCTCAGGTCTGAGTGGAGGCTGCTATTGTGATATATTCCATATTTCTGGGGACATATTTGTTTTACTGTGTTCATTTCTGTTGTTGTGGATAATGTGTGGGTTCAAGCTGCATTTCAACAGCAAGAATATTTTTAGAAATCACCAAAAAAATGATCCTCAATTGCCAGAAAGCACTGATGAAGCTGTGTGCCCTGTTTGCAGTGTCTGAAGCAGTTACACCTGAAGTCTGACAAAGTCGTCTTCTGGATTCAAAAAAGGAAGAACTAAATGCATTAAACCAAAAGATGGTTCATTTCTTTTTGACTGGTTTATACCATGCTAGCAGGATTTAATAAAGCTACATTATCAGCACTCATTTTTATTTACATGATTAGTCAAAACTCCCACACAACCTAATAGGGCTTCTTTTAAGTGTTTTAAGTGCACACAATAACTTGCTCATCTGGGGTATTTACAATAAACGGAGTTGTTGCATGCAGTCAGTAGAAGACTAGCTGTGGAAAAATCTTGGAAAAATATGTTGGTGCTCCCAACTTGAAACACTAACAGAATCCTTCTCTTCTGTCCAGCTTGGACACACAGTGTGCATGCATTATTTTAACAGTGTGAGCTGTCCCAGGTTTAAACAATGAGGGAAATGTCAGTCAAGCCAGGTTTGTACATGGCTACACAGTGCTGAGGACAGGTTTCATGTAGTAAGTGATGATGTCTGTGAGAGTCAATTGAGCTTTAAAACACTTCCAATGTCAAACAACTGTAAATTATATGATGAGAGATAAAATGACATTCTATATAGATTATTTTACTGTTGATGGTAAATAAACAGCCTATAAAAAGCCTGTCTCGTGCAAATCAGTATCATAACAATCAATATCACTTTGGCAGATTGATTTGGCCACTACAAGTGCCACTACTTAGGACTGATAAGCACAGACAATAGCAAACAATAGCCATAAAAAGTGAGCTTTAGCTAGATTCATTGACAATTAACACAATCATTAGTTACAGCCCTTGTGTACAGTACTTACAATTCTAATGTGAAAACTAAAATTAGCATAAAATAATAGGGTGAGAATGAATATTTTTAAAATAACTTTATTGATCACAGGTTGATGAGAGTGGTAAAGAGTGGCACAGAAAAACATAGGGTGATTAGAAAACAGTGATACATATTTTTCCAATTTTTTTTATTTAATAGAAAATTACTTGGTGCCTCATTTGTGTTAGCTCTCTCATCAACACATTGCTTTTTAGCAATTACACACAGCATATATATATATATATATATATATATATATATATATATATATATATATATATATATATACACACACACACACACACACACACACACATACATATACATATACATATATATATATATATATATATATATATTGATTGCAAAAGTTACATACCAATGACATTAAGCAGGTTTTATCAAAGATACAGTAATACAAATGTTGCTACTTTTTGATTAAAATATATATATATTGTGGCTGTATGTTACTTCTAAAATGAAAATAAAAGAAAGAAAAATACTTTTGTTGAAAACAGCAACAGTAGCAGCGAAGAGATAAAGCATAATGTTTAATCATATGCCAAAATGTCCGTTGAACCTGTGTATTAGGTCAGCATACGTTTTTTTCTGTTTGTGTTCAGCATTTGCATACACAGATGACAGATTGATAAAAAATGTGTGGAGGGGATGTGTGTTATGGTCTGTGGGCTTGTCGTTAGGTGACAGCCTTTTTCCACATCCACAGCCTGTGATTGGCTGACCGAGTCTAAAACCCGCCTTATTAATTCTGATTGGCTCTCACGCGACCCGTTCAACTGTTGGAGTCTGCGCAGTAGGCACAGCGCTGAAATTCAAATTTGAACGGAGGTTGTTTTGTCCAGAGAGCAGGAGCCGAGAAGAGAGAAGCTGAGAGCCACTGAGCTCGCCTTGTTACGCCCTGTTTCTGTACACACAGCAGCGTCCAAGACTTTTGAAGTACTTTGTTTTTGATACATTACGCGAGGTGATATAAACCGTCCAAATGGATCCATTTACCGAGGTGAGTCGCTGAGCTAACTTAACCAACTAGCTATCATAAGGTTGTTTCGAAATAGCTGCATTAACGTTACCTGCTAATGCTAACATAACTAACGTGGCGTTTTCTATTTTTATACTTCTGCTAAAAACACAACAGGATAGCAGCTGTTTTCTCCCATTTTACTTTTACATAAACTAACATTAATATACAGAAATGTATCGTTATTTTAATAATAAGGCTGATAAAACATATCACGTGTTGTTTCTTTGTCTTCTCAGTCGTCAGCATCCGCAGTTCTGACATATAAAATAACATCTAGCCGGTACTTTAACCTTCTAAAGGCAGGGTTTGTAGTTAGCTTGACGTTTGACAAGTTGGCAAGTGATTCAGTCAGACTGCTGATGGACTAGTTCCATATACACGGTATTATAACGTTCACTCTGCCAAAAATACACCACAGCCTATTAAACGTAACGTTAGTCACATGGAACTACTTTGTCTCCATTTAAGGCAATGGTCTGTGTCAGTACTGGACACTGTCCAGCATTTGGCCTTCTTTGCTTGATTTTTTTGTTCCTTGGTGCACTCATGGTGATTCAAGCTAAAATTCAAAGTGAATCTGGAATGAATGTCTGAGAGCAGTTGTTGTTCCTCTAGTAAACTGGCGAATGGAGTTTGATATTTCAAATGCAGGAACTGCAAGCAGGAGTGGCTTATTCCTCAGGAATGCTCTTAAATGTGACTTCATGTTTTCCACACTGCCTGGAGAAAATGTGCAGGAGGTGCAGCAGAGCTGCAGGAATGTGTTTGGGCTTGCACAGTCAACACACAGCACAGTAAATCAGACTGTTACAGGCTGTGTGAGAGGCTGAGGGAGGGGAATATCACATGAAGAAAAGAGGAAGGAAAGAGGACACGCAAACAGGGACCTTCTTATCTCTGGTGAAGAAGGACTGTTTTGTGTGTCTTGGGCTGTTAAGTAGCTTGTTGAAAGAGAGAGAGAGGGGCAATGTTGCATCTCTTGTTTGTTAACAGATATTCAGCAGTTTTTAGGGAACAACAAATGTATTTGTCCATTTTGTAGAAAAAAACTGACTAATTGCAAGTCTCACTGAAAGAAGTGTATAATTATAAGGAGATCTGGCCCAAACTCAAGTCCCAAGTTGCAGTGCAAAACGTTTGAATGGTTAGAGATTGTGAAAGTTGGCTATTCATTGAGGGTATTTGTAGATTCCTCATAAATTTTTTTTTAAAACTTTTGGAATTTGGACTTTTTTTTTTCTTTTGCTCCCTTCTCCAGCTTCCTCAAGGTGGGAAGTTTAGTAGACAGAAACAATTAGCACTCACTCAGAATTTATTCACTTTAGCACTTTGTGTTCATGTATGTTTAGAAACAAGTGTCCCACTTCTTGAAGTTGATGTGTTGGAAGTAGGAAAAACAGGCAGCCAGAGGATGTGAGTGACTTTGACAGGGACCAGTTGTGGTGGCCAGATGTCAGGCCTTTTGGGGTGTTTCCGGTATGCAGTGGTTAGTCCCTACCAAAAGTGGTTCAAGGACGGACAGCCACTAAATTGGTGACAGGGCCACAAGTGCAAGGACTTAATGTTGGCCCGTGTGATCAGATCCAATGGAAGAGCTACTGTAGCACAAATTGCTGAAAACCTTAATACTGGTTATGATAGAAAGCTGTCAGAAGTTGCTCCCAATGGCATATCAGTGCCTTGAATGGCAGCTCTGTCGCCATTAGTGTGTGAATGTGTGTGCGAATGGGTAATGCGAAACACATTGTGAGGCGCTTTGGATACCACTAAGGTAGAAAAAAAGCGCTATAAAAGGGCAGACCATTCACCATTTAGAAGGTACTGTGTATTGCAGTATGACCATGCCAGTCTCTGTCTACCTCCAAAAGCACCAACAATAGTAGCAGAACTGAATCCCAGAAGAAGAAAGAAGGTGGGCTGGTCTGATTAATTATGAGTTGTTTTATGTCATGTGGACGTCCACCTGTATATGCGTGATTTAATTGTAGAAGCGATGATAGCAGAAGAACACTATGGGGAGAATGCAAGCTGGTAGTGAGCAATATCCTGCTGGGAAACCTTGTAACCTGGCATTCATCGAGACGTTACTTTGGCACATGCCACCTACCTAAACATTGTTACACACTAGGGGTTTGCATTAAGTTTAGTTCCAGTAGAATTAGTCTGTCAGCTATTCCTGTTCCACGCATCTTCATGGCAAATCTGTCCTTCCGCTGTGCACAGTATGACATGTTAATGCTGTCAAACCTCGAGGCTTTCGCTTGTGGTTTTGTTGTATTCTGATTTACTAAATACAATAAAGCACTGTACCATTGACTTTAATATTTGGTCCGTCCTCTGTATGTATCAAGCAGCCATTGGATTAACATTTTAACTCTGTTTGTCAAACTAGAAACTGTTGGAACGGACACGGGCACGCAGAGAGAACCTGCAGAAGAAAATGGCAGAGAGGCCAAATGCAGCAAACAGACAGATGGTCAAAAGGCCCAGAGAGCCACTGGCTGACACCAACAGTGTCATCACTGAATCTGTCATTGATAAAGGTATAGCCACATTTGTTGTATTGCTGTCCTGTCCTTTCAGCCACTGAGTTGCAGCTCCCATATGTTTGCTTATATTTCCACATCACTTCCTCCCAGTTCCACAGGTGTCCTCCAAGCCTTCCCCCTCAAAGCGCAGGTGCTCAGGGGAAAATGTCCAGCCTGCTGCCAGCGAGGAGAACCAGGAGCCAATGATGACACGAGCTGTGACTCCTGTTCGCTCAGATCCTCCTACAGACAAGAAACCCCCAGTGGGCCCTGCCAGCATTCGACCTTCCTCCTCCTTGGAGAAGAATTCAACTCGGCCCATTGTACAGTCTCAGCCAGGACAGCTGCAAACTGCACAACCCGGAGCAGAAAGGATGGCTGTCAGCCCTGCTCCTGATCCTCCAAAAAGCAGAGAAGCACAAATGGAACCTGCCAGTTCAGCCTCACAAAGGAGCAAGGAGGATCTGGTTGAAGATCCAGCTGCATCTGCTCCCAGCATGAGATCACGCCTACAGAAGTTAGCAGAACAGAGAAAGTATTGGGATGGCGATGGTAAGTATATTTTGTTGTACTCTTCCAACTCATTCACTCTTTCAAATGTCTGGTAGCCTTCTTATAGGTTGTTTATCCAAATGATACACATTACAACCTTTACAGACACTTCTGATGCAGTGGAAGACTCCACTCCTCTGTCTCTGATGACGAGGCAAGTTGATGCCCCACCAGCAGCTGCACCCACTGTCTCCTCAGGAACTCCACTAGGGAGGAAAGGCAGGCTGGCCAACCTGGCTGCCACTATTGGATCCTGGGAAGATGACCTAAGCCATGCTAGCATCCCCAAAGAGAAGCCTGCTACTGCCTCTGCTCCCAAATTTACTGTCAGAGACACCCCTGTGGTTGCCAGCACTAAACAGAGTGCTGCAGTGATCACTTCAGCTGCAAGCAGCAAATCCTCATCCGACTCCAATCAGGTAGGTCTTCCTGATTATGTCTTTGTCTCCAGCATAATTTTTGTATCTACCCAAGCAGTGGTGGTTGAAATGTTCAAATCAAAAAATTGTTTAAAAAATCAATGTAGAAAAGTGAGAAAGCACTATTTGCTCCTCCATCATCATCACATGACTCAAGCCAGGAATTTAAGTACTGCTACAGAATAATGTTCAGGAGGTACTTCATTAATTTATTCAGTTCTAGTCTAAACTTAAGGAACTGTTTTTTTCTAGACGCGTATTCTTGTGTGGTTTTTGAATGTGCTTTCTAAAAAACAACAACTTGGCATTTGTGTCTTTTTTGCAGGCTGTGTGTTCTCCAGTAAAGTCAAGCCGAGTGGTTCTGCCAAGCCCTCAGAAGGCTGATATTCCAGCATCCAAACCCGCACCTCAGTCAGTAGCCAGTCCTCAGAAGAGCTCCAACCAGGGGGTGATCTTCCCCTCTAGTCCCCAGAAGAGCTCCGTCCAAGGAAAAGCCTTCCCATCCATCACCCAGAAAGCAGGCCCCTCCTCCTCAACAACAGTGCCTCAAAGCCCTGTTAAGAATCAGGGCCTGTCCAGAGGTCTCAACCTCACATCCAGTCCCCAAAAGCCAGAGCTTCGTGCCAAGCCAACAATTGCTGGTCCCGTGGCCCCGCAGGATAAGGCCACTCCTGGAGGTCCTAGTGAGTCAGGCTGTTGTTAATCAACACGTTTTATTCACTTTTGGCACTCGAAGCGTATTTCCAACATTATTTCCTTTTTTGTTTTGGGAAAAATATTATGGTGATCCTCAACTCAATATTTATACCTAATCATTTATTTGTAATCACTTATACAAACTAGGACTGCTACAGATACATTTGTTTTGTGTTTGATGTTGTAGTTAGTTTCACCTATGTGTATAAGGGAATATGTCATATTGCTTTTTTTCAATCTGAACAGGTGTAAAATCTTTCCTTGAGCGCTTTGGAGAGAGATGTCAGGAGCGCAGCAACCATGGCTCCCCGTCTGGAGTCCCAACCAACGCTAAGACTCCTACTGTAACCCCATCAGTCACACCAAACACCAGACTGGTGCAGGAGAGACTCCGAGCTGCCCAGGCTGCTAACACAACTAGTGCTGATCTCACTCAGAGACAGAAGCTGGTAGGTAGAAGTTACAGATGCGATGCTGTAGTGTGTCCTGCTCTATTGTGATCATTTTGATAACAAAAATATCTCCCTCCTTTCAGGAGCGCGAGTCTGAGCTGGCTCAGATTCGCAGTCGCTTCCAGAAGGGGAACAATATGTGGAAAAACAAAGATGAAGGAGCAGAGACCAAGACAAACATAGACAATAAGGTTAAGTTACTTCTGATTCTGAAAATGGCCATGTTATGTTTGACATCTAATTAAAAGTCACATTCCCAGCATATACCAGAGTGTGTTTAATAAACAAATAATGTGCTTTTTAGGATAAACTCGAGAAGCCTGTGGAGCGTGAAGCTGCATCATGTGAGCAACAGGATGAACCCACTGCACCATCCAGTGACAGAGCAGATACACCCACCAAGTGCACTCCTCCAGGTACTTGATAGGGCAATGAGTCTGCGAAGGGGTCGGCCAGGATGGTTTTTGGGTTGATGCCGGTTATTAGTAATCAAGGAGATTGATATCCAGTATTTGAAACCGATGAACATTGGCTCAAAAAATAAAACTCTTGGTCTTAAAATTAAAAATAACACAAACGTTTTGAAATGCTTTATATTTTACATGTTTAATTACAAATGAACTTTTCAACATTTATGCTTTAATGTTGACAAGCTCTATGTGTTATAATATATTACATAAAAAGAGGCGATTGCATGAAAGCCAAAGGTGTGCATTTTTAAATTAAGGGGAAAAAAACGATACTGATAATCGAAGAATGCTTAATGTCGAATCTGATGACTGGCTGCCCTTTAGTTTGACTGAATGTTCTTACTATGAGCAATGTCCAGAAGCCTGGACTGCAGAACAAGGTCAATATACCCAGGATAGCCTTTTTGTTATCTGACTTTACTATTAATATCTACTAACAAACACAGTCAGGCTAGTGGGTCATGTGAAGCTGCTTATCGACTTGTTAACTCAGATCAGTCCTGGTTTGCTGAATCTATACATATAAAGGGCAGTGTTGGCACCAGTCATTTTTTACAACAAGAGCAAACTGATGAGGAGTTCAGATTTAATACAGACTAAAAGCTGCTGCAGCCATAGCAGGAAGGAAAGCTGGCAAAAAAACTGAAGACTGTGGATGTGTAAGTCAAGGCTTATCAATGTCACTGCCTGATTATGAAGACACAAGTAGATCTGATTATAATTACCATTATGAATGTCTATAAATTGACTTGTTCCTGAGTTGCAGCCCATTCTCATGCTCATTATCAATGGGTGGTGTTTTAATATTTGTTTATCTGTTATGTGGCACATACCCTGCCCTAGAGGAGATTTGATATACTGAATAAGTTACCATGGTGATGTACCACAGCAAGAAGGGAACCACCATGTTAGTCCTGACAACTCAGAGTTAAACCTGGAGTTGCCTCACTAACCTCAAATCCTACTTCATAGTGCAAGCCTTTAGTACGGAGTGGTTATAACCAACTTTTTTCACTAAACTTTCTGTCATCAGAATAAATTCCCCCCTCAATCTGGAAAAAAACATTTGGACTTCTGAAAGTCGAACCCTATAAATTGTTTTAAGGGTAAACATTGACTGCATTTCAATGTCATGGAACTTTACAGAGTTTATTCAAATGTTCAGTCTGCACTTGCCAGTGTGAGCTTCAGTTACAATAACTAATTGTACTTCTTGAATGCCAATAACATGTGACCCTGATTTTGTCAAATAGCAGGTCATGGGTTGATGGTCTCACCTCCAGCCTCAACTTCCAGCCCCCTGAAGGTGGTCACCCAGACTGCAGTGACTGATGAATCTCCAGAGGAAGAAGAAAAGGAGGTGGAAAAGGAGATAGAGATGAATGTGGACCAGTCCATCAACTCTGCAGTTATCAACGAGCTCTTTGACGGAGTCCTGGAGCAAAGTGAAGATCAGGATGAGGATGATGAAGATGAGGAGGAAGATGCTTTGAATATCTCCTCCATGTCTCTCCTCACTCCGCTGGCAGAGACTGTGGCTGCTGTGGTGAAGAGTCCAGAGAGGAGAATGATGGTAAGCACTAACATGACACTTTTTTCATGGAAATATGGTGGTAGACCTCTTAACGGTAACGCTTTCTTCATATATTTTGTGCAGACGTCAACTCCAGCCAGCTCATTCCTTGTGAAGAACAACGCTGCAGACAATGTTTCCAAGCCTAGCAAGTTCCAGAGGGCTAACATGATACGGACCGCCTCCTCAGACAGTGTTGAGGCCTTGGATGAGGACCACAAACTGCCTTATAGGTAACTGATCAGCTGTGTTAGAGTTGCTTCATTTCTTGGTCTCAGTGGATTTGAGCTTTATTGTGAATCTGTATTCTGTTGTGGGTTTTAGTATCGATGCATACAGGTCAACCAGGGTGAAGGAGACTGAGAGGCCCAGTGTGAAGCAGGTTATTGTGAGGAAAGAGGATGTCTCTCATAGAGCAGAGGAGCCACATGGATCCAGTCTCTTCAGTATCAAACAGAAGATGAAGGTCTGGAAGAAATACATTTGACTTTCAGACATACCAGAATACAATATAAGAGTTTTAATTCAAACTGTTTTCTTCACTTAAGACTTGATTTAATGCACATAACTATAGAGGCAGCGTGTGTCAGACACATCTCAGTAAAGCTTGCCCTCTGTGTGACAAACCATCCCTATGTTGTGTAGATCCTGACGAATGAGATGAACTTACAGCAGACAGTTATCCATCAGGCCAGCCAGGCACTCAACTGCTGCACAGATGAAGAGCACGGCAAAGGATCCCAGGTGGAGGCTGAAGCAGAAAGGCTGCTGCTGGTGGCAAGTGAGTTCATCCACAACTATTACTATGACAGACACATTTACTTATAGAGCATTTTGTGGTCTTTTTGAACTCCTTATTGTCATTTCCTTAACTAAATGTCCAAACTTGAGACTTGTGGTTCATTTTGGGTCTCATACACCTCCACCAATACAGCCAGTCAGTATGCAGCCTAAACCCTTTTATGTAGAACTGGTGACCCCTAGTGGTAGCATCAAACACTTAACTTTCTTTTCTTCTGATGGCCTCAGCGGAAAGGAGGGAAGCACTGAAGGCAGAGCTGGATCGTCTGAAAGGAGACCCAGCAGGACAAAAGAAGGCCCCCGCAGCACCAGAACCTACCAGCATGTCGGCCTCCAAGGGCTCCATCACCCTGCAGGAGTTACGCTTGCCTCTCAAGGCAGACTTTGTTTGCTCCACTGCCAACAAACCCGGTACGCTCAAAATTCCAGTAACAACAATTTGGTAATTTAAAGTAACACCGTGCTGTTCCTCAGAGTTGTCTCTGGACATTAGTTATTTCTAATCCAATTTCTCTAGTAATTACTTAAAAATATACTTGTGTAAAAACTTTCTCCCTATTAAATGTGCATTTTTACCATGCTGCTGTTGGTATTAGTTTAAGAATCTGAGAAATAAAAGCAGGTGGATTCTCATTTTAGAGGCTACTTATGTTTAGTCCTGACATCAAAATTCCAGAGTAGCTTTGTCCGGATTTCTTATACCAGTGTTTACCAATATCATTCTGTCTCTTGATTATTTCAGAGTCAACCAAACATTCCTTCTTCATCATGATTCGTGCTGGAGCAGAGAACACTGTTGCCACTCCATTAGCCAGCACACACCGCGGCCTCAGTGGAGACACCCTCACCTTCCCCACCAAGTTCACTATGTAAGTCAGACTCCTGCTTGTACAATAGCACCCACAGTGACTGTGATCCAGTCACTGCTATCCACCGCTGCTGTGTTGAAGTTTAGTTTGTCTGGTTGATTTTTTACCATTATTTAAATAGGTCAGTTTCATTATTTAATGCAGTTACAAAGAACTGCAGATGCTAGTAAACACTTGAATCAGGTTGCATACTGTATACGCACTGACAACAAACATGTCCTCACTTTCAGATCTGACGTCTCTAGTGACTTTGGAATTGATATAGAAGTCTACTGTTTGGTAAGTATCTTAGAAAGAAAATCTAATATCATGTCTTAGAATCAAAAATACTGAATGTATTTGAAAAATCCTATCGAGTGAGTAAACAAAGGCAGTCCAAATATACAGATCTTTGTTAGACCAAAGGAGTTGAAGGGGTAAATCTGATGTGTAATATTGGAGTTGCATTCAACAACAAATGAACAATTGACATGTTTTATTCAACTTTCTTTTTTTGAAAAAGCGAGTACCCTAATAGGTTGCCAGCATCTTTGGATAACTTGTCCATAAAGGTTGAAGTATTAGAATATTCTTTCTAGAATTACTGATTTATGATTTGTTTATTTTAGGTCCAGAAGCGTGAGGTCTGCACTGACAAAAAGAAGAAACCCAACAAGTCAAAGGTAAATCCTCACATTGTTCAGGTTTTTGTGTGTGTTTTTTTAACCAAGTGGAAAACACATCTTCATACAATGATGGAATCTGCTTTAATGCTTAAAGTGTGTGTGTCTCCAGATAATATGGAGACAGGTTCATGACGCCCATGAAATGTGTATGTCGGTATGAACAGTTTCTGTATGAATCTGTCACTTGTGGGTGGGTGTGCACTGTGTGGGAAGGCTGACATTAGAGGACCAGTGTGTGATCTATTGGCAGAAATGAAATATAGGTTTCATCAGTGTATAATGACACAAATTGTTGTTTCTCTTATCTTAGAATGAGTTCATAGTTTCATATCTACACTGGGGGTGGGTCCTCTTCTACATAGCCTGTCATGATGTGGGCATCAAATTTCTGCAGTAGGTCTAGTCTGACTCCTAGATGCAGATTGCAGTTATAAACCTGCCACTGGGTTCACATTTCACGCAGCTAACTACATGTTACTGTTTTCAAATTACATTTCACTACAGTAAACAACAGCAGCCTCTGAGCAGCAGCCTGCCACACTGAACATTTTAAGTTTTGCCAAGGATTCATATTTATTTTGTGAATTAACCATTTTAATCACAGCTCTTGCCTCATTGCCTGCAAATGTTCCACTAAAACATATCCTTCCACAGCTGTGTCCTTTGTTTAAATTCGCCCCAATACTGCTGTGATTAGTTCAAAGATATGCAAACAAGCCAGACTGATATTGTCCCTTTATAGCAGGCTGATATTTATGTGCAGCCAGACTTGTATGTTATACAGGATGGGCTGGCTAATCAAGACAGTAGGCCTGGATGGATAAACCATACACTGATAACAGAAAGGGCCTTTTGCATTTTTTGCATTTAACAACACCCACTAGAGGTTCTACATGCCTATAAAAAGAGGCGTGAGGGAGTTGGTCACAATCTGCAACACCACTAGATGCCACTAGTCCTACACGGTGGAACTTTGCACACTGTCACTATGGCAAAATTATTTCTCTGCACAACTTTGGGTGGCGTTGAAGAATGTTAACTGACAAGCAATACATATGCATATCCCTCTGGCATGCTGTATTATCACTCACCCTTTGCCTTGTGAAGCAAAAATATATTGTTTTACTTTTATCCTTCTAGGCTATCACACCAAAGAGATTCCTTGCCATCACTGTAAGTATTTTTTTATTTAAAAAAAAAGTTTTTCTACTGCACAAAATATTTTACTGAAAGAATTCCAAGAACAAATGGAACTCTTTTCTTCCAATCTGTCTTATAAAATTGCTCTTTTTTCTTGTCTTACAGAAAAGTGCACAGACACCAGGTAAGTGAAATGATGAAATTATTATAAACCGATGTTAACAAGTTAAGTAAGAAACATCAAAACTGGAGCAGCGGGAACACATCCTTTTTATTCACTTGACAACTTGCCAATTGTCCTATTACAGCTGACGATTTTAGGACCCCTCAAATAACTTTTAAGCACCTAGCATCAGATTTTTGTCAGACTTTTTGAACAAACTCCTTCTCCTTGAGGAGTCACAGATATTTCTCTGTGCTCTATGTTGCTCCCTGAAATGCCAGTGTTCAGTGTGTGGGGGCAGGGCAGCAGCACATTCAGTCTACTGATCAGCAGGCAGACAGTGTAGAAGTGGAGATAAGCTGTAAATACTATATAATCCTGTGATAAACCTGTATCAGCTGGCTGATATATTGGTCAAGCTCTCGTTCTTATAGACTGAATAGTACTCCTTGGACAAGTAAACTAATTGTGATGTGTGAAATCGGTTCAGCTGTCAGATGCTACTTTGACCCTTGTTTCTGTCTAATCATTTCAAACTTTCTTCCTGTAGTGGTGGCCAGTCCAGGAGGCCCTAATGCTGTTCGCACCAGTAACTTTGTCCTGGTTGGATCGCACAAGCTCACTCTGTCCTCTATTGGGAAAAACAAATTCCCTCTGGAAAAGGTGAAGAAGCCATTGATACCACTGATTCTTATTGTTTTACATTCACGCTTTCCCAGCACTTGACCTTGTTCCTCAGTGTGCATTTCATGTGTGGCTGACCTTGGTCTGAAGACAAAATATTGAGGCCAGTAAATGGCTGACTTATCATGTTTCTGTACAGGCTTTGCAGAGACTCACAGTAACTCTGTTTGCTCTCATAGGACAGGATGCTCTGCCTGTGCATTCATTCATCTGCCTTGATATCTTTCTTTTAGATCAATTATGAAGGAAGTGAAAGAGAACTACTCAGTGGCATGTTTCATAACAAGGTTATTACCTGCCCTATTGCTTCCTCTCTTCTGTTTGTGTGGTGATGGGTGAGAGACACAATAACAAAGAATGTTCCTAACACCATTGTCAAAGTAACATCAACTTACCGGTAATCTGATCAGTTGTTCTCACGAGGGAATTTATTTAAATTTCATTTCCTAGTTTGTCCTGGTGCTGTTCAGCAACCAGAGTTAACCGTCTTTAAAGAAGCCTTGCCTTATAATCTGTCTGTTTGACCATATCTTTGTGCTTCAACATTTCTAGACTAATGACAAAGTGATATACAAACTTTGTGACTGTACTTTGGATTCCAGGTGCCATTCTTGTGCCCTCTGGAGGGCCACATCTACCTCAAGATGCAGTGTGAAGTGGGCTCAAAGGTTGAAGAGAAGGGCTTCCTGGTAAGTGCAGATAGATCATGTCATCACTATAGATCAGCTAATGCAGAGAAATGTTTTTTGTAATTCTAATCACCCTTTTTTTTAAACTGTAGACAATGTTTGAGGATGTGAGTGGATTTGGAGCTTGGCACAGAAGATGGTGTGTGCTGTCAGGATACTGCATCTCCTACTGGACCTACCCAGACGATGAGAGGCGAAAGGTAACCATGCTCGACAAAACTGTCACTATACAGCTCCTTGCTTTGCATTTCCTCTAACATCTTCAGAATGAGCACATCCTGCCATCTCTTCAGGAAATGGTTTGAATGTGAGGCAGTAACTTCACATAGCTCCATACAGCAGAGTTAAACAAGCCTTAATCAGTCCAACAGTTATTTAGACTGTTACACATATGTTTTCCTAGAGGCTCTTTGTTTCACATTCAGGTCAAAATGATGAATCCTACAGCTCAGTCAGGTTGAGATCAGCTGACTGACTTAGCCAGTCGAAGATATTCCGCCTCTTCACCCTAAAACGCTCTGGTCTGGTTACTTTGATTATCAACAGTGAAATATATCAAATGCAAGTGTGCCATTCCAGTAGCAGCCAAATATCAGAAGCACTACCACATTTGACCTTTTTTTCCTACACTTTCTTCTGTTTGTCACATTTAGGCAGATTTTGTGTCATCGGTCCAGAGAACTTTGTTTCAAATCTCTATCAGGTTTTTTCTTTATGTTTTTTTTTTAACTACAACCTGACCTTTTTGTTTTTGAGACCTACCAGGGGTTTGCTTCTTTTGCTGAATCCTCTGGGGTTCTGCTCATGAAGTCCTGTCCTCATCATTTCCCTGTACAACAAGAAAAAGTCAACTGATCAAATATGTTTGGACGATATGTGCTAGCTGTATCTGATTACAAGTAATACATATTTTTCAGTTGTATCTGAAACATGAGGATTACACTGAGCCTTGGTAATAAGGTTAAAAAATTTATGCCCCACAGGACAGAGTGTCTCTTTATATGCTATTTTCTGATGGCTTCTTTCTTTGGCAGAATCCCATTGGTCGCATCAACCTGGCGAACTGTACCAGCAAGACAGTGGGACCAGCCAACAGAGAGTTTTGTGCCAGACCGAACACATTTGAGCTCATCACAGTCAGACCACAGAGAGAGGACGACAAAGAGACACTAGTTAGTCAGTGCAAGAACACCATGTGTGTCACCAAGTAAGCACCTATCTTTTATACTTACTCATGTCTTGTCTGTTAGGTTTTTCTGTGGTGACCCTGTATTGCTTGTTTTCCTCTGCAGAAACTGGCTGAGTGCTGACACTAAGGATGAGAGGAATCTGTGGATGAAGAAACTGAACCAGATTCTGGTGGATCTGCGGATGTGGCAGCCAGACGCCTGTCACAGGCCCCTGTAATCACTGCACTCTGTCGCAGCCAGCCTTTCTATCTTTTGGACTGTCAATATCAGTGATACATGCAATTACTAAGTGCAATACAGTATGACAATTGTTAGATGTTTTTACTTGTGGATATTTGACAGGAGAAGAAGAATCAAACCCATAAGTTATACAGGAGAGGAGGTAAATAAAGCCATACATTTGGGACATTTCAGTACAGTATTTTGAGTAGGAGTTGGGCTTTGGCACTATATTTTCTACATTTCCAGCCTGATTTGTTATGCTAATGTTTTTGGGTATTGTTGAGATGCCATCTTTTTTATTTTAATGCCAATATTTAGTGTGCTTGACACATGACGCATGGCTTTAAATAGCTTGGTTTCAGTGCTGAAACCAGTATATGAATGGTTTTGAAACTGCAGATGAATGCTAAATTGAAGCACCACAGTTTTATCATATTTTATTCTGCATGACAGCACTGGACAGTACCGATACATTTGGTAAGTTTATACTTTATATATATATTAGCTTTTATAACTTGTGGCAGGATTTTGAAATTCTTCAATGCCATGCACAGATTTCTGATACCATTTATATGTCAGGTTTTGTTCTGTTTGCAATGTTTATGTAAACGCTTCAGAGTGGAGAGTTTTGGAGAAGGTAGGGGGGTGAAGTCTAACATATTCTGAACTAAAGTCTGACCAATGCTACTTTGGAACCAATACTAATTTCTGAGTGATTATATGATGGGTACATACCGGTCATTATTTACGTTCTTTTACCATGAATGGATACCATGAACACTCCATGTCTGATGTGAAATTGTAGCTCATCCACACAAAGGAAGCAGTTTAGTTCTTGCGTCACATTGGCCTTTCCTGTGTGTGTAGCACCGGTCACCAAACTGATGAGCTTTACCTGATTAATGACTCAGAACTTTGAAAAGAAATTGTCGGACTCGCATCTCGTGCTGATTTAGTTGTTTTTTAAAGATTCTTTTATTTTTAGGTGCGTGTTGAGCAGTAATATCTGATATACAAGGTGTTGCAACAGATGAAAATTACACATCACATGTGGCTTTTAAGGTGTTTCCCTTGTGTTGCGTACAGAGAGTGTAACAGACTTTACTGCAGGTGTTGGTAAATGTTTTCATTCAAGTCTGCATAAAAAATGGCGCTTTTTCATCCTGCTGATAATGAACACAACTGAAAGAGTTATAGATGTCTTTTTTTCCAGAACAATGAGCAGGGAATATATTTGTGTTTTCACCAGATTACCTGAACACACTTGTCAGTTTGTCGGGCATCTGTGGATCAGTGAGATGACAATAAATGTCTGCTTTGACCAAAATGGCTGAAGCTACAAATGCACAGGTCTTTTGTTTTTATTTTTATTGAAATGTAACATTAAATGGAATCTGGAATGGTTTTGAAAGCTGTGACCTATTTTCATATAATGTTGTCTTACTATGTATTGTGAGGTGACAGTAATGGCTTTTGCTGGTATGGTGATTCTGACCAGAAACTCTCCTATGTGCTACAGTTGAACTGGTTTAATGCCTGATGGTGTGCTGCTTGTGAAGTATAAACTCCCACCCCTTTGCAGTATAACCAAAATGTTAAATGATCACATTTCAGCAATATGTAACGAATATCACCTTTCAGTAACTGCATTACTTCTAACCCCTAACGAACAGCAGAACACTCAGGTCAGAGCCCACATAAATTCTTCGGAGTTCAAGTAGCAGACAAATCTCAACATCAGCTGTTCAGAGGAGACTACGTGAATCAGGCCTGCATGGTGGAATTGCCGCGAAGAAGCCACTTATTTATTTTATTCAGCGAATGCAAAGCCCGTAAACCAAGCAGTTGCCTCCTGGCCTGCTGTTTGGAGGGTGACTAATCCTCCTTTCAGTCTTTGAAGAGGACAAACTTCTATGATGTGCTCCATGGTTTGCTCCTCTCCACAAGCACACAGTGGGCTTGGGCTACTGCCCCGTTTGTGAAGGCTGGTCAAGCAGGGGCCACGTCCAGTCCTGAAACGACTGAGCGTCGACCACTGTCTCCTTGGGAGGTTGATGTCAGGGAATGGTGAGTTTCTGAATCATAAATAGCCTGAGAGCAGAGGTTTAGTAGTCTCAGGGTTGTCTTGGTCATGAATGTTTAATGTTGGAGAGAAATGCTTAAAGGTGCCCTGTGTTCTATGTTTTACATTGCATTTTTGAGATTCAACAGATATAATGACTACATTTAATTTAAAGAATATATATCAGCATGGCTTTTTCACATTGTTTTTAATCCTCCTAATCAGTGGAATCATGTCAGACTACTGGCTGAAATGTGTATTACGTGTTCAGTCTTGCCTGTAGAGCTGTTTTATGTCTGTGTGTTCTTGTTTTTCTGATCCTCAGACAACATAAACTGGACTTCTGCATCTGTATTCGTGTATCTCTGAGTGGGTCTACAGTGAAGCCACGTTGGACATTCATGCATCACTCCTTGCTCTGCTGTTTCACCTCTGTCTGCTGCTGATGAATGTGATTAACCCCTGCTACAAACACCACCTGCTCCAGCTGTCTCTTCCTGGATGCAGTGATTGTCAGGGATCAGTGAGTAAAAGGGCCCAAATGCAGACACTAACAAACAGGTGTAACATGAACGGAAGGTAAACCTTTAATCAAGAGAGGATACAAGACAGGAAACCACAGTCCAGATAAAACAAAAAAAAATACAGGTACCTAGCAGGAGTTAATCAAAGAATCCAAATGTAAAGTGTAGAATGAGACAAAGCAAGAAAGGAAGAAACACAACAGGCTCAAAAGCCAAAACAGGTAACACCGGAACGATCACTAAGACAGAAGGGCTGGGACACTGACAAGATGGTACAAGATGAACTGATAAGAGTCACACCATGCACACATTTCAAAAGCACCAGAACATCCTCAACAGATGTGAAACGAACAATTGGTGAACTTTTAAACAAAAGCAATTCAACACACAACAGGAATTGCCAAAATAAAACAGGAAATAAGTAACACTAAGATCAGGAGCTGGACATGACAGTGAGTAAGAGCATCCACTGCATTTCCTACATACTGGGATCAGTGTGACAGCAGTTTCACTCACTACTCGGACTACATGGCATTAGATGACTGTAAAAACACAACCATTTTCTGACAGTAGCATTCTGTTTTACTTCAAAATTAAAGACTGTAAAATCTGATGCCCATTTGACACCAAAAACAAGAAAGTCCATTAACAACAGGCTACTGCAAAAACTGATGGTGTGAGTTGAACAAAAAAAAGTTTGCACAACACTTCACAAAGCACTGTTTAAAGTCGCAACATGATTTATGCAGCTGAGAATACTGTTACTGATTTTACATCGATACCCTCAGCTCTTTTCTTTTTTTTTGTTACTTTAAGTTGAATCATTTTTCCTTGGTTTCTAAAAAAATATATTCAATAGACCACAGTTTGTCACACTTTGCTGCCTTTGAACAAATGTTCCCACTCTATTAAAATGTTACTCACCTTATCCTTAAGCTCTTATTGTTTCAGGTGTTACTGGTCTGTGGGTTTTGAAATATTTAACAGAGTTAGTAGATCTCACCTATGGATCAAAAAGATTAAAGACACCTTGTTATTTACTATTATAAAATTTGCAGACGACACTACCATATTGAGTCTGATAACGGACGACAATGAGGCTGCATACAGGGAGGAGGTCCAAGCACTCTCCAACATGGTGCAGGACCAACGACCTGAACCTTAACACCAACAAAACAAAACAAAAGAACTGATAAAGGACTTGAGGAAAAGGAACAAAACCGTTCAGAGTGGACTTGCATCTGTGGGGTTGAGGTGGAGGAGGTCTGCAGCTTCACGTTCCTCGGGGTGCACATCTCAGAGGACCTGACCTGAAGAAAAAACACCACCCACCTCATCAAGAAGGCCCAGCAGCGCCCCTTCTTCCTGAGGACTCTGAGCTGCAACAAGTTCCCACAACAACTGCTGAAGAACCTTTATCTCCGTACAACAGAGAGCATCCTGACTTCCTGGTGTACAGTCTGATACTCAAGTTGCACAGCGGCAGAAAAGAAGGACCTGCAGTGCGTCATCAAGACGGCCCAGTGGATTGTCGGCTCCCTACTCCAAAAACTGTGTGACATCTACTCGAGCCGACTCCACAGACGAGCCGTCAACATCAGGAGAGACCCCTCTACCATGGTCACCCCCTGTTCACCTCCCTCCCTTAAGGCAGACTCAGACAGCATCCACACTCGGTCAAACAGACTGAGGAACAGCTTCTTCCCCAGAGCTGTAGAGAGTCTGAACTCATAATACCCCCCGCCCCATTAGACTCATCACTTTCAAAACATGTGCAATAAATGAACAAAGGACACTTTATAAATGCACCTTACTATATGTTACATTCCTGCTGTTATTTGTGTAAATACCTCTGTATGTATATATATTTATTGTTATATTTCCTATGACCCATGCTGCTACTGTAGAGACTACCAACAGAATTTCACTGTACTCTCATGTACATTAACAACAAAGGCATCTTAATCTTACAGTATAGTCTGCAATTCACAGTTTAAGATTTTTAAAAGATGAGAATGTTGGCATATAGAGCAGCTACAGTTACTGTTCGTTACAGTGACAACACTGTTTAAATACAGTATTTTAAAGGAACATCTAGCTACAGTAGAAAGTGCCTGAATCAATCATACAGTATTTAACAGCTTCTAAATTAGAGTTATAGCACCATTTGGTAAAATACTGGCAACCACAGTCACTGTTTTATTGTAATTTCTCAGGAAAAGTTGTCACAGTTTACCCATAAACATAAATTGGTTTGTCACACTGATGAAGAAAAAGAAGACTTTAATGAGTAAGCCTGTTCCACGGTAAGGTACTGAACCTGAGAATAGTTGGATCATAATTAGGACGTCTGTGTTGTATGTAAAATGGCAGCAGGGCTACCAGTGTGTTTCCTGCATCAAAGTCCCTTGTAGTATTATTAGGAATAGAAAATACTGGCTATGCTGGCTAATGAAGTCTATCAGATGCAGGTTGTCCCTTTAATACATCTACCCATTAACATATCCATTCACTTGATATTAGACTTTAATGTGTCATTGTGTGTTTTTTGGGAGTGAAGGAAGAAGTTATTTAGATGAGCATGGCCGACACGAACCACACCAACCAACCAAGCATCTCTTGTATATGATCATAAAGTGTTTTTGTTGGGTGTTTTTCAGGGTTTTGGTCATTTTAATGCAGTCTTAGTATGACACCTGTGACATGAAACTTCAAACCATCACAGACTGGGGACTGCATCACTCGACTTCACCTTTGATTCTGTGCCTCTCCACTCTTCCTTCAGACTCTAGGACCTTGATTTCCAAAAGAAATGCAAAATTTACCTTCATCTGAAAAGAGGACTTTGGACCACGGAGCAGCAGACCAGTTTTTTTCTCCTTGGCCCAGGTAAGATCTTCTGACATTAACTTTTGTTCAGTGGTGTCTTGATATTAGGGATGTGACAGTTGTAGCTTATTTCCTGAAGACGTCTGAGTTTGATGGCTCTTGTTGCAGTGACACCAGCCTCAGTCCTTGTGAGGCTCCCCAAGTTCTTGAACTGACTTCTCTTAACTATCCTTTTAAAGCTGCAGTCATCCCTGTTGCTGCATCTTTTCCTACCACACTTTTCCCTTATAGTCAACTTTCCGTTAACCAACAGTCAGCCTTTTCAGCAATGACCTGTGGTCTATCCTCCTTGTGGAGAGTGTCCATCATTGTCTTCACGACAACTGGTTGAGTTTGTGTGTCCTAAACAAGACTGACAGGTGCAGATTGTTTGTACTGTCACAGGCCTGTGGTAGTCTGTCTCTGTCACACACAGAGACAGACAACCAAACACACTCTCATTCACACCTACGGACAATTTAAAATCTTCAGTTAACCTCAGCATGTTTTTGGACTGTGGGAGGAAGCACAATAACCCGGTGAGAACCCATGACATTGTTTTTATGTTAGGAATTTAAATATCTATGATAATAAGTTATAGTAAAATCATAACTTTTGACCCAGGTCCATCAATTCTAAATTAGTTGGAAATAATCTGTTTCTAAAAATGAAATAATTTCTCAATGTATATAAATAAGAAATATGTAAATATATATATAAACGCACATTGTTTATATATATTGTTCTATGTGTTATGCACATATATATAAACACACACACACACATACATATATATGTGTGTGTGTGTGTATGTTTGTGTATACATATATATATGTATATGTGTGTGTATGTATATATATATATATATATATATATATATGTATATATGTATATTTATATATATATATTTATATATATAAATTTATGTATATATATATATAAACACACACACACATACATATATATATGTGTATATGTGTGTTTGTGTATATATGCATACACACACACACAAAATAAAGTCAATAAAGTATTAATGCCCATCATTAACAACTGTTATGTTGATTAAAATGACTTGTGAGGTAATATTACCCCTGGCATGTTAAGATAAAACCGAGAACTTGAAATTCTGAACTCACAGTGAAGACTAACTTAGTTTCATTGAGTTTTTATTGCATCAGCCTGAATTTAGTTTTAAATCAACTAACGCGGAAACGTGAATTTAAATCACACACAATATTAAGCTGACGCAATTCCGAACATTATTGTGTCAACCCAAGACATCAAAATAATGTTTGCAACTTCAAAGGGTTATGGAAATCAGTTAATTAGATTTTTTTTAAAATCACGCATTTAATCAGGTGGTGGGAAAAGGTCATTTGAATGACTTTCTGCAGTGTGACAGCTGTCTTTTTCCTGTATTCTCTCCATTTGTGTTGCTTGTACGTTAGTGCGCCCTTATTTTGAAGAGCCAGTGTACAGTGTCTCACTGAGTGCAGCTTTACAACATCAGCGGCTACGTGATTGCATCAGTTCGGTCAAGTGTCACTACAGTGTCCATCCGTGCTGCCGTTATCTGAACACGGTAAGTGTCTCAGCTACAGATGATTCTATCAATGGATAATGTCTTTATATTGTCGCAAAGTGTCAGGAAACAGTGACTTCCTCTTGAAAACTCATTAAAAAATATATTTTAATTTATAATAATTTTAAAAGTACACGTGGACATAGAGAATAACAGCTAAGCATCTCCCAGTTTAGTAAGTCATAAATAGATATTGGGCCTTTATATGAGCCGCCCGGCAGCATCTTGTGTCCGGCAGGATGTTTGGTTGTCGTTGCTAACCGGCGAGCAGCTCCGTGAACTGGAAGATGATGGTGGGGATGAAGGTTCAACCAGCCGCACATGATACAGTGAACGAAGACGCACATGGTTGGTGCCGAGTTGAACAATGAAACGTAACATTGTCAGAGGGCTGCTCGTTGATTGTTAGCTGGTAAGTGTAGGGAAGCATATTTAAAATCGGTAGGATTTTGAATGGAGCTCGGCGTGGGAGCGCTGACGTTCCCCTAAACAGCTGTTGTTACATTTAGGCAGCCTAGCAGTGCAGTAAATGAGTTGGTTGTAATGTTTTAGTATTCATGTGTTCACAGTTGAGTTTTTTTGTTTTTGTAATAAAGTAGTAAAGTTAAAGTTACTAAATCGTCAGTTTTGAAGCACAGCAGCTCAGAAATGCACCCACTGTGTTTCATCATCTGTCAAGATCTGATGCAGTTAATGAAACTAAAGGCTTTCGATCTAGTTTTTATCTCATTGCTTTTCTGTATATTGATGTCAGTCTGTTCTTTGTATATAAGAAGAGAAGTCAAGTGTAGTTTCATTATACATGGTATGATGACATTTAAACTGATTGGGATTCCCTTGCCCTTGTGCTCTGATTGAACACGTGGGCTGGTTTCAGGTCAGGGCTTTCTTCTGAGTGTCAGCAGAGGGAGTCAGGTGTGGCATTCAGCCCCTCATTGCATCAGCTTTCCTCTGTTCACCAAGAGTTTGGATTTCTCTAACGCTGCTGCCAGGTGTTTGAATACAAAAGTGTCCAGTGTTGTGGAGCAGTGAGAGTAATGTAACTTTATCTCAGTAGGTAGGTCCCCTTCTCTGTGGTATTGGAGGAGCTGGTGCATGTTAAAGCATGCTGAGGTGTGTGTGCGTGGGTGAAGAAAACCACGTTGTAAACTGCTCTGTAGAGCGTCACTAAAGCTAAAAGGCACTATGTTAAGTGCAGATCATTCACTATTTGTTGTTCATGTCAGTAGTGTCCTTGTTCTGCTCAGGACACCCACCAGGTTGAGACATCATGCTGTGTCCATTTTTCAGTTTCTGTCTTTCGGCTGCAGGTTGTGGGTTTGTAAAAAGTTTGTAAATCTTGTTTCCAGGGTTTTCAGTGTAGGTTTCGTCCCTGCAGTCTTTAAAAGTCAGTAGAAACCTAAATTATACACACTTTAACTAGTAGACCATGTACAGACGGATCCTTTATTTACTCATGAAAACACATTTTGTAACTCCAGTTTTATGACAGGATGTAGCCCTCAAAAGGACAGGGTGGCCTACCCCTTAGCTCCACCCCTGCCTTACCGTTATTTAACTTTTCAGATTATTTCATTCTGTCGGTATCAACTGCAAACTAATCACTAATGTCTGCGTCTGTTTTCTGTCCACCCTCCACAGCGGTGAAATGTGTGGTATCTGGGCCTTGTTTGGCAGCGATGAGTGCCTGTCAGTTCAGTGCACGAGTGCCATGAAGATCGCTCACAGGGGCCCTGATGCTTTCCGCTTTGAGAATGTCAACGGCTTCACCAACTGTTGCTTCGGCTTCCACCGGCTGGCTATCGTCGACCAGCTGCATGGCATGCAGCCCTTGCGCATCAAGAAGTTTCCTTTCTTGTGGCTCTGCTACAATGGAGAAATTTACAACCATGACTTGGTAAGATGGCAAGCGGCTGCTGTTGTGAAACATCTGATGCCTGTATCTTCAGCACCCTTTGATTGGTTCTGTGACCACAAACAGTTGTTACATAACTGAACATGTTGGTCTACGTTGGCAGAAAGAGTTTTATTGTGGAATATTATTTTATGAAACCTCACAGCTTTGTAGGTTCAGATTTGGTAAAAATGTTGGTTCTCTTGACTGAACTGCACATCACACATGATTCATTCAAGGACTGTCAGAAAGTTGAACGTCCGACATTTCTTTTTGATTCTGGCTTTGATAAATTGTGCAATTTTGGCTTTTTTTTCCCCAAATCAGAGGAGTTTAGAGGGTTGAAAGACATATTTGCCAGGGATCTCCTGAATTTGGTTAGGGGCTGTGATTTAGATCTTTATTGACTGGGACATTTTACTGTGTCAAAATAAAAATGTCCTTCATCACTGAACAAACTATACAAGAGATGTCGTCCTCACATTTCTCTTTACTTTTTAGGGTGCACTTACGCTGACATTAATACATCTTTTAAAGTTGATGTATTGACTCAGCTGATTTATCCATCAGGCAAAACTACAAAGTAAAAGACCCCTGAAGCAAACATGCTCTGGTATAAACCACATGTCTGTAGATAAACTTCTACAGACAAATAAAAGTCACCAGTTCTCTCAGTCTTAATATTTTTATAAGGACACTCATGCTAACACAAAGAGAACATTGCCACCCATTATTACTGTCATTTCCTCTATTGAGTCTATTTTTTCCATCATAAAGGGCAAACATGTTTTTCTCAAGTATCGCATTGGAAGAAGAAGACGGAAGAAGCAGCGTAATTTAATAGACAAAACAACCGCAGTCTCACAAAAAAGTTTTTGTTCTAGCTCGAGGTGGTCTTTTGGCTTTTGGTAAAAGTTAATGCTCTTCATGGGAGATGGAAGCCCGACGGAACAAACCATTATTTAACTCACATGACTGATCCGCTGTTTCCACTTCTTTTGTTGTCTTCGTCTCCAGACGGCATGATACACAACAGGTTGTTTTGTGGCAAGAGGCTGGTGTTGTTTGTGTTTCTTCTACTCTGTTTATTACAGTCATGTGGAACGTAGCCTGTACCTCCACCCTGTGACCAAACTACACAGCCTGGTTTATTTGCTACAAAGCAGTTTCTTTCCTTTTTTTGTTGACATTTCAAAAGTTACGTGGAAACATGTCCACTGTTTCCTACTCTTGTAAAAACACACACTTTAAGTGCTGACTGGCTCCAGAGTTGTCACCATACAGACTAGAACTCCTGCTAGTCGACCAAATCCAACTCCTGCTAAATTTTGGTTTATAGTGAATTTTATCTGACGAGTCTAGTAGGTCTGTTCTGGCTGGAAATGACATTTGTAAGTGACAGTAAGACACATGTTAATGTCAGTCATCTATTATTACTATTTCTATGGTTTTTTTCCTTCTTTATTTTTTAGAATAGAATTGAACAGAATATTCTTTATTGATCCCCCATTGGAGGAATTCAATTGTGACAGCAGGACCAAAAAAATATAAGAAGAAATGTAAGAAAAATAACAAGAATTAAATAATAAAATAAATATGTACACACACACACACACACACACACACACACACACACACAAATAGAATACAAATAAATATAAAAACCTGTGCAAACAATTTGCTGTCCAAATGAGTTATGGAATTGGATGAAAACAGTTGAGATGAATGACCTGCGGCAGCGCTCCTTCTTGCAGGGTGGATGTCGCAGTCTGCTGCTGAAGGAGCTGCTCTTATTTAAGATATAAGATTTCTGAAGAAATGACAATGCTATACTATTCCAAATGATCCTGTTCATTTCTGCCATGTTCCAGAGCATTCTAATACACTGTAAATGGAGACCAGCTTATGAAGCAGTGTTTTAGTCACAGTTGGTGCAAGTCATGGCTCAAACCCTAAGAGTGAAGCGAGTTTGCTGGTATGTTCCATCAGAGAGTGTTTCACTTTGTGGCTGCTCACAAGACAGGGGAAGGCTATAAAGTTATATAAAGTGTTTCCAAGTGCCAGGCAAAGCTAAATGAAAATTTTCAAAGAGTTCCCCTCTGTGTAAAATCTCAAGTTGTCCCCTGCACTGTCTAGAAGAGCAGTCTGTGAAGCTGAAAGGTGTTCAAAACCACCACCACCACCACCGAGGCCGTCCTGATGAATCTGAGCAATTCTGGTACCAACATCTCAAACAGACGCTCCAGCAGACGCTAAACACGACTGGTCTCCATGGATGCTGACAAAAGAGAATCTCCAAGACGGGCATCCAAAAGCTTTCATAGCTTTCATTTGGTGAAAGAAAGGAGAAGCATTAAACCCCAACACCACCATCCCAACCATCCCCTTGCTCAAACATGACGGAGAGAATGTAATGCTTTAGGGGAGTTTTTCAACTTATTGAAGAGGAAACCGTAGCAACAGGCACTGTAGGGAAAAGAGGACTACATTAAGATTGTGGAGGGAAACTTCAGGGAGTCTGCAGAAAAACTTGACCCTGGGCAGCATTGGAGCTTCCAACAAGACAAAGACCCTGTGGAGGGAACTGAAGACCAGAGTGATAGAAAGGAAACTTCCAACCTTTAAAACCTTGAGATCGTCACAAAGTTGAACAAAATCCCAGTGGAGACATGCAGAAAGACTATTTGCAATCATCAGAACTGTTTGACTGATGTGGTGGAAAATAAAGACTTGACAACTTTAGTAAAACTGTAAAAATAAACAAACAAAAAATACAGGAAAACCTGAAAATAGATCACTATCATCTCTTCCACAATGTCTGACCATCTTTTGTCGCTTGTTCATGGCATCTCCAGCCAGAAATAAACCTGTCAGTCAAATCAAAATTCACTTTAAATCAAAAGTTTAGATGAAATCAATAGTTCTGTGCCTAAATATGTTTGTCCTTTCTCACCAGAGTGGCAGAGAGCTCTTAGCATGGCTCTAGTTTGTGTCACTAAAGTTAGGGTTGTGGAAAAGATTGTGTCCATCTGTCACCATCAACTGTCTTAAAAACGACTTCTGTGCTGCCAACATGTGCTTTAGGTCCCACGACCCAAAGAGTCATCAGTTCGTTGGATAACCTAAAATGAGTAGAAGTGTAGACAAGATATGCAAAATTGTGAATGGTTTAAAGAAATACAAACAAGCAAGCAATCATTCTGTGCTGTACCAAACCAGGCGAAGCGTAGCATCCTCCAGCTCTGAGTGTGATCCACTGCTAGCTCGTTATAAGTGCAGTTTCATAAGATTGGCATGGCGATGGCCAAATTTCAAGCTAGAGGCTTCAGAACAGCAGTCCACAGACCAGTGGATGATGTCACGGTCACTACGTAATCACTAATTAGCAAATGCTAACATGCTAAACAAAGATGGTGCAGATGGTCAACACTACACCTGCTAAGCATCAGTATGTTAACACTGTCATAGAGAGCATGTTGGCTTGCTGGCAGTAACATTAGCACCACTGATTTGTGCCTCTTAGAGATGCTTCTGTGGTTAGTCCTGCTAATATCAGCATGTTGTTGACCATGTTGTTCCAATTCACAATTTCTTTATAGTATAAAGTAATCCGTATTTGAATTAGGGGGGCTTGAAAACTTTCATTTGTTGATTTCTATAAGGTGAATTTTGCTCTTAGTAGAGGGAACCCTGCCTGTATCACCACAATGTCCGTTTTGTCCATGGCAGGGTTTTGGTGGAGAGATTTGAAGTTTCATGTGATAAAAGCTAAAGTAACCTTGTCTGTTCTTCTTCTTCTTTCAGCTGAAGAAGCAGTTTGAGTTTGATTTCCAGACTAAAATGGACGGGGAGGTTTTGCTCCATCTGTATGACCGCTTTGGCATCGAGAAGATGGCTTCTCTCCTGGATGGTGTCTTTGCCTTCATTCTGCTGGACACTGCCAACAGAAAGGTCCATCTGGGAAGGGATACGTATGGTGTCCGGCCTCTGTTCAAATTCCTCACAGACGATGGTTTCCTTGCAGTCTGCTCCGAGGCCAAAGGTAATGGGATAGTTTATAGCCCCTCGTGGAATCTGACTCTTTTCTAAGCTTGTGATTCCACTGATTAACTCGTTACCATTCTGATCACAGGCCTGACAAACGTTACCCATGCAATGGCCACCCCTGCCAACATTGTTCCCTTTCTCCCCGGGCACTTCGAGGTCTTTGATTTGAAGCCAAATGGGAAAGTTCAGTCGATTCAGATGGAGCCGTTTCACTGCTGCACACAGGAGCCTGCTCATGCCATCTGTGACACCGTGGAGAGACTGACTACAAGTAGGGAAACTGTTCATCACCTTGTTCATGTAGTGGGTTAGCTTTTTGTGTCCCATTTCAACAAAACCGATGCCTCCACAGGTTTTGATGAGGAAACCGTGAAAAGCAACATCAGGACCCTGTTTGAGAATGCTGTGAGGAAACGTCTCATGTCTCACAGGAGAATCGGGTGTCTGCTGTCAGGTAACTTCCTCCTGCTGCTCATGGGGGTGTCTTTTACATACATAAGAGTCTTGTATGAAACAATTGAATCAAACCATCATGCACTTGCTCCCAGCTAACATATACACCTGTGTGTGGGTGTGAATATAAACAAAGGTGGCGAGCTCACACTAAGTGACAGGAGTTGGTTGATTGATAGAAAGATCCATTCTGACTCGTTGAAGTTTTAGACATCTGCAGAACATGAAGGACAGGCTGAGTTGATCTCGTCATGGTTAGGTGTTGTTTAATCTCTCAGCAACTGTTTCCCAATATAAGACAATACATAGTAGTGCTGACTGATAAATCGTGTTTTCATTATCATTTTAATATGAACATGTGCAACCAACACATTGCAGAAGACTGCCACAAATACAGTGAACAAAAAGTAACATGTTATTCACATGGGCCCCAGCAACTCCAGCTGGACGTCAGCTACCTCAGATCAGTTGGTGTTGGATTAATGTTAGTGCTGGCATGTTGACTGGGGAAGGAGAGAAGAGCGAACATTATGTTAAGATGTTTTTGTTGAGTTTAGAAGACAGTGTGTTAATTTCCTATTTGTGTTCTGTTAATTTGATACTTTGATAATATGATACAATGAGACTGTAACATACTTGCAACAGTTAGATTTTAAAGCCATTTATTTACGCGATAAACATCTAAACATCAAAATAATCATCAGCTATTTGCACTCGGATGTCAAATATGGCCTGAAAAATCTGTATGTGTGGAAACGTGTAGAATTTTGAAATGAAAAATGTGTAGAAACGCTGTGTGTCGGTGGTGTAGATTCATGTCGTCTGCTGTTCAGGTGGCCTGGACTCCAGTTTGGTCGCTGCTACACTGGTGAAACTGGCCAAAGAGGAGAAGCTGCAGTATCCCATCCAGACATTTTCAATCGGGTCAGATGACAGTCCAGACATCCTCGCTGCTCGCAAGGTCGGTTCATGTGATCATGTAACACATTCCCTTGTGGCACTGCTGATGCCACACATGTTCTTAGATATACTGGGAGCTGATCACATATTTTTATGCCTTGGCCCTCCTTTAACAGCCGTAGCAGCAGACATAGTGTTGTCAGTTTGTCCATCCATCCAGGTTCTTTATAAATGCAATATTTCAAGAATGCTTTGAGAGAGTTTATTTAAATTTGACACAAAATTCACTCAGAAACAAAGATGAATATGATGACTTGTTGCTGAAAGATCACAGTGGCCTCGTGTCTGTTCCATTCTGGTAAACACCTGGAGGAAACATCTTTACATGTGGCTAAACATCCACTTTGACTAAAGGATGAACTGTTTAGAATTTGATGGTCAAAGGTTCTTGAGCACCTCCAAGAACTTTACTGTCTGGAAAGTCTTCACTGTATGTATTACATGAGTCTGGACAGACATGGGTGTAAACTGCAGCTTGACTGTTTTTCAGAGGCAAACAACTGCGAGGCGGTAATATTGTTTTTTTAAACTACATTTTTTCTTACGGTTTATGGTGTGAAGCATTTCTGGCAGATTTTTGTTTGTTGTTGGTCACCGTTTGATTTTGTGTTTGTCAGGTGGCGGCTCACATTGGCAGTGAACACCACGAGGTGAGCTTCACAGCAGAGGAAGGCATCCAAGCTGTGGAGGAAGTCATCTTCCACCTGGAGACCTATGACATCACCACGATACGAGCGTCTGTTGGTGAGCGCAACAGGAAGCACTGCACGAAATCTGTAGAACACAGAAACTACCAAAATAAGGTCACACCATGACTTTGGCCACCTAAAACAATCATAAAACCCAGTGACAGTTACCTCTGATTGGAATTCCTGGCAGCTGATTCCAGCCTTGATTTATCTGTGAGCTGCTACTAGTTTTTCATGCCCTGATGGAGACTGTGACTTAAAACATTAAACCCATTTTTAAAGGGCTTTGTAATTTTTGCAAAGCAGTGTGCCTTGGTGTTTTTTGGCTATGACCTATTGATCCCATAGTAAGGTGTCAGTCTACCTTATCTGTTCTTGAAATACCCTGCACTTGTGAAGTAGCTCTCCTCAACACATTCTGCAATCATCCACACTACGTAAGAGTTGAAAAGTTTTACATTTTTGCAGACAAGTGTGCTCGCTGATGTGACAAAGGTGTGGCTGAATGTGCTGCATCACCACATTCCTCTTCCTCCTGACTGACTCGTTTCAATTGGATGTGAATCCAGTGAGCTTAGTAAAACGGTTAAAGAGGCCAGTGGGAGCAGCGTATGGGATTTTAATTGTGCCGCAATCCAACAGCAACAACACTGCTCATATCTAACTGCAAAAATATCCAGTCTTCAAATAAGAGTTGATCACAGTGCAGCTGACAAAACAGACATCAGTAGAAGGAGGCGAAAATACCATCCCAGCCACAGTATTGTACTGTTTTGTTTTTAGTCACCTGCCTGGGGACTACAGATTGAAACCAGCATCTTTGCTATAATCTGGCATATTTACACTGTAAATGTTGCAGATGTTCATTAATATACACTGTCCTCGTTAAATAAATGAATAAATAAATAAATAAAAACATGACTCACATCTAAAAAAGACATTAGGATTATGCGTTGAAGTTGTGTTTGTTTTGTATGCATATTTAGTGTTTTCATCCACCATATTCAACATGATCATTTGTTCGTTTTCAGTTGGTATTACTCTGTTTTATGATTGGCTGCAATTTCTGCAGAAAATTCTCATTCATTCCTGATATTAGAAGAACCTCTGCTAGTAATCTACAACCCTTAATGATCAGCGGGGGGCACAATTTGTGTAGCAGAGCTTCAACAATACTTTATCACCAAACCTCCTTTACCATCTTTGTAGCCATCGCTCTGAGAAACTGCAGCTGTTGGGACTGACTGGTGTGTGTGTAGTTAAGGAATTAATTTCTGTTTTTTTTTTCCTCTGCAGGGATGTACTTGATTTCAAAGTACATCAGGGAGAAGACAGACAGTGTGGTGATCTTCTCTGGAGAGGGATCTGATGAGCTGACTCAGGGATACATTTACTTTCATAAGGCAGGTCCTCCAGTAGTCACTCACTGGTTCTGCGTCAGTCAAACTACAGTTTAAGTAATGTCTTTTTTTTTTTTTACCTGACAATTATATTTTAGTAAAATTTTAAATATAACATTATAGTTGTACACTGATCAGGCTTAACTTATGACCTAAATACTGTGTTGGTCCCCCTTATGTGCTCAAAAATGATCATTGGACATGGACAAGAGGACCTCTCAGGGTGTCCTATGGTGTCTGGAACCAGGATGTTGGCAGTGGATCCTTTGGGTACTCTGGCTTGTGCAGTGGGGCCTCTGTCAATCCAACTTGTTCCACTGCATCCTGTTGATGCTTGATCAGAATGGGGTGTAGGAAGTTTGGAGGTCAAATCAACATGTTGGACCATTGTCATGTTCCTCAACATGTTCCTGATTGGTTGATGTTGTTTTCATATGGTGGGGTGCATTTTCCTGCAGGGGTAGGCCAGTGACATTTGGGATTTCCATTTGCATGAGGGAGTGTGCTTGTTCTGGGACAATGTTTATTTGGGTGTCTAAGTCTGATCAACACGGATGTTAAAATCCAAGGTTTTCCAGCAGAACACCGCATAGTACCAATATGATCAATGATATTTAATTCACCTGTCAGTGGTCAGAATGTTGTGGCTGATCAGACTATATTCAAATAACTTGTATAAATCAAAAGTAGTTAGATGAAATGCAATGGTGGAACACAAAACTCATAGTTTGGTGTCTGCCTCAGTCAGAACACACAAGAACCTCACAAGTTACTGTTATAAAATGAAATCATTAAAAATGTTCTAATTGGTCATAATTGTCTCAGTAAAAGTCCAGCATTAAATTCTGCATAATGTCAAGTTTAAAATTTATAAAGTAAAAAGCTGTTCATGAAGACAAGTGGAACTTATTCATAGTGAACTTAAATGAAGTCTAAAATCCAGCTGTGCAGTTTCAGCTTTAAAATTGCTCAACGTCATGCTGTTTGTATCTCCTTCTCTGTCAACACTGAGCATGCAGCAGTCTTGTTTGAACAACCTTTATTGGAACTGTAGGTGGACAAAACCAGTCAGTGGCTTTGCAGGTTATATTCAGTGTGAGCTCCACAACTTAGCTGGGGGATTTTCCTGTACGGTGTGATCAGAGAAGTTGCGGGTTCAGGCTGTAGGAAGGCCGATTAAAACGTGTAGTGAGACTTAATACATCATGCAAGATTTGGGAAAATAACAAGTCTGCAGCTTTAAAGACTAGCCCTGCTGCTGGCATGCTGTAGCTGATAGACAACTTGCTGCAACCTGAGACAAATGCGTCAACATAAATAGAAATCTGACAGGACCTGTTAGATGACAGGAGCTACTCCTATATGTCTTCATGAGCACCTCTTGTCTGAGAGGCTTCTTCAGTTCAGAACTGAAGATGGAGGTTGGAGGCCAAAATAATAAATTCCAACTATTTCAAAGTCTAGAAACAAAATGAATTTACATTAGTCAAGTTTAGTTTGAACACACTGATGTCTACTCTGTGGCAGTGACATCATGTTGTAAAATGGATTATGTTTGGGCCTTACCCAGCATTATACAACATGTGCTCTAGCTGGGTAGAGGAGGCACTGATGATGCAACAAGGGAAAAGAACTGAAAGTAACTCAACTTCCTGAAGTTCACGCCAGCAAAGCAACAGCTGAAAACCTTGTCTTTGCTGACACCTACTGGATAAAGGTCTTACTTGCAATGCTGTACAAGTATACTCTTTTATTTATTCACTCTTTTTGTTGCAAACCTGGTCTTTGGTGAATTTATTCTGAGCTGCAGTTACAGTTGCACTCCTTAGACTGATGGAGCACCAGGGCAGACCTTGGATTTGTTGTTATTAACAGACTTTATTGCACCAGTCTGACCCAAGTCACTGATTTTCAGCTCTCAGTCATGCATGTAATGTTGCTAAAGTCATCAGCAATCAGTCTTTTAGACAGAGAAACCCGCTCTCATGCTGTGTGTAGCCTTTTAGTTAATCTGGCGTTCAGTTCAGAGAGTGATATGAAAATGTTACAACAAGGTGGGGCTGCCATAATAAAGGGGTTTATGCAGACATGTAGCTAAATCTTCTGAAAGGAGCAGTTCATAAACTATAAGAGTTTGACGGAACTGTTTTCCTCTTCCAGGCTCCATCTGCCAAAGCAGGAGCAGAGGACAGCGTTCGTCTGTTGAAGGAGCTCTACCTGTTTGACGTCCTCCGAGCCGATCGGACCACTGCTGCACACGGGTAAGTCTCCGCTCACAGCCTCTGCCTTTTCTGAAGAACTCATCCTGGAGGCACTCCCCATTAGTAGAACTGCCCTCTTTAATGTCCTTAAAGCATAAACAGGCAAAAGATGTGTCAGAAGTTTTCTGAGTGAACTTAAAAAGCCGCAACCAGTAATTAGCACTTTGTCTGATTTAAATGGATTAAAATTGTTGATCATTGATTTTCTGTCGCTGGAAATGCCGTCCAACCTGCCTGCCTGTGTCCTCGTAATCACAAATAGAGAATGTTCCATCAGTGCTTTTATTTATTCATTTGTTTTCTTACTTTTATTCAGCAAATTAGTTAATTAATTGGGCAGAAAAGCACTTACATAATGGACTGAGATCAGAAGTTTGCACTAATGAATGTTGTGCAACAGCTTTTAGGGAGACTAGTTTCAGTGGTCTTGATAAAGCATCACCAAAAGAGAGATCCTTTATGAGGGGAATAATAAAGTGGTCAACAGAACATGATGGAAGAGCATTACAGCTCTAATAGTCTATCATTAACACCAGCGTTAATAATGCATTTTAATTAGAGAAAACGTGCTACTAGTTAAGAAAACTAAATTATGTAAATCATAATAATAATAATGGAAACTCAGTAAGGTAATGTTCGCTACTCACATGATAGCAGTAGACACATTATTGTTGTAGTTTTTACCCATGTGTCCCACAGTCATCCAAACTCAGTGGTCTGATGATGAACGATGCACTTTGTAATGCATATTTTGCTTTTTATTTTTCAGTCTGGAGCTCAGAGTGCCTTTCCTGGACCACAGGTTCACAGCGTACTACCTTTCCCTACCTGAGGAGATGAGGATTCCTAAGGTCAGTGCTTCTTTTGCTGTCCAAGCTACCCAGTGGATTGTTGGAGGCGGTGCTCAAGCTTTGGTTTGTATGTCCTGTGAAAGCAGCATGGAGTGGAGAAGCACCTGCTGAGGGACTCCTTTAAAGGTCTCAACCTGATCCCTGATGAGATCCTGTGGAGGCGCAAGGAAGCCTTCAGTGATGGCATGATGTCAGTGAAGAAGTCCTGGTACCAGTACCTGCAGGAGCACCTGGAGTCCATGGTGAGTACGACTGTAGGAACAAAACCAATACTTTTTTGGGGCGAGATTTTTGAAGTTTTATTGATAGACAGGGTGAAAAGGGGTAGAGAGGAGAGAGACATGCAGCAAAGGGTCGTGAGCTGGACTCAAACTCACAACCGCTACTGGCGACCTGCGCCCATGTGTGCTTATTAATTTAATCGTTGACAACTAATCAATTCATAGATTCATTATTGCAGCTTGATTCAGAACAAGGTGAGCGTGATGGTAAAGAAACATGCCTGTGTGTCTGTATCGCCACACGCTGCACATGGTTGTGTGTTGCTGAGAACAGAACATATGGCCATCTTCAAAGTTGGATAAATGTCAGTAAAATAACTGAAGACAAAACACATGGAGAGCTGCATCGTTTGTGCAAACAGATGACGTCCTCATTGAAGGGGCAACTTTAGAACACACCGGTGGTAAGAAAAAGACATTCAGGCGTTTAATGAATGAACTATCTTTACTCACGCTGAGCTTTGTACAGCACGACATGACTAGAAGTTCAGTGAATTCACACAATTTGTTATTTAATCCTTATTTTATGCATAGGTTTATTGCCTAAATAGTTGAATTTAAAACCAACACATATGCTAGATAAGATATGGGGTTAAAAACATGGTCCTCCATTGAATAACCTTGTTTCTTTCATTGAATAAAGGTGCGTCCGTGTTTCCCGTAAAACAAAACATTATCCACCACTGTGACGTGTCTTGATAAAGCTGAAAGTAAATAGATAATAAATAATAAATAGGATCAAATGATTCTTATTTATAAAAGTTCTGATCACTCAGTAGCACGTGTGGTTTTAAATATGAATAGCTATTTACAGATTGAGTTTCCTAAATTGCACAAGAACCTTTTGTAATAATTCACTATATGTTCACAAATGGGTAGGCAGACATTTAAAATATGCAATAATATAAGATCAGTGTATGTGATGGACGAGTGGCGGTAGAATGTGCCAGAAGCCACCAAATCTGGGCTTTTATGACTAAAACTTTCCCCCCAGCCTCTCACTTTGTCCAGCTGGGTGGTACTTCATGTCCTTTGTGCATCAGTGGTGCTTCTATTCAGTGGCATCGACTTTGGTAGAGTTGCAGTTGAGAATTTTTTGAACCATGACATCAGTGTTACTGACTCATTGTTATAAAGCTGTTATGTACCCTGGAATTGAGAGTTTTCATCAAGTGGGAGTCAGTATTTCAGATGTGTCTCTGGCCTGGTGGTGGGAAAAGACAGATTTATTGTCTTTCAGCATCCTCCTTAGTGTCCTTTTTCATAGAGTCTGGTTTTACAGTTGTGGAGCTGTGAATGATTGATGCAAGGGAAGTTTTTCAGGTGGAACAAGGGGTTAAATAGTGCAGGAACATCCATGAATTGGAGGGCATGGTGAAAAATGTCATCCTTGAACCATGTATTGTCACTGTTGACCAGTGTGACAGACAAATCAAATCACTGAGTAACTTCTTATTACAGAAATGTTGATGCACACACTAGTAGATTAATCCTTTTACACTGTCACCTTCATATTCCTGTGGGAATAATGGGTAATTTGAGTGAGATGTGAAGTCTGCGTCCCAAGCAGATTCTGTGCTCAGACGCTTGTTGGCTTCCAAGGAACACATTCTGGACAGGAAGGTCCATCTATAAGGGTTCTTGAGATAGGTGTTACTGTGGATTTAAACCATGCTGAGGTGGTGAACCAGTAATCCATCATGTACTTTACTCTGTAAAAAACTTCCCCTTTGGTTTAATATGAAGCCTCACTATATAAATAAACCCAAACAAGAGGAAAGGTTCATTTATTTGAACAATTTCAGGCTCCAGGCAGACTTTTTACGTTGGCTGCACTGGTGTGGTTTTCATTTAGGTGTACTTGCATACAATTTAACTGCCCCCTAAATTGTTTACTTTGCTGAATACTAAGTGTAAGCAGGGAGCTTCTGCTAAACAAGATACCGTGACACACCACGACGTGATCTCAGTTGATTCTGATAAAAACAAATGAAAAACGGAAAACATTATTTAATAAGCCGCTCACTCCAGCTCCTTTCGCACAAGAGGACGGCACAGAAGGGCAGCGGGTGTGGAGCTGCAGCAGGAACAGTTCATTCCCAGTCACTAGGGGCGACCGGCCTGCTCCTCCCAAATGAAACGATCCCTTGATCCGACACCGGACATGATTGTTCTCACATATGGTATCGATATCACCATTGTTTAGAACTGGAATATCAGACTGACTGGACAATACTGTGTGACAGCAGGAAACAGCCACAACACTGCAAAACAACTACTATTATATTTTGTCAAATACCCACATCCACCCAGCCCCCCATCAGAGCCAGACTGCAAAGATATACATTATTTAGTCGCCCAAACGGTAATGAGTAATTACACCTTGAAATTATACACAGTGAGCTGAGTTTATTCACAAAGGTATGTGGTGTTTACCAATTAGTTCTATATTGGTGTTAATGTTTCCATCAGATTTGCAAAAACATCTTCAACTGCGTCCATTTACACATGAAAATTGAATTTCACACTGAGCTGATTAAATGGAGGACAAGGAAAGGAAAAGGAAAGAAACGTCTCTCTGTGGAATGAAGCTACTTTAAAATCCAAGGACGTGGGATTTAATTGTGAGTAGGAGCAGCGAGTTCACTGAAAAACAGAGAGCCATTAGAATTACTCACATATTCTCCAGACAGGTAATGCTACAATCACTCCACTTCCCTGAGAGACGTAATTGGTGAAAAAGTGTTTGTTTACAGCAATTACTTTGTCAGCATGTAACACAGAAAATGAGACAAATAGTTTGCATTCTGTGTAATTTCCCAGCTAGCGATGGAAAAACTGTTGCAAACAGAGCAAATGCTTTCTGTCCAGCACCCACAAGTCATCGCTTGCGTGGTCAAACACTAAGTGTTTCCTGCCCTGTGTGTTCTCTCAGGTGAACGACGACCAGATGGAGAAGGCTCATAAGACGTTCCCTCACAACCCCCCACACACCAAAGAGGCCTACTACTTCAGACAGGTGTTTGAGAAGCAGTACCCGGGCCGAGCTGAGTGGCTCTCCCATTTCTGGATGCCGCGCTGGATCAACGCCACTGACCCGTCAGCCCGGACCCTGTCCATCTACAAGCCTGATAAAGAGTAGTGATGGGCTGAACAACCGGGTGCCTCTGTCTGTCTGTCTGTCTGTCTGTCCGTCATTATGCTGCCCAGTTCTACATGTGTCATACGTAACTTTACTTTGTTAAACTCCCGAGCTGAAGTGACAGATTGTTTGGAGTTAGCGGCCTTACCTTACATGGAGCTCGTCAGGCTGTGATGGAGTTTGTTCAGCCTATTGTGCTGAATGAGCTGTACTTTGAGAGCTATTCTCAAAAGATTGATGGAGTTCTCTTTCTTCGGTCCACAGCTGCTTGTAGGATGGTTCAGCTTAGTGTTCGTTTAAAAGCAGCAAGGCTGATGTGTGCACCAGCTGCAGCCTTTAATTTTATACCTGTGGTGTGTAGTTTTCCTGCAGCGTGGGCACTTTGTATGACCTGCTACTGACTCTTTCAATGTAAGTCCAAGGAGGTCTTTGCTTTTATGTGCGTCACAAAAATTACACCTTGAACATTGGTAGAGTGGTGAAAGCAACAGGTGGGCAGCTTCGTTCCAGAAATTCCACAGATGCACAATCAGTGGAGTTCGAATCGCAGATTGGAAGAAAGTAGAGTTTAAGAGTAAAAGCAGACCTTTTGTTGTGTGGTGGTGGTAACAGATGTGTTGCTCAAAATTCATTCAAATCTGTTTCATTAGATGATCCTAACAAAGAAAGAACACTATAAAAGCGCACCTGAAAGCTTATCAAACGTATCCTGGAAATATGTTCCAAGTTAATGCCCTCAAAGCACATAGAGACACTTCATAAGCACATAAACACATCTGAGCTCTGCTCAACACCAAATCAATTTTACATCCACTACAGGTGTCACAATCTAAAGCCAAAAGTCTTCTTTCTTGATCTTGAATTTGTCTTTAGATTGTGACACCTGTAGTGGATGATGTTTATTTGGTTTTAACAGAGCTCAAATTTTTTTTTCAGCTAAACTAAAAATTTCATGTGGCTATATAGAATGTCAGCCTATCTCAGGGCTACACAAAGAGACAGACAACCACTCACATTCACACCTACGGACAATTTAGAATCATCAGTTAAACTCAACATGTCTTTGAGCTGTGGAGGAAGCCAGAGAACCTGGTGAAAACCCACACTGCACAGGGAGAACATGCAAACTCCACACAGAAAGATCCCAGGTGTCCTAACCGGGACATGAACCGGGGATCTTTTAGTTGTGAGACGATGGTGGTAATAACCGAGCCACTGTGCAGCCAGAAGTAAAATATACCGGAAAAAATAGTGTGGATTAAAAAGAGAGAGATTTTGACCAATTCCTGTGAATTTTGAGGTCTTGTAAGTGGGGAAAATATTCATAGTATGAAGGTAAAAGTTATTGGTTATTGATCAGACCTCCAGCTTGGGGACCAATAATTAATGGTGGCTGTAACGGACAAATTAAAACGTTAATCTCTGCCAGTTTTGATGAAGATTGGAAAGATTTTGTGGCCTGTGAGACATTTGTAACTTTCATATAAAGTTTAATGGTGGCCTTCATGGACTTTATGTTGCTTTTAATGGGACTTGATCCAAGAAATCCAATGGTAATTCATTTTGAAAAGTGAGCATATGGTGCAAAAGTTACGTGCACACCTCCAACTTGTGTTTGAGGCACAGACATGAAACTTTGTGGAAAGAATCAGGGGACTGTCCTCAACCAGTGTGCCAAATGTCAGAACTGTTCACCACACACAGTTGTAAGGGTCACAACGGGTGACTACGCAACTCTGCCTTGACTCCCAGTTTGCTACATTTAGTGCCACGTTGACGTCATTGATTTACAGTAATACCCACAAACCAGCGACCAAATCTTAGTTAAGTCCAACCAGTAATTCCACAGAACAGCTAAATGACAACAAATGTAAAGGCTGCAGTGGTGTGACATGTTGGTGTGATTGTGTTTATGCATGAAGATAAACATGAGAACTTCATACTCCTCCTTTGTGACAAGAGCCACAAAGGCTTGCATGGTAGCCAAAAGAATCTGGTATGTATGAAAGCTTCTGTGGTGCAGCAGATCTGCGTTTCTTTCTACAGCTAACTCTGACAAACTCCATCAACTCTGTCACTGGTCAGCTGAGGTTATGGTCAGACTTGTTTGTCAGGTTTTAAGATGCATTTTGTTGATTTATTTTAAAGGACCGTGCTTTGTGTGTGCGTGTTTCCAACCATTTTCTAAATATTTGTAAGGAGACCCGTGTCCTACCCTCCAGGCAGTCTTTCATTTCATTATTCTACTAAATGAAAGTCAGCCTGCAGAGATTTGTTAAAGAACAGTGATCACAGTTAACACCTCATCATCTGCTGGGACCTTTATGATCCATCATGATGCGCACAGTTTGGTTTCCTGTCATGATGACCAACAGTGGTGCACATGCTTTTCTGTTGTGTCATGAATCCTTTATTCATTGTTCCGTTTTCTTTTTAAGGTACTGAGTGATTCCTCGCCTCTCTAACATCTGCTTCAATCCAAAAAATCAATGGATCCCATGAATGCTACACTCTGTCAGTGTGGCGTTTTCTTTGGAGAGCTACAGTTTTTACACTGTAACAGACTTAAGTTCTGTTGTACTGTCATGCTGCTACTTCTTAGGTACTGTGGACGTACACGTTATCACAGACCAATAGTAAACAACAGAAGTGAATACACTGTTGCGCAGTATAGCTTATAAATGTCAATCAATACAAAGTCGTATCACCTGACATTGATTGCATTGCTTCTAAGTTGAACAGTAGCTCTTATATAAAACAGCATGGAGGACACCAAATGTCTGTAGAGATGTTCTGTTGTTCTTCAGCAACTTTTTTCCCCAGTGACTTTTTGCTTCAGGGGTTGTGTTGCTCCACCTTTCTCTTTAACTTCTTCACTCTTGTGTGGTTCTAACAGTGTGCTTTGGATGGTTAACATGCTGGGATATTCCTCATATATGCCTCACTGTGAGGACTGTGCATTCACTGTGGTAGTCCTGGCCAAGATCACCCCAAACATGTTGAATTCTATCTAAGCAGAACCAATTTATCTTGGTCTTACCTGACCGAAGAATGTGCTCCCAATATTTATGTATCGGGCTTCTTCTTATGTTCTTTCCCAAAGCTAATACTGCAGTAGAAGAACAATAATAAGCAGGTTTTTTTCTTTGACGCCATCCTTAGACGTTGGCACTAAACACTGTCCTCCTCACTGTCTGAGCTGTCACAACAACTCTGATTTTCAATGATAACCCCTGTGCCAAGTTAAAAACACTTCTTTTCTGAGCTAAGCTGACCAAGTTAGCAAGCAACATCTGTAGCGTCATTTTGGGAGGACAACCACTGCAGCTGGACTAGTAGCACCGTGGCTCGTTCTGTAATTGTTGGTTGACTGATATTGTATCTTCCCTAATCCATTCCAGTCTCTGTGAAAGCTCACAATCTGATCTGAGCCATGATGCAGATAGACTCAGCACATAGGTCCAGAAGTCATTTTATAACATGTTCATGTAACAAGGTTGATCGGAAAATGCAGATGGACTCTGCTTTGTTTCAGTGATCACAGGTTTTCTAACTTGTATGTCAGCGATCACAGGTGCATTAACCTGTGTTGCATTGAATTTTTACTTTGGGCCTGTATTTTGAATATAATCTTTCTAAAATGTTTGGTGTTGATTGTTCCTGAGAGGAAATACTCTACTGTTCAACTTAGAAGCAATGCAGTTAATTGACAGGTGATACAGTTTGGAATCATTTGATATTTAAGTGATAGTGCACAAAAGTGTCGTCCTTCCTGTTGTATTCTGTGTATGTCTGTTTGGGGTTTTAACTGAAACTGACTGATTGGAGCTACTAACAAGAAAAAGGCTGATGCAGCTTGTTGACTAGTGTTTTATGCAATTTGTGTGAATGGCATAGATGAGTCATGTGTGAACCTTGTCCAAGTAGAGTGACTTCACACTAGTTAGTCTCTGCTGGGTTTTCTCTTTTTATTAGATCTTAGACTACAACTGGCTATGCAAACAGTTTATCATTAGGAGCTAATTATTAACAGATTAAAGTGAATTTCTTGAGCATATACTACTTTATTCATCTTCATTGCCCACCCCTGATCCAAGTGCTGGGATGTGAGACAAAACTACAGAAATAAAAGTACTGCCTGATAATGTGCTGCAATTCAGGAACTTTTAATTACAGCATGAAACGGTGATAAAACATGTTGCATTCTGAACTTATCCAAATTTCCTGCAAGGCTCTTGTTCCAGGCTGCATTGTATTTTCAGTTCTGCAGTTTTGTCCTCTTCCTAGCATGGCTGATAACTGGCTCTTGCTGTCTAGTAACCATCTGTGTTACATATGACCTGCTGCTAAAATAAATGTATCTCTTAGTACCGACGTGTGCTGTGTTGAATTTGTGCTCTGTGCAGTACCTCAGTTTAACACCAGAGTCCGCTCTTCACACACCCTGAACGGGTGCTTTTTTTCTCTCACTTCACATCACAAGGAATTCACGACTTTGAAGCTGAGGTTCAACCAGTAAAGAAAATAATTTTAATATTTGTCAGATCACTATAACACACAGGTATCCTGTCATATCACACCACATGTGCAGGTGGACAACATGACAGCTTTTCTAAAAGTCATTTGAAAGCCAAAATGAGAACCTGTCCCAGTGTGTTGTATTTATAGAACAATCAGTTGCAATTAAACAGTTATGAGGCACTATGCAGTGACTTTGGCAGTGCAATTTTCAGCATACCCAGGGGTATCGCCTTGCTTTGATGGTCCACAACAACATTTCGTCTTTGTGGCATGGCAGATGGTGGAGAACGCTCACAGAAACCACTTAACATTGATTATGACACCGTTTCCCTCTCCTCTGGCCCCGGTCTACCTTCTGCTGGGACGAATGAAACTGGCACAGGTACAGCACTGCTACATCACTACAATGTGGAAACAATCATTTTATTCAACTAACAACTATACACAGTTTGGAGAAAACAAAACCAGCGTCAGGTACCCCGCCCATAGGTGTGGAATGGTTAGATGAGAAGCAGGCAGGTGATCGGACTGTTTAGCGGCGCTTGTCGTATGTCTGTATTGTGCTCCACTCGTAGGACTCTGCAGAGGGAGAAACACTGTTAATGTTAGAACACATTTGCTATCTGGAAAATAATGTAAACACTGCTAACTTAAAGCGTGAGCAGTGTTCTTAAAATAAGCTTACCTGGCTCCTCTTGGTTCCTTTTTCCCATCAGTCCAACAAAAGAGTTGACTTTATGTCCTTCAGAGGAAACACATTTACATCAGATACTGTTTAACAAACATCTTAAAGTATAATTTAGCATGCCCAGAATTTAAAATATGCAAATTTTGAGTTTCACACATATTTCAAGACATTTAGTCTAGTAGTTCTGACATTTTTTGACCCCTTAAACGCTCTTGTCTGCTTACTAACCCTGCTTACAAGTGACTATTCTTTATCTTCCTTTGAGGCTTGAAGTGAAGTAAATCACATGAAAACAGTCCAAGAGAGTCAGAAAGCCTTAATCTCCAATGTTTTTTTTTTGTGTTTTCTTACATCACATCTACTTGGGTGGGGGTGTTTCCCAGGTTGGGAGTCAGTAACTTCTAGCCAGGTGATATGTGTGTGTAATTCTAGAGTGTGAACTCCTCTTTAGATCTCCACACATTTCCAGATATGAGCTTAGTGTGTTCAGTGGTCGTCCTGGTTGCAACGTGTGGACTGGGACCCAAACTGAGCTCCAGACACTGGGGTCTGTCAGGTTGGCAGGGATGTAAATGTGACAGACAACTGCATCGCAGACTGACTGGGGCCCCTGTCAATCACTGTAATGGACTGTAATATGATCACGAGGAAGGAGTTTGGGGGGGGTGGGGTTGTATTAGATGGGGTGTTATAAACTACAGAGAGCCCTGAGGGAAAATCTTACATTCAATATTTGCATTACACTGATGAGTTAACTGTAAAAAATGTCCTTGTCGGTCAGCAGTGCAGAAATAACTGAGCACTGTTTTGTCTTCTTTTTCCTTCTCTAGTATTCTAAGTGTTGTAGGCATCCTCAGTGTAAGTGAAGGATGAAATGCGTCGCTCCTTCTATCCATCACAAGCGTAAACAATCCAATTTAACTCTCACATGTCCTTGGGGCATTGATCCCAGCACTCTCCTTCTCCCTAATGATGAGTGACTTATAGCCGTGCCTGCATGAGTTGAATAAATTAGACATATACTTACTTATGCTGCACTGTGTTGCATCACTGAGTGGGTGACTAATTTAGACCAAATAAAAAGAGAAAAAGGGAAAATCCCCTCCTCCTCGTTTCTTTTGCCTCTACGCTCTTTATCTCTTCCCTCTTTGTCACACACAGACGTCTGCTCTGGACCACCTCCCTTACTGACAAATTAGAGTGTTCAAAAGAACAGAAAAAAAACTGACATGCAGTAATCTGTGGTGGCTGTCAATTAATTAAACCCTGCAAAATTGTTTGCTTCCTCTGTTCCCATTCCCTTTTAACCAATGACATTAAGATTCTGCTCAATTCGTAACACTGAGGGCGAAATATGAGAGGATTTACCTGTTTTTCTGCTGTGCTATCTTTTTGGAACAGAGCATCTGGACTCAAATGGTTCGAATAGCTGATCTACTCCACTTTTCGGGGGGGTGATGTCTGGAGAGCTTTAACAGCCATGCAGTGTTCGGAGATGAATGCACACACCCCACACAACACCTGCTGGATCCATTCTTATTTTTTAATGCATATACTGTCCGTCAAAATTCTACTGAAAACCCACAACTTCATCTGATCTTCACAAATGTGGCTCTGCTTATGCATTTATTGTTACAGTGCTGTTTTGTGACCATGTTTAGATAAGTCAATGGATCTTTAAAGTGTTTATTTTAAGCTCAATGAGATTGCTGACTTCACTGTCGCCACATTTTCTTAGGAAACTGTGAAGGTTTTTTCAACCTCTGAGGAGTTTACATTCTACAATTCTTACAGATTACACAGAGTGTATTTCCACAGACCACTTCCAGTATATTTCAAGGTGCTTGATTGAATTTGAGTCCTTTTAAGCCAGAGAAAAAGATTAAGTGTGGAAAGGGCTGGGTAATGATGATACAGAAAATAGGGCTGAATTACCGACATGAAAAGAAAACCACTTTAGAGGTGGTCTTTTTGGCCTCAAACTTGTAAAACCCTGGCTGTGGCTATGCACAGAAAAAAAAATATCTGTAACTGTTAAAGAGGGTTTGGTTTATCAGAACGCCCACAAATGTGTAAATCCAGAGACAGCTGGGGCACTGATGAAAGATCAAGCCCAGATCATTTAAAATAAGATATGAGGACAACTGTCTTCCACAGGATGGAGCAGTGACACTTATTATTGTTTATCATTAGCTCTCTTCATGGTCCATTAAATTCAAATGATTCCATCCTGGTTTGATTGACATGCACAATGCATGGACACTTACAGTGATGGGGAAATGGAGTACCCCCCTTTTACAGAGTTTAGGGCATGAAAAGGAAAATTAACAAACATCTGGCATGATTTTAGTACTTACTTTTGCGGGTGATCTGTGCATTTGCTGGAGGAAGACAAAATCAAAGTGATCATTAGAACAAGAAGTCCACAGAAGGAAAGAAAAGCTGTACAGTACTGAGAAGGAGCTCTTACCCATAGAGCGCTTCCCCATCAGACCGATGAACTGATGCGGTCGCGGCTTTCTCGTCATCCTCAAGAGGATTTCTCTGAATGGGTCGTTGGAAAGCCAGCCATCCTGAAGGGGGAAAATCTCAATGAATGTTCACGGAGAAACCAGGCGGGAGTGTAGAGACCCAGGCTGGCAACATGTATAACTGTGTAATCTCAGTATCTATTGTCACTTGCTACCAAAATGATGGAGCTGCTTTATAAATTTGTATTTTTCTCTGGTCAGAAATACAAAATTGCAACTGTTATATAATATATTTATATTGCTGCTTGCTGTCCTGATAATAACAGAGGAAAAAGATCAAAGTCTGCTAGAACCAGTGCGTGTATCTTAAAAAATATATTATCTAAAACACCCAACACCCTCATCCACCCACCTACACTGAGTAATAATCCATTCATGGCTTCAATTTGGAACTTTCACTAAGTGTTTCTATTTCCATCTCAGGATATATTTCTACAGTATGCATTAGTCTGACTGAGATGTGAACCTCGGGGCCACTAATGTCCTGCACACTAAGTTGTAATGATTTATTGTAGGCTCATTCATCTGCAGAATGGCCCCAGCCTACAGTTTAGGCTACTGGAGGAGCAGGTTGGCACGTCTCCAGCTCGCAATGTCAAAAGCTGGACGTGCATTTCATGTCAATGGAGCAGCTTTGGGCTTCAGCTCCTACTACAGTGTACTGTGCACTTAAGGTTTTATTAGATTTCCTATTGGCTGTGCAACAATATCCATCTTCCTGCTGAGTGTTACTGAGGCCGAACATCTTATTTTCTGTAAGTGCGGTGAGATGCTTTCAGATCAGCTCGTTCTCAGACTTTTTCTCAGCATTCATTTGCTGCATTCTGTGCATCTCAACACACTCACGCTGATTTGGGAAAAAAAATTAATGAAACACGAGAAACAGCACGGGGAACAGATGGAATCGTGTAAAACTGGCAGATTTGTTTCTAGTTTCACAAAAAGCCTACAGTCTTGGAGCCCTGACCCTGTTCATTAGCAGAGTGGACTGTTTTCTACAGTCAGGGAACTGGATCAATCCATTGTAGTGACTGTGCACTGTTAATTAATTAGTCAGTACAAATTAGTCATGTTCTATTCCAAAGTATGGCTAATGGAGGGTGAACAGAAAGAGAGAAAATCATCTTGGCTTCACCAAACCACATCTTAAAAACAATGTGAAATTAAACCTACATTTCATCTCATTGACTATCTGCAGAAATCTATCACAGTTACTGGGCATAGGTAGGTTAATGCAGCAAATAGCCCATTCTGTAATTTCATGCTGGGATTTTATTTACTACAATGAATTCCAACCAAAAACTGAGTTTAATCATGCTAACTCTCTTTGTTATATCTGGGTTCAACAAACTTAAAACAGTGGATTAAAAAAAATCTCCTTGTTTTATCGAAAACAATTCCTCCCCTTCTGCTTTACCCCAATAACAGGCTCAGTAATAAAAGTGATATTTATCAGTACTTATTCTCTCAACAAACATTTACAGTGGCTACCTGAATCTGGTTACTGCTCGTCCAGTAGTCAGCCTCTCCTTTTGGTTCGTTTTCCTGGCAAAAAACTTGGGCGACGGCGAAAAAAGCCATTAAAACAGGTAAAAGCAGGAACTTCATGGTGCGGAGCGGCTTTTTTCTTGACGCGCTAAAATTCACTCAAACTGGCTTTTTTTTTTCTTTTTGACTGGGAAAAAAAACCGAGCGTCGACAACAGAAAACTAGAAAAGCAGAAAGTAAACCAAGTGCTTCAGAGGCACGAGCTGGAGGTGTTCTGTGCGCGCGCTGCTGCTTCTCTCCTCACAGCTCAACAGTTTAGTCCATAGCGCGTGCGTGCGTCAGGATGCTCAACTCCCGCCACTGGATCCGGAGCTGTCCGCGCGCTCTGCCTCTGCACCAACTTCCCTCCTGTCCGCCCCGCGTGCGCTCCTATATAGCAGTGTGAGCTGTGTTGCTTAGTAACGCCATTACAGTAGTGGGATTACTCCACCCCGTGTCACGAGTACACAACAAGTGGGTCTACAAAAGAAGTTTTGTCGTCAGGAGCCGGACCCTGTGTGCGTCACCGGACATTTGCACCGTAACTGTGGTTTGGTTTTAACCGTAAATACACTGAAATGAATTACAGCACCGTGAATTGCTTCTAATCCGTTTTTACTGAGTAGCTGTCTCATAAATAGTGATTAACGGGCCTTGTGTGAGCTGTTATTTTAACTTGGATAATTCATTGAAAGAGCTAATAAATGTTGCGTTCATGTTCGCATTATTGCGTTATACCCAATTGAGGATGAATTTAACTTCATTTCTTGAAGTTTAATTAAGATTTTTCTTTTAGTTTTTTGGTAGCTGACCGTGTAGAGAGATGGCACACCCGGAATGAGAAGAAAACATGCAACAAAGCGAGAAACAGGGAAAGTCTTCACTTCCATGGTGGTATTCTGACTGAAAATCAGGCCACATTCAGTGAGTGATTTCGTCATACTCTTCTTACACACAGCTTTCCTCAGAGGACACTGGTTCTCCTACATGCAGATGTGATGCAGATGCTCACATCAACAGTCACGTAAGCTCAGGATGACGCACTTGGCTGTGCCTAGCTTTCACAGCACTTTTCAAATCTATATTATTTTATTTTTGGCCTTAACTGTATCATTTTATTACTGACGTTGGCGACTGCCCTGTTTATATATTACATGTCTGTTTTTTTCGCTGTATAGCCTGTTGGTAGAGTTCAGAGAAGACTATGTAAAGCTCTCATATCAAAGCCTGTATGAAAAGGAGAAGGACGTGTGACCCGAAGGTGCCACTGATTTCCATTAGAAAAGCTTTTTTTTAAAGAGTAGGCCATTCTGAATGAATAGGGGGCTGCACTGCCTCACTAAGTTCAATGTTCACTCACCTGATGAAGGGCTTGATTTGCACAAGTGCCTTTATTCCGTTAACAATAAGTTCATTTTATTTACCCATGTGCTATTTGGCAAATGCAAATGTTTCCTCTGTGCCCACACAATCCAAGATGTCGCACCATTTTGCATGAACAGAGGTACACATGAAGGTTGTTTTGCATTGATTGACTGGACTTGACCTTGATGTGTACGTTTTGTTATTGTGAAACCAAAGACGTGGTCACATTTCTCATCAGGCCCCATTTTTTTTGTAGGATCTATGTGTAACATAAAGTAAAAAAATCCTGGTGAACTTTGTGGAGCACACATGGGGTATGTGGATAGGCTTACAGTAATATTCATTACCCCTCTCAACCGAGGGGGCCTCCGCGGTCATAGAGCCACTCCGGACTGAGATTTAATCATCCACACAACTGTGACAGCTCATCCAATTAACAGACGGAAGGGGGAGGTGAGGAGAGAGAGCTGGAGAGAGAGAGAGGTGATGGAGCTGTTGGAACCATGGGAGGGAGTTACCACAGAGGGGGAGGATTAAGAAGGAATACGTAGGAGGTAAAGAGAACAGGGAGCCAGAGAAGTTGGGGCAGGCTGATAAACAGATATTCAGATTACATGGAGAGATGTGGACAAATAGGGCGTGTGTCCACTGAGACTGAGCAACGTCTGCAGCTGTTACTGCTGCCTCGATCAGCTGGATGGCGTAGCAGGTTGCTGAGGAGGCTCCTCTAACTTTGATAAGGCGTCCAGCAACAAATGGGACTGTGACATACTGATGTGATGCATGAATATATTAGAGCATAAATTGATTTTGTGCATGGAATGAATCCAAACCAGAGCATTTGTTGAAAGGGACGACTGAGTCAAAGCAACCCTGTGCCAATAGTTAATGCATGAGCAACCTGAATTAGAAAATCCCTGCTGTAAACAGGGATCCCACCAAACATTCCATTTGTATTTTAATTACAGTGGCATCGAAGAGGCTCAGTCAGACAGGAGTTGTTAAAATATTAGCTATCTTATGATCTTCCATGAACATTTACATAGAAAATAAAACAATTTCTGTTTTTTTTGGTGAAACTGCAAAACTTGCCTTGTATGTAACAAAATATAAAACACTGTCAAACGAGGAAAAACCAATTAATCTTACTGTTCTTGCCCAGTCTGCTAATTAACAGGATGTAATTTATTAATGTTACAATGATACATGTTCCAATTCTATGACATTATACAAATACACTCTCTTAGATCCTCCTTCATTTTCTTTCTTTTCTAATTAAAGATGCTGTGAACATTTAAATAGGGCTGCCACATGTCAGTTTTCTGTCTGTGTCTATCACGCTCAGCAGATATTTCTCAACAGGAGCTTATGCAGTTTCATTTTTCAGCGTGAGACTCCGATGGCAGCGACAGATAAGAGCTGAAACAAGAGCTCATGTTGATATCCAAGACCTGCTGCATACGAGGTTTTAACATCAGAATCATCAAAACTGATGTTTTGTAACTGCCTCCAAATGTGAGCCAAGTGAACATCTTCAGTACCTTCCAAGTTGTATTTGCATTTCTAAAATGATTCATATGATCTCTGTCAAATCTGCAACCTTGATAGTTAAGCCTCAACCAGTAACACTATACCAAAAGAAAACATTCTTATAAAAATCAGTCCCAGTTACTTTAGGTACTTGTACTTTACTTGACTATTTCCTTTTTAATTTAGCATCAAAAGAGACTTCTAATATACATTCAGCACATTGGTAAGAATAAACCAATGGTTCCTGACTTTTGTGGCTTGTGACCTGTGGAAAAAAGGCATGTTGCCTCCTTTCAGATGTTTATGTCGTTAGTAGTTCCACTGAAGACACATTTCCCCTCTAAACTTCTTTCATGGTTCCATTAAAATAACTGTTTGAGGCAAATATTGTTCATTTTTTAAAGCAAACATTGTAGAAAAATCTTACCAGTATATAAATTTGTGTAGCAGAACTTGTCTTCTTCCTATTTGTTCTTCCTTTCATCTCCCATAAATCATCTTATGATCCGTCTGATTGATTTTGGGATGGCAACCACTGGACTAAAATACTTAATAGTATACCAACAGTAAGATGTTGCTTACACAGTGATAAATCATCATCAATAATGCCATATAGAATCATTTATCAGTTACAGAGACATTTTACTGCAGAATGAGTAATGTATGATCCTCTTAAGTATAGTTTGATGATAATATTTCTGTACCTAAATAAGACTTTATACTTTTATGGAGAACGTTGAGATTGTTGTTCTTTACACCGCTCTGAGAAACCAGCGTTCAGTGTTGGTGTGTTATAAAGAGCCCTGCAACGTTACAGAACTTTCCTTTCATTGTACAGATTTTCTCCACTTTTTTGAAATACATGGAAAAAGTAAACTAAAATAGACTATGAATTTACATGTATAATGTCAAATATAAAAAATAAGAAGTATACAAGATTTTTATGTCAAGTTACATGTAAAAATGCATGATACACTTGATCGGATCTGCAATTAACAGTGCAATATTTCAATTTGACACTGAATCTGGATATTTTTTACAAGATCTCTTTCTTAAAATTATATGATAAAACCCAATTAATGTTGGCAGCTATCAAACTTGATTATTTTTAATATAACTTTATGTAACAATATTTGTGATGCCCTCCATCAAATATTTGGAAGCCAAAAAACACATAAACACACATTATGTAAAATTAAGGCTAGAAACTGTACACTGATTATGAAAAAAGACTGTTATGTATGAAATGACTATGACACATTAATCTACACTAGATTTTGGCGCTTAGGTGCTGAAATGTTTCTGGTTTCTATATCCCCAGTAGTGATTTTCATTAGTATAATAATACAGTCATACATTGGACACTGTGTCCTGCTGGTTGAAACACCAACCATATAGAGTACTGCAGTGTTCCTGCTTTGACTCTGATTGGGTCTGTTTGCTGCAACTCACTTTGTATTTCTCTCTCTTCCATTCCTGTCACCTCCGTGCTGGTCATCTTGGAATAAAAGCAAAAATGCCGTGACCAACGCTGGCATCCGCCTTAGCTTCTGAGAGAGCAACGGTTATTATCTGCACTGAAACAAGAGGTCGCCTGCAGGGCTTAAAAAGCGGCTCCTGCACAGCATGTCGCTTTTATCTTGGATAAAATATTCACATGTGACTGCTGTCCATTTTCTTTATGAAAATACACATTCATGTGATTTCCTTTAAGTGTACTTATATTAAGCTTTCATATGGAAATAATGAAATACAGTCATTTCCACTGCCATTTGTAACTGGAAGGGAGTGGACTCATTTCTGTTTAGTCACAAATGTGTGTGTTCACCTGCAGGTACAGTGTTACTGTTTGCTACAGGTACAGTGGCAAACAGTATTATGACCTGACTAATTAAATGAACACCTCTGATATGCCAGTTTATGGGTTCCACACCTGCATGGCCTCAAAAGTCCACACAACATTTGTTTTGTTAGAAGTCCACATGCAGACTGTGTGCACTAGAACATTAAAGCAAATGCTTGTTTCATACACTGTATGTAAGCACTGTGCTCCACATGCTTGGCTCTATTAAAATCCAACATTTACACTCACTTTAAATGTGTGTAAAGAACATTTTCATAAAAATGAAAATGTTTTCATTTTTATGACTTTTTAAATATTGTTCAACCAAATACAATAGATTGTTAAGCCCTTTTTGTTGGTATCAGGAGGTCACCACCGTGTGTTTAAGTGCACAAACTAGACTGCATCATCAGGGTTATTGTTCTTTCCCAGACATTATGTACAGTATACAGCAGAAGGGAATACACCCCTGTGCACTATAATTTTAACGTCCAATGTTTTATAAATATATCTCTACTAAATAACTGCATTATTTCTAAGTTAAACAGTAGAGTATTTCCTTATATGAATGGTCAAAAACAAATACTTTAGAAAGACTGCCTTTAAAATACAGGTCCCACTGTGGAAACTTGATGCAATAAAAGTGAATATATCTGTGATCACTGACACACCAGTTAGAAAACCTGTGATCACTGAAAAAAGTTGAGTATATCTGGAATTTCCAGAGAACTGTCCAGTTGTGAACCTAGGGGCTGTATCTATCTGCATGTCTGCATCATGACTCCAATCATTAATATATCTGATAGTGAGACCTCACAAAAATGGAAATGGAAACATGGAGATTAGTGACAAACTGAAAATCATTCACTGTCGGCAGTAATCAGGAGGTATAGAATGAACCATAGTATCACTAGTCAGAGTTGCAGTGGTTGTCTTTTTTAAATGACCGTGTGCTACTTTCACAATCTAGCCCTAAAAAACAGATCAGCAGATTTTTTAGTCTTGGTATAGCTCAGATAGGGTAGGGATAGGGACATTGAATAACATGAACTCCTATGGACGGCATCCAAGAAAAAAAAAAAACAGCGTGCTCTTTGGCACTAAACTGCTAAGAAACTTTTATTAAAACATATTAACAGAAGTCTGATCAATGTTATGGGGCACATTCTTTGGTGAGATGAAACAAAATACATTTGTTTGGACCGCCACAGTGAATGCATAGTCCTGACAGTGAAGCACATAGATGTTAATGCGATGATATGGGGCTGCATAGGAGCAAGAACTGTTGGGGAGATGACATTTATAGATAACACCATGAAAGTTTACCAAAGCACTGTCTCACAAGATCACTCCTAGTCTGCAGAAGCCTGCATGATAATGATTCAAAGCACACGGCCAAAGTCAAAGAATTTCTAATGAACGAAAAAGTTAAACCCATTACCTAGACATGTATGTTGCCTGACTTAAATTCAACAGAACACCTAAAGAAAAAGGTAGAGCAACACAGCCCCTCCAGCAAAGAGCAGCTGAAAAAATCTCAGTAATGAGTGTAAGAATAACGAGCCAGCTTACATTAACGGTGTGACTCGTCTTGCCTTCCCTCATTTTTTCCTCAATTCAGGGAGCATAACTGCACCAAACACAACAAATATTTGATTCTGTAGTCATTTGTTCTCTTTGAGTCAGTCCAAAGAGCCCTGCGAAGGCTCCCAATCAAAGAGACCAAAAATTATTATTTCAACCGCTTAGAGGACTTGAATGAAACCTCCAACTAAAGGAAAACTATTTCTCTGTTAATAAAGTAGCCTTGCTTTTATTTACAATCTCATGTGTATTCATGCAGGTCAGTGTGCTGACCGCTTGTACTAATGCATTTTGCTGCTACCTTTGATGCATTTAAATTTCAGCACAAAACACTATATGTAGATTATTCCAGGCAAGGGGTACTTATTAAATTGAGTTTGATTTATTGCTCACTAAAACTACATCCAAGTCTCAGTGGGCAGATATTGTTGTCTCATATTTTATAGGTTTGCTCTGCATGTTCAGTTCCAACATCAGGGGCTGCATTTTACATTCATTAAACTATTCACATTTTGGTGTTGCACAGTACAATCAGTGTCCTGCTGTTGGCCTCTCAGGACTTTGATTAAAACAACTAGTGAAGTGCTTTACCCCTGTGGTTCACACACTGGGTTCCAGGGGTCACCAGGGGCCATTAATAAGCCTCCCAGTACAAGATTAATTACATTTCACCACTATTACATTTCCTTGATGTTTGATTGAATTCCTTCCTAAGGAACACATACATCAGATAAATGTCAGGTATGACCTGGTCCAGGAGTATGAAGTGAGGACGTGTTTGGTTTCCTGGACTGGACTGATCAAATTTGTACCCTGCTATTGGTTGGGCTATAGTTGGTCGGTCTTTGTCCAGATATCTAGACAACTGCTGGCCAGATTTCCATGAAGGCCAATGGACCCTGGAGGCTTGTTCATTGTATATCTGGTGACCCACTGACTAAAAGGGCCTTTTGTTCTGAAATATCATGCTAATATAAGCAATACCCATAAAGCACAGGGTGAGAGTATAGCTTAAATATGAAAGTAAAACTGACAAATGAGAGCTAAGTTGACAATCTGAAATTGAACTGTGGAAAACCCTACCCAATCTCAACGTCTACATGTCTGTTTTGAGAATGATCCAAAATGGACAGAGGGCAGGCCGATCCTTTCCATGAGAATAATTACAACAATGAGCCACAACCATAGACTGTATTTAAAAGATGGATGGAGCCAAAGTGATGTCATTGGGTTGTTTAGTACCATTCTGAAGCCTTGAGGTTGAAGTTTGGTTGTTTCCAAGCCAAACGTAACAGGTGATCCTGATCTGTTTCAGAACTCAAGGACACTACATACTGTGATCCACTAGTGACCGGTGAAAACAAGGTAGCCCAGCCTTAAAACATATCCTGCTTTATTATTCATTTTACTCTAAATGGGACCATAATTTACAAAATGAACATCATGCTGTATTCAAAAAGTCTTGAAACCAGCGTTTGAGTCCATAAATTCAGTAGGAAGTTGTTTACTGAGGTAACAGGTCAAGCTAGAAGTGTAATTGGACTTCTTTTTGCAACCAGAGGAGTCACCCACTGCTCACCATTTACACAGAATGCAGATTGAAGGGATGTCTGTGTTGGCTTCTCTTTTCAGACCCAGACACTATTTTCATCTTTTATATACAGTCTGTGGCCAAAACAACAGGACTCATATACTGTTTATAAAGATGAGCATCTGTGACGTCACCCACAGCTTTCCTGAAAGGCTATTTTAAAGCTCACTATGGTACCTGCAGCCACCGCAATCTTGGCACAGCCTGACTCTCTGTACAGTTGTCATGAACCGGGATATTAGCAAAAGCTAAAACCATTTTTTGTACCAGGCTGTAAACATGTTTATTTCTGTCATAAAGTTGGATATTTTAACATGGGGGTCTATGGGGACTGACTCACTCTTAGAGCTGGCTTCAAGTGGACAATGGAGAAACTGCATCTTTGGCTTAATTTTTCAACGTCTACGATTTCTACATGGGACCACTCACGAATGGACAGATAAATCATCACGGAAAGAGACCTGGGTCATAGCACCTCCAAAACAGCAGGGCTTGTGTGCTGCTCCTAGTCAGCAGTAGTGCATATCTATAGTGTATCAATGAAGGACAAACCATGAACAGGGGATCAGAATCTGCCAGGTTTTTTTTTTTTTTTTTTACAAAAACCCTTGATAGACGCTGCCTCACTGCTTCCACACTGGTTTCTAATTGTACTTTTGAGAAACGATCCTGTGATCAACTTCACATTCTGACCAGAACCTGCTCTTTTCCTTTGTGGCTGAGTTGCTTTCTGTGCTGACAGTTTGGTTGCATGAACAAAGCTGTGACCTTCTGATGGAGTTGGTCCCCTGGGCTCCATCTAGATAATGGATACTCACTTGTGGGCGGGTGGCTGATGTGAAAGGAATATTGATAACTGACTGTCTGAGATAAGGAGGAAACCAGCTTCACCATGCGCACTGATGTTGGATTTGCTGCACAGGACACATATCAGGTAACAGTTTTTCATTGAATGTGACTTCAACAGGCAGTTACCGTATGTCTCATTTTCAAAACGAGACTAGCAAAGAGCTGGTGAGAGGATGACCAAACATCTGGTGCTCATATCTGCATATTTTTCCCAAGATGAACTAACTACAGTCCTAAACCAATATGAGGGATTTAACATGCAAGACAGGCTAAAAGCAACACAGCTGCTGCCCAAAGTAGCAAGTAAAGCTGGCAAAAAACATCAACTGTGTGAAAGCACTAGTTAATAGACTCATTAAAATCAGTGCCCCACCATTCAGGAATGATCTGACTAATTATAGTTGTGTGCTCCATTAAATGTGTTGCTTAGATATAGGAGTCTTATTCAAAAACTCAGTGTAATTATCCCCATGAATCACAAGATTGTATATTAGTATTACAGATGTGGGCTAATGAATGTTGCTTTATCAAATATTAAATAAATAAATACATAATTATTCATATGAACAAAAGAAATGTAGCATTATGAAATTTTAATCCCGCGAAAATCATTAAAGTACCCCATTTAAAAATGTTCTTTGTAAAATTAAAACCTTTTTTTAAAAAATTATCACAATTATTTATATATTTATTGCCTTATTTACTATTTTTCAAGATTTAGATCTTATTTATTTATTTCGAGGAAACATACGGCATTCCATCGTAGTGTCTTTCTACTACTCACAAGAAAGAACTAATAATCAAGTAATAGAAAATAAAATAAAAATTGTAATGAAGTGTGGAGGATGTATTTACTAATCTCTCTTATTCTTTCAGGTGAAGCCCTGTTGGTGTTTAACAGTTTGGGGACAACATAAAACATCATTCTAACAGGTAAGCAGACTTATAGTTATGAACAAGTAATTACATATACTTGCAAAGACTCTTGAGTTTCCAGTGACTACAACTCAGAATTTTCTGTAATGGAATCATTTAAACCCACACGTCTCTGTCACAAACAATAATTATGCATGTTTGTTCCTTCATAGATTTATAATAGGTTTTCTGGAAATATGATCATTTTCTCTATCAAAAATATAAATACAGCAACTTAAATTGTCAGTTTTGGTGATGTAGGAAGTTGTTTTAATCCAATTGTTTTCAGTGACATGACCTTCTTGTGAGCATTTATGATTGACTACAGCTGCTGACTCTCCTGAGTCAATTTGAATAGGGCCCGTTTGATACACTAATTAGACTCTCCCACAAACACTACAGTGGGAAAATCTAAAGAAGCTCCGCAAAGATCTGAAAAAGCAAATCATTGATTTGAACAAGTCGATTCCCTTGGAGCCCTTTCAAAGCAGCTGCAGATCACAAAATTGTCTGTGCAAACAACTGTTTGTATGCATAAAGTGGTCCAGTTCTTTCACCACCATGATCAGGATGAAAACACAAGCTATTGGTCAAAATAGTCAAGAGTCAACCAAGTACCACTAAAAAAGAGGTTTGCAATGAACTGGAAGCTGCTGGAACACAGATGTCAGTGTCCACAGTGTCTTACATCACCATGAGCCGAGATGCTGTCGTGCAAGGAGGAAGTTTTTTCTCTAGAAGTGACACCTTAAGGCTTGACTGAAGTTTGCTGCTGATCATGAGGATAATGAAGAGGTTTCCTGGAGTTCTGTGGTCAGATGAAACAAAGATATGTTTGGAGGAGAGAAGGTGATGCCTTAAACTCCAAGAACACCAAACCTACTGTTGAACATGGTAGTAGTATTATGAGAATACTAGAATTAGCTTGGACTCATCTCCCTCAAGTCCTGACTTAAACCCTGTAGAGAATCTGTGGACTGTGATGAAGAAACAAATCTGTGTCCGAAGAGCAAACTAATTTAGTTGAACTATACCATGTCTGTCAATAGGAGTGGTCAAAGATACAACCAGAAGCTTGTGGATGGCTACCAAAAGAGCCTAGTTGAGGAGAAAATGGCCAAAGAACAATTAACTAAATGTTAGGGTTGCTGTATGTATATTTTTGACCCAGCAGATTTTGTCATATTTCCAGAAGATCTATAATAAATCTATTAAAGAACCAAAATGCACCATTGTTTGTGACAAAGACAAGTGTTTTAATCATTCTGTCACAGAAAATGTAGAGTTATAGAAGTTTCTGCTTTAGGATTATGTTATTATACAAAGACATGTAGAACAATGACAGGGCTTTGACATTGCTTACAGTTTCAAAAACTCTTCTACTCCTCAGAGATCCTCTCACTATCGGCAGACCAAGCTTCAGGAATGATGATGCCATTGACTGGTTAGTAGGCAATGTTTTTCATATTGATCTGTTATTCGGAACACAACTTGCTACAGAGCAAGTTAGGTGAAGTGGACTTCAATAATCCCAAATCCTACTAGATAGTACAGGTCTTCAGTCATCTACCTTCTTTACTTTTACACTGTTGTTATATTAGATCTGCCACTCCCACCTTCCAACTCCATCACCTGATCTTCCCTGCCCTGTGTTCACCTTCTTCCAGGATGTTCCTCAGTATATAAACTAGCAGTCCAGTAGCTACACTTTGAAAGACTGTCTCAGTTTGTCTTCTACCTGTTTTTGAAGCTGTCTAAAGCTTCCTCTGCTTTATTTGGTTCTCTGAAGCCTGTAAGATAGCTCCTAGAAAAGTGTTTCATACTTTAACATACTTGTTTTTGCGTCATACTTTTGTTTTTTGTTGGGTTTTTTTTTTTAAATTTAGGACATGACAGTTGGCAGAAGTGACCATTTGGGTCTGTGCATCCTCAGCTGAGGCCACAGAACAGCCATACTTATTTACAGATGTTGCAAATGGCAGGAGTGCAGCTAAGTCAAAAGGAAAATGAGCTTTCTTGCAATAGAACTGAGGCTGTCTCTTTCTCAGCTGCACTTTATAACATTTGTCTGTCCACATTTAAATGTGTCCATCCATTTTCCACCACTTATCTGGGTGTGGGTCACAGTGGCAGCAGACAAAGTGAGGCAGCTCTGCCATCCTTCTCTCCTGCTATGTGTTCAAATTCTTCCTGTGGGACACCAAGGCTCCCAGCTCAGATAATGCACAATCCTTCCAGCACATTGTGGGTCTGACCCAGGGCCTCCTCCCAGATGTGGAAAAGCTCCACAGGGAGGTGGCCAAGGGGCATCCCAATCAGGGGATGCAATGGGGACAAGGGAGTGCATGTCCCAGCCTTCAATAATACTGTAACTCATCTTGCCTCCTCTCATTTGATCCTAATTTAGAGGAGCACGGTCGCCCCTGGGGAAATTGTAGGGTTATTCCATTAGCTCAGGTTGGTCCATTTTAGCTGAGCCGTGCTTGGTCAGTCCATGACAACACACATTTCCACTGCAGCCTTCCAGAAGGAGACGGCTCACTGAGCTGCACTGCTGTGGTTCTGTAGCTTAGCAGGACCGTCTGTCCAGTCAGTGGTGCCTTTGGCAGCCAGGCCTCGTGTCACTCCACTTATTTTGCTGAACTCCTGTGGCCCTATTCTTCCACATTGAGTTGGCATTTGCTAATGGTCATCAATGACAGATTGCTTTTATGTCATGTCCAGAAAAATGTAATAATTAGTTCACTCTTGTTCAGAGCAAGAGAGACAGCACACCAGATAAATACTGCCTTCACCTATTCTATTTATTTATTGACACAATTATAGCCTACATTGGGTTTCAGCTGTTAGAAACCCACAGATCCGCCACAACATTAATCATTAAGCCTACAGACCCGATAGACCAGGTGTTCAGAGGTGAAAAAGAAGAAAGTACAGATAAAACAGACCCACTTTGGGTGTAAGTTTTACCACAAACATGTCCATCCAAATACTGGTAGTCCTACTGATAAGAGGCTGTCCGTCATTATCCTAAGTTGTACAGTTCATCACATCTCAGCCCACTTTATGATGGCAGGCTTTTGTGCTCCACTGTCTGCATAAAAATCAAAACAGGAGCAAACCCTTTAACCTATAAATGCGATCAGAAAGCATATTTTACCGAACCATTAAAGACCACTTGTAAAACAGATTTTTACCTTGTTAACATGTCTGGCTGAGTATTTCCACGTTGAAGCTCAAAAAGTTCAAAAACAAAGATTCTGGGTTTCATATGCAACAAACCTAAGGAACCAATCCTGACAACTTGCAGGGTGGGACTTTCTGTATCATTCTTCTTCTTCAGAATCAGCTTCCAGTTTGAACACACATGGCTAAATTACTCCAATATTATTGTGTAGTGTAGACTAGCTAGAGTTATAGGTGAGCTGGTGTGCTGGAGCTGTGCATAGATTGGAGGAGATAGAAGTGGGGAAGCAACAGTGTACAGTTACATCATCCCAGGAAGGGATCTTTTAAAACTGGCAGCAAGAAATAGCTCAAGGGATGTGGACAGAACACATTTATACATTATCAAAATGTATGTACACATATAAATGTTCTACGGTGCATTCAAAAACTAAATCCTTTTTTTTTTTTTTTTACAGATACCCCACCTGTGCAGGTCTGGAGTCTCAAGTGTCCACACACATTCACAGATCATTTAGTCACAATTGAATACTTTCCCCCCCCAAAAAAACCACCCACAAGCCACAGTGAAGTGATGAAAAGTGAAGTGGCTGTGTTTGGCAATCAAGACCCAGGTGTGAGGTTTATTTCCAGAGTGAGAGGCGTTCGAACAAATGGATCCACAACTGTCGTCTGTACTTCACATCGCCATCTCCAGCCAGCTATTGTTCCCTGCTGAATGTTAAGTACACCTATAGAACAGCAGGCTGAATACAGCAGTGGGGGAATGAAGTCATGCAGGTCTAGTTGGAGTGGAAAAAAACAATAACAGGCTTCTTTTTTTACTGCTCTCACAAGTGGGCACACACACACACATAAATCACACACAACACAAAATACAATTTTATATTTGAAGGTTTTGCGGACGTTTTAATTTTCTTGGATGGTACAAGAATGAGTCACACGATGTGACATCTGCAGGAATCCAGTTTGCCACAGCAGTTGCAGCCCTCATTCAGACACACTTAAAACCCCCATGGGAACAAAAGGATGAATCACCTTTTGGAACTTATTTGAGGGTGACTGTCTTTCAGTAGCATTGGAGGCTGAGTTTAGAGGAATTTCAATCAGGACGCTCCAGATGGGACACGTCAGCTGTAATTGGCGGCTCTGTAGGTCACTCTCTCATTGCCACTCGCGTGGTTACATGAAGCAGTTCTCACCTTGCACTTCTCTGCTCCTGCTGCTGTGCTTCTCTTCCAGTGTGCTGACACAAGGCCAGGGAAATGCTCCTGGGTTTGCCCCACTGACCACTGCACCTACAGGCCCCAATAAAACTTTATGTGTGCAACTTTCTGTTTCCAAGGATTGAATGAGGTTTGTAAAGAGAATGCTTGCTACGTAGAGAGCTCTGTATTATATTGATCTCATAGATTTTACTGGCCTGTATATTTAATGTTTTATTATTATGGATTGCCAGTTGCAATTCAGCATTCTCTGCACACAGACCTGGACGAAAAGCAGCATTCAAAGGTAATAAAATGTGTCCTTTGCACAAATGCTGTCAGTATACTGATTCACTCAAGGATCACATCTCTGGATTTAAACTGTAATACTGACAATAATACAATATATACTGTACGGTATGAATAAAGCTCTTAAGCTCAATTTAGGCCAAAGGCTTTTAATAAACGGCCAGCACTGAACAAACTAAAACTAGGAACTCTTTGAGAAACTACATGCTGTTAAAGACTCAGGTGTTAATACAGATGTCATCCAGCTCATTTTGAACTGTTATGTGTACAACTGCAACTAAGAGTTCTGTTCAACATGGATTCATCTACTCATATTTCTAATATTCACAAATGCAATATACAATATTTCTCTCTTAGATGCGGAGTACAGGAATAAAGAAGTATGAAAGGAAAACACTGAGGTAATCTACAAATACCTCAAGTATTTGAGTAAATGTGCTGTCCACTACTATAGAGCAGTCTGACTGCCTGATATTCTATGGGCTGGTAACTCTGCAGACAGAGACATGACACATGGCATCAGCTATTCGCCTGACAGTGATGAGCTTCTCTGGGAGGTCGTAAAGTGTAGGGAGTCATATCATGCAGGTCACTTCCTCCCCCTTTGTTCTGTCTCCCCCATCACCCAACACGACTAAATGAGCTCCAGCTTTGTTGAATAGTTTGTTCCCGAACAGTAGCAAGCTCCAGGTTCTGCTCTCCCACTCACAAGTCTGTTAACACACAACCGGAAATACAATAAGTTTACAAGAAATGACAGAAGAGAGTCCAAACTCAATGCTTTTTAAGCAGATCTCATTGTTTTGAACAGAAGAGAATTTAAATTTAAACAGAATAGAATAGAAATTTTTAGATAACTGCCATATTAAGGTGCATTGTACATCAGTTAACAATATAAGGCATAATAATAACAATACAACAATACATACAAGTGAATATAGAAACAACAACAAAAACGGTAAAACCAGTAAAAAATATTTTAAAGCAAGAGCAGTTCCATTATGCACCAGAAGACTGGATATTGCACATGAGCCAGATGTTGCTCAGTTGAAAGAATGATCAATAAGTAAATAGATAAATATACTGGTTGGACGCTGGTGTAACAGTTTGTGTAATTATGCACTGAAGGTGAAACCAATGAAGCAGCATTGTGTGCATTTATGCTGCATTCAGGAGCCTGATGGCCTGTGGATAAAAACTGTTTTTCAGTCTGTTGGTCCTGCCTTTGTGGGATCTGAATCTCCTCCCTGATGGCAGCAGGGTGAACAAGTGCTGTCCAGGGTGAGATCTGCCAGTACTTTCTTAGCTCTGCTGAGGCAGCGTGAGCTAGCGATGTTCTCTAGGGAGGGCAGAGGGCAGCCGATGGTCTTTTCTGCAGTCCTGGTCACCCTCTGCAGGGCCCTACCGTCTGCAGCAGAGCAAGCAGCAAACCAAACAGTCACACAGTACATCAGCACTGGTTCTATGGTGGCGCGGTAAAAGGACACCTGCAGCTTCTCCTCTAGGTGGTTTCTCCGCAGCACACGAAGGAAGTGGACTCTCTGCTTATTGACTAGTACTGTTCTGTCCAGGTGAGGTCCTCAGAGATGAGAGTTTTAATGGTTTCATCATCTGTGAAGCTTTCAACTACGTCTCATGATCTGAATCAGCAGGTGGAGTTTATGTCATCGTCTCCTGATGAAGACATTTAGATGTAGGTGAAAGCTCCAGAAGAAGCCAATAAGTGAAACTTTTTTTTTTTTTTTGCAAAACTGCTGCTTCCAAGGTCAAGATCTGGTTATTAATGTTTTCTAATGCCACTAATTTTTTGTCCTTTTTTACTCCACTAGCAGTTAAAACACAACTGAAACACAGGCCATTCATAAATGGAGAAGTATATATAAAGTGTGGTTGACAGGTACAATATGTCCTATAACTGAAACAGCACAATCGTAAAATATTTCATCCAAAAACAATGAATTGTAGATTGAATAAGGAAGCAGCAGAGACCTAAACACATGAGCCAAAGCATTATAACCACCTGTCTGATATACTGTTGCTCCATTACATACCGCTCCAACCTCTAAGCTTCTGAAGGTGTCCTGTGGTATCCAGCATCAACTGGTTCCAGCACGTTTATAGTTGGCCTCCCCCAAACACCCCACTGATCACTTACCCTCTAACGTATCCCAGACCTTGACATATGCTGGTTTTATGAGATAACCATAATCATGTTGTTCTGAGAGGTCAGAAGGTTTAGGTTTATCTGTAGATCCAGCATCTGTGCATCAGTGGCACTCATAAGAGGTGTGTGCTCTGTCCGCTCATCTTCTGCACGAACACCCAGAGGTTGCACCTGGAGGAGCCTTAGTTCAAATTCTCTGAACAGCCGAACCTGTGGTGCAAACTGAGGAAATAACCTGAACAGGAGATGACATTTACTTTAATACAGTTTGTGTATTGTGGCACAACATTGTGTCATAGATACTGCACATTGTTACAAGTAGAAGACAGATAATATTCATGTTATTTATGGAGGCACCCCGTTAGCCTCGTGGTTACGTCACGTGACCCACGTGCAGAGGCATAGCGGCTGTGCTGAGGCATTTTACCGCATGTCCTTCCCCACTCTCTACCGTTTCCTACTCTATCCACTGTCCCATCCAATAAAGGCATGAAAAGCCAAAAAAAAAACAAACCCTTAAATCTTTAATATTCATATCATTTATTAGGATGACATGATGTGATAAAGTCCATCACACCCCACACACAACCTATTCCACCTTCTCCTTTCTGATGAGCCAAAACAAGCAGACAAAAGAACATTTTTTTCCTCACAGGCCATTACTGTGATGAACATTTAGATCACACTTTTAGAATTCCAACCCTGAACCACTGCATGTACTATAAACACTACATGTCACATACCTGCTATTATTAAATGCCAGCCATGCTGCTCTCTGCTGCCATCTTCCACCTGCCTCTGTCACGATTCCCGTTTCAGCTCCTGCCTGTTTTCCCTGTTTTCCTTCCTCTCTTTCTCCCTTGCCCTCACTCTCTCCCTCACAATCAGCCCAGCCCTGCCTGTAGACTCCCTGATTGCTGCAATTGTAGGCAGCTGTGAGAATCGGCTCACCTGTGTTCAATCATCCACCCTCTATATAAGCTCCAGTTCATTCAGACCATAGATGTTCCAACCCTGTTTCTCTGCCGGTCCCGTTCTGCTTTCAACCTGCCAGTCTTCCCACGATCTCCTGCCGCCTTAACCCCCTGCCTTAGTAACTTCTCCACTATCCGGATCCTGCCCCCCAGCCAGCCTCCGTTCTGCCTGTGTTTCTACCCGTCTCCTGTCTGCTTCCCCTCAGCCCGCCTGTCCCTCTAGTTTAGTTTCTATTATGTGAGTATCCTGTTTGGTTTGTCTTGCTTTAGTTAATTTGTATCAGTTTATCCTGTTTTGTTTGTTGGTTTAGGTCTTTTGGTTTGTAGTGTGTAGCTCTTTTCATGCATTAACTCAGGTAGCTCCATTCTGTTTTCTCCCTCAGTTCAGTTTCCTGTTTCAGTTGTAGTTGGTTTCCTCTGTCCCCGTTTGTTAGTTAGTTTTCATGTACATTATCTGTTTGCCTTGGATTCCCCTCCTCGATTGTTGGTTATAATATTTCTTTGGTTTAATAGTTTGCCCTTTGCTATATTTAGTTGATTTGTTCCTGTTGGTTCTTCCTCTGTTAGTTTTGTTTCCACTCGTGTCTGTTTGCATATCAGTCCTTCCCTCCATCCATTGTCTTCCGCTTATCTGGGACCGGGTTGCGGAGGCAGCAGTCTAAGCAGAGAGGCCCAGACTTCCCTCGCCCCAGACACCTCCTCCAGTTCTTCCGGTGGGACCCCGAGACGTTCCCAGGCCAGCTGAGAGACAAAGTCCCTCCAGCGTGTCCTAGGTCTACCCCGAGGCCTCCTCCCTGTGGGACATGCCCGGAACACCTCCCCAGGGAGGCGTCCCAAAGGCATCCAGAACAGATGTCCAAGCCACCTCAACTGACTCCTCTCGATGTGGAGAAGTAGCGGTTCTACTCCGAGCTCCTCCCTGGTGACTGAGCTCCTCACCCGATCGAAGGGTGCACCCAGCCACCCTGCGGAGGAAACTCATTTCAGCCGCTTGTATCCGGGACCTCGTCCTTTCGGTCATGACCCAAAGCTCATGACCATAGGTGAGAGTAGGAATGTAGACTGACCGGTAAATACAGAGCCTCGCCTTTTGGCTTAGCTCCTTCTTCACCACGACGGACCGGTACAGCGACCGCATGACTGCGGACGCTGCGCCGATCCGCCTGTCAGTCTCGCGCTCCATCCTCCCCTCACTCATGAACAAGACCCCGAGATGCTTAAACTCCTCTATAATAAATCACTTTTGAAAATCATTCAGCCTGCTCTGGTGTCTGCACGTGGGCTCTCAGCCACCCCCTGTAACAACCTCATATATTTAAGGTGTCGGTACGCCTTCATTGTTAATGCCTTAGCAGAATCAGTTTAATTTGTTCCTATTTTTCTTTGCGTATATTCAGCCACAGTTTTCTTGTGTGCCTCGCAATTCAGCACAAACAGGAAGTTCCATGACCCACATGACCTCTTGGAATTTTTCAGATTTAAAATCCCTGAAGGACACGATAAGCATGGTGCAAAACAGAAAAGTGAGGCCTTTTAACCTGATATAATCAGATACAGTCAGTTCATGTCAGAAAAACACATTTAAAAAGCTTGAACAATACTGAAAATACTGTTAAATATTTGCAACACTGAAATAACCAGTAAAGCGAGTGCAATTTATGAAGAGAGAACAAGTTTGTCTCTGCTATGTGTGAAATATGGCCACTTTAAATTAGGTCTGCAGAAGTTTTAAATAGGCCTCGCCCAATTCTTGGTATTATGACTGTGATTATAATTCAAATATATCTGCTCTCCTCCCAGGTTACACTAACCTTCTATAGTAAGTAGTGTAGCTGTGTAAGGAAATGTAGCCAGCAGCAGTGTGTCTCTATGATTCCCTTGTCATTTAATCATGTATGGGCTACAACATAGTGTATGAATGAGTGTTTATTGGACATAGTTAACCGAACGCTATGGATCTAAGATGAAATTGACAGAAGGGTGAGACTGAGAGAAAACGGCCATTCTAAAGCCATCTACTCCTTCAGCACCACGGACAGCACCGTGGATTTACCAACTCACAGCACAGTTAAGCTGCCGGTATTTCAGAGCCACCGTTGGAGCCATAGAGTCTCATGTTCACAAAACCTCAGTCAGATAAAGGATCAATGACTCAGGAAGATGAGGCTAAACAACCCCTCTGCCCCTGCACTCTCTCCTGCAACAAGAGGATGGAGAGGGGGGGAAGGAGGTTAACGAGGGTGATGCATTTTTCATTTTGTCATTTTGCTAATAAGGAGGATAGTACCTCCTCTCATCCCCCCTCAGGTTACTACTGATTATATTTACATTTAAATGACTGTTAGGGAATCCAGACGAGCAGCACATTGTGTGCTTCCCATATAATATGTATTCTAATAGACAAAGCCAGTTCAATCCAATCCAATGCACTTTTTCTCCAAATTCAGAGAAAATCTCTGGAATCCTGCCCTGACTTTGTAAATATGGAACAAAGTGCTTCAGACTAATCACCAGAACGAGATGGGGGGAAAACGCGACAGTAGGAACTGGCACACACTAACTATCCAAATATGCTAACCAGCTAAATATCAACAATCCCGCTCCAGAATCACAGACGCCACCTTTAACTACCTACACATGAACAATCCAGTCTGTCTTTGTTTGTCCAGCTTGATTGTCTCTGTTTTCATGCCTGCTGGATGGCACATATTAGTCTTACCCTTGTTATCTTGTTCGCTGATGTCCATTATCTTCCTGCACATCTGTTTCTGAGCTACTGACCGACTACCTGCACAATAAAAGCCATATGATTGCGCCGAAGATTCAATAGGTTCAGTGTTGAAGCATCATGAGAAAGATCCATGAGTCCTAACAATAACGACAGACAACACCAGTCATCATGTCACGATAGCAAAATGTCAGTACGACTTACTTTTTATTTGAGCATGTGATTTTTTTCTGTTTCAACTCACTTAATTCCCATTGAAGGTTTTTTTTACTTCTGCTAAGGAGGCAAATCTTGTCTCTGTCTGTCAGCAAGATTACACAAAAACTACCAGGCTGAGTTTCATGGAATGTGGTATAGAGATGGGGGGAAAAAAGAAGAGCCCATTTATTTTTGGTGAAGATGTGGATCACTTTAAAATCACTTTAAAACAGACAGACAGGGCGTTGACCTTGGCAGAAGTCTGGGCCCTCCCAGTGACCAGAGGTTTTTAATGTCACATGTACACAAGGTCTTTGTTTGTCAGTCAGGTCACACAGGACAGAGCCAGTAATGTGATTTGCTGTTCCTTTTCTTTTTTTCAAATATCTATTTATTTTATTTATTGTTTAACACAAAACTGCAAGAAAAGGTCTTGCTGTTTTTGTGACAGCATGATAAAATGTGTTGTTCCAAGAAACAGCAATCTGTTATGTGGTGATATGAAAAATATAAAAATACATTCAGTTTTTTTTACAGTGATGGTACCGTGCTGCCGTGATATAGACTTTATTCACCTGACAAATATGTTTATTGTATTTATTGTACAAAGACATATTTATATCTGAAACACTCTACGTCTCCATGTCTACTAATTTGCATGTTACTTAGCCAAATAAAATCCTTTCTGTTTTTCAGAGCTGTACTGAACATGTTTTCTTAGGTCTTAACGTTTTATTGTTGGTAATCGTGGTTCTGCACATTTCTACATCTGTCAATGCTAAAGCTAAAGCCTACACCAGGCTTGTTATGCTGATTTCTATGTTGCTCTTTATGATATTAATAATTCTACCTGTCTTGATTCCCTCTGCAGGCCCTGCTTCTCTCCCTCTTTCTTTCTCCTTTTCTTCCTCTTTCTCTCTTTCCGCCCTGCTTTGCCTCAATCTCTCCCTCACCTTCACCCCAGCTCTGCCTGCTCCATGATTGCAGGGACTGGAGACAACTGTGGAAGCAGCTCACCTGGACACAATCCACACCCATAAATACTCAAGCCATTCACTCACTCTCTGCCACACCATTAGCATTGCTAGCCCGGTTCCCTGCCTGTCCCCTCTCTGTTTCCTAGCTGCTGCTACCAGAACCCCCTGCCTCAGTGACTCACTCGCCGTCTGGATCCTGCCCACTGCTAGCCTACACTGTTGCTGGCTCCCGACCTGCTTCCTGCCTGCATTCCCTCGACCCTCTTCCTGAGCAGACAGCCAGCTAAGTTTTGGAGCTAAATTTAAATAGTTTCTTGTAGTTTTGTTTGATGTTTGCCTTGCCAGCATTCTGTATTTTTTGTTACCTTTGCCTTAGTTGTGTTCTGAGTATTTTGTTAACTTTGCCTTATACTGGCGTTTCGAGTTCCTTTGTATCTTTACTTTATTTGGTATTCTGTGTATTCAGAGTTTGTTTTAGACTTTTTGCCTGCATTTTGTAATTTTGCCTTTCTGGCATTTGGTGTGTTTTAAATCTTTGTTCATTATTCATGTTGACTACCTTTTATTTTTGTAATTTTGCCATAATTAGTGTCTGCAATGTGAGTTTTTGAAAGTTCACTTAGTCTGTGTTGTATTTTGTGGTTTTCCTTTTTTCCCTTTTGTGGTTAGTTTTGAGTTTTTGTAAGGGTTTGTTGTTTTTGTATGTTTCTTGACTTGGGTTTGGTTTCAGTTTTTTTCTTCTCCCAGAGTTTGGTTTTGTATTTTGCATAGGTTTTAGTTCTTTGTTTAAATAAATCTTCTGTCGTACCATCTACCAGTGCTGTCTGTTCGTTGTGTCTGCGCTTGGGTTCTCTGATACCCCGCAACACTACCGCTGTCTTTTTTAAATCACTAAAGCTAATATTGAAGGACAGGCACAGCACGGGTAGTGGGGCAGACTAGTCTAATTCTATTGAGGAACCCAGGAGGCTTGGACCAACCCTGACGGTACTTGACTGTTATTTTTAGACCTGAGTCTATTGTGACGGAGCTCCTCTGTTAACTCCTGGTAGACTGTAGCTTTCACATTCACAGCAAACAACTGAGCGATTCTTTTAATCAGATAGGTTCCATGGTGATATTAAATATCTAAAATTTAACAATATGAAGTGGTTGGATTTTGACCAGATCTGGATTCTGGGGAACTCTCCAGATGTGCATTAAACATGTACAACCGGTTAGGAATGACTAAATACGTTAGATCGTAAATAAAGTGTAAATTGAAGCCATAGTTTGGCAGACTGATACAACAGCAGTAAAAGTTTAGACTCACCTACTCATCCAGTGGTTCTTCTTTATGTTTTTTTCCCTGCATTTTAGAGAAAACTGAAGAGATGAAAGCTATGAAACAATACATATGGAAGTCTGCAGTCAGAAAAAAAGTGCGAATAAAGCAAAACTCATCAAAGTCCAGATTTCTGGTCTGAGGTCTGTTCCTTGTGTTTCTTGGTCCAGCCAGGTCTCTTCTTCTTCCTGGTCTCTCTCAGTAGTGGTTTCTCTGCAGCAGTTCCACCATGAAGGTCTAATTCATACAGACTGATGTTGACATGTGTCTTCTGCTTGAACTCTGAAAAACATTGATGTGGGCTCTAATCTAAAGCTGCTCTTAAGTGTTTAATTTGTGAGCCCGCTAACTCTGATGAACTTCTCCTCTGCAGCAGAGAGGGAACTCCTGGTCTTCCTTTCCTGGGGCAATCCTTATTGGAGCCAAGGATCTTAAATTCTGTGGACCGGCTGACCTTCATGTCTTTAAGTAAGATGACTCTCATTTCTTTTAATGTTGGTAAATGGTTCTTGTCATAATATGGATTACTACAGTAGTTGAATTGGACCTCTTGCTGTATACCAACACTACCTGAACATGGCACAAATGTTGCTCTCAAACATATGAAGAAGACAGGAACTTACGTTAAAGTCTGACAAATATCAAACTGGAAACTGGAAACTTTTCCAGGTAATGGCATCATGAAGCTGGTTAACATATTGCTGACAGTCCGCAGAACTGTCATCAAGCTGAACAACTTTACAGAATCTATGAAACAGATTTGGTTATATTCCCTACATAATTCCAACCTTCTATTTCAGAATTTACTGCTATTGTGTTTCCGCCTAATGCTTGTAGTAATCAAAATACACGTCAAATGAGCAAACGATTTTGTGCAGCGTGACTCAGAGCCTCTGTATTCCCAGCCAGCCTGAATGATTGCACCGTGAAGTGAAGTCACTCTGTTGTTTCTATGTGCAATGACGTAAAGGACACAGCCCAGACATTATCAATCAGACTCAGACAGGGAAATACGCAGGAGCTCTCCTGGCACTACTACCACCACAGTGAGGAGGGGGAGGGTGTGGCCCTCATTCACCAGCCAGTTCCTGTAACAGTATCTGACAACCCCCATTTTGCATTTAAGTTCTTTATCCTTCAGTGAAAGAACCTCCTGGCATTCTTTCAGTATCGAACCCTGTCCGGTCAGCATGAAGTACAGGCAGCATACCAAGAAGACTGTGTCCAATCTGGCTAATGAATTCAATAATACTGCTGCTGTTGGCTGCAAGCCTCTCCAGGATAAATGGTTTTTCTCCACGATGCCAATACATTTTCTAAAATTGTCATCTACAGCAGAATCTGAATGGGCTTTTAGATGTGGAAGTGGCTGCTTACTCACATTTCATCCATTCATCCTTATATTCATTCATAAGTCTCCTTACTCGGTGCAGCTGCTCCCTAGTGGCCGTGAAGAGGCACTGACAAACAAAAGAAAAATGAAAAGAAAATGTACTCGTCTTCAATGCACTGCTGGTGAACTTTTCATGCTTTGAGTCTTTAGAGAGTGTTCGTAGAATTAGTCATAAATATACAGGCAGTACAGAAACCAGAAAATGTGAGGATGTAGGAGAAAGATGAAGGACACGGTGAAGAATAAGTGTTAACGATGTGTTGACAAGCATATAGACCATCACCTGGTTCCTCACTGATCAGCCCAAGACTGAAGAGATCAAAGACAAGGCCACTGAGCTGAACATTCCTCAACTGCCACACGGCTCCCATCTGTCCAACTGCTCTCTCCTCCTTCCATTCTGCCCTGATGCTTTCAAACCTATCTCATCATCCACTGACTCCAGACTCTCCTTGCATCCTTCCATCCATTAACTATAACTTACACTTTGGACAGGTCACCAGTCCATCACAGGGCTAACACAAAGAGACAAGCAATGCGCATTGACACTCACACCTACAGACAATTTTGACTCAGCATTTCACCTACTATGCATGTCTTTGAGCTGTGGGAGAAAACCAGAGCACCTTACAAAAGAGTACTGCAACTGTGAAGAAGGTTGTGCAGGTGAAGGAGGAATTGGAGCCTCTACAGTCTATTCTGCAGAATGAACTGATTGCACCTCACCATCATTAGGCCATAGAGGAAAGAAAAGCTCTGCCTTGTTTGTGTTTCTTTCAACTAATCACAATTGTACTGGACTGGACTAAGAAGGATGCTGTAACTGTGTTCCTGCAAAATTATGATGGAAAGTTGTTTTGGTGGAACAGTTTGACACCACAAAAACAATAGAAGAACTCTGCGACTTTTAATAGGTGAAGCCTGATTACACTTTAGCTCTGGACTCATTGAAACCACTTTATTTTCCAGCAGCATGTGATTCTTGCAGAACTTTATTAGACCAGTATTGCTGTATGCACTTTGTCCACAGCAGTCCCCACGAGTTGGTCTTGAAACGTGGACATTTACAGGACGGCCTTCCATCTATCATTGCCAACCGATGTTTTAGAAGATGCGCATACAATAGAAGATCCCACTGGAGGGATGAGTGTTGACACAGTACGGACCTATAGGACTGTGCTTGAGTAATAAAGGACATTAGCTATACTTTCCTGTGAGGCTCAGGTCATTCACTGTATCCAGAACAATAATGAACATTTTTATCAGCCTCTGGTAGCCTGTGCTTTGTTCTATTCAGGAGGTGTTGGAGAAACAGTGTTACAGATGCTGATCCCCACAGGATTAATGAGATGCTGCAGACAGCAGGGTCGGTCCTGGAGAGCAACCTGGTCCTACTGATGGTGGCTACTAAGAGGACGATTCTGTCCAAACTTTGGGATGTCTTGGAAAACCCCACTCAGATACCCCATCAAACTGTGAATACCATTAGAAGTGCATTCACTCCTCATGTCCCACTGTAACACCAAAAGACCACATCCTCTCTGTCCACTGCCAATAGTCTCTAAAACATCACCTGTCACTCACATTGGTGATACAGAAGGTACATATTCTAGATTTATATTTACTCAGTCACTCAGAGTGTTTTCTATCTATGCCAACAGTTGGTCACTTTCTCTTTCAATGCCATGTAAAGTCTATTTAAGACACTTGTGGTAATTCTATTTTGTTAGTTGTTCTGTACTGATCAGTCGGTAAGGAGGCAGGAGCTTTGTTGCCTGGAAGGTGTGTGTGATTGGGAAACGCAGGTAGATTTAGAAGGAAGGCTTGTTGTGCCACAGGAAATACTGTGCACTAATCTGAGGCCTGACATTGTGATGTGGTCTATTAGTCAACGATTAGTTTACTTCATTGAGTTGACAGTTCCCTTCAAGGACTCAGTGGAAGAAGCTTACCAGAGGAAAGAGCTTAGATATGCAGACTTAGGGGCAGAAGCTGAGAATCGAGGATGGAAGGTTGGGGTTTTTCCAGTGGAAGTCAGATGTAGAAGTTTCAAAGCAAGGTCAGCTGTCTCATTACTGGGGGAACTGGGAGGGCGGGGACAGAGTTGGAGGAAGATAGTGAAGGAAATGTCAGACGAGGCAGTTAAATCTAGTCAGTGGATTTGGATTAGGAGGAATAGTGCTAATTGAGGGACAAAATAAGGATAGGAACAAAGTATTTATTCCACATTTCCCCCCTTCTTTATTCCCTCCTCTTTTTTTCTTTCTTCTCTTTCCCCTTCATTTTCCTCTGTGGTCAGATCCACTAGTCTTCAGTGGAAGACATCAGGTGGAGATGATCAGCCAATCACTCCCCTGAGGTGGAGCCCCAGGAAGAGGAGGGTTATTTAAGGAGTGGGAGTGGCCTATTTGAATCAGATTGTCTGGGACCATGCAGCCACCCAGGTAAGTTTGCTTGTTGCTTCTGTCAGTTTACTTTGTTCATCTGCTATTTCGTAAGATTGAGTAATTGATCAACTGATTATTTGTTGTTTATTTGCTATATGATGACCTGTAGTCTGTTTAGTTGTTTTTGTAGCGATATATCTTCAGTTAATTTCAAACTAGGAAGCAGATTGTAGTCCTGTAGAGGACATGTGTTAGGGAAGGTAGTATTGGCATTGTCACTACCTGGAGCTTGGTTGTACAGAGCCTGGGTCTGTTGAAGGTGGCAGTGCTGTTTGGGCTGTGGTAGCCATGTGGTAGGTAAGGGAAGTAGCCATGTTGGTGTGAGGAGCAGTGATGACTGGCATTAGGGGAGTGTCTCTGGGACACCAGAGATCACTGTCCAGCCTCCTGGAGGTGTTGTGGGACCAATTAGACGAAACACCTATTAAAGGAGGTTCCCACCTGATGATCCCAGAGACATGTTAACTATCACTGCTCACCAGTTTAGACAGTCAAGTTGTGCCATAACAGTGTAGCATTGGCTAAGGAGGTTCTTTACTGGTTGCAAATCCTTTCATTGAGCACAAGCTTCTTGTGTTTACGCTGAACTTGTATATATCACGCTCAAGGTTGTTGAATTTTATCAGTTTGCTGCCTTTATTTAAAGTGTTGTAACATATATAATTATTTCTGTGGGAATAAAGTGAAGGCCCTTTGAAAATCAAGTACCTTCTGACACCCACACAGCAAATTGTTCATTTTTCCTTGGCGGTGTGTTAATTGAAAACTCTTACAAGTGAAAAAGCGCACTATGTACTGTATTTGATACTATCAAGGCCACAGAAGAAGGTATGAGAAGAGTCATTACAGTTAATCCCGGAGAATGTGTGTATCCATTTCTATGTTGTTCCATTTGACAGCTAATGAGACATTTCAAAAGATAACCAAAGTCATAAATGGTAAATGGTCTGCAATTATATAGCACCTTTCTACCTTAGTGGTACTCAAGCGAAAGTGTTTCGCTTTCACCCATTCACACAGCAATGGCAACAGAACAGAATACACAGTCAGAGTCAGAGCACTATGGTTGTCTGTAGAACATTTTATGCTAATCCATCCTCTAGCTGTTCAAATTTTTTTCCGAATGAGTAACAACTTAAAGTTCTTGCTGGCATCCTCAAAACTGTGTGATTCATCCTCTGGAGAGCCTAAATGTTCGTACGAAGTTTGAATTGGAATCCATCTGATTTCAGTGCAGTGGATCAACACTAGCGTGGATAAATGTATCTTTGTGAAGCCTTGGAGCAGTCGTCTCTTTAGGACTGTATGGGTGTGGTTCAGGGAAATACACGCATGACATGACATTTTTTCAACTGAGCCTCATTTCAGAACCAATGAGAAGAACCCAAGAAAGAACTGTCTGGCTGCTGTGGCTCAGGTGGCAGAGCGGGTTGTCCACTGATCGCAAGGTTGTCGGTTCGATCCCCAGCGCCTCTGCATGCTGATGTGTGTACAACACTGAACCCGCAGCTGCTCACAATGGCAGGCAGGCACCTTGCATGGAAGCTCTGTCGCCATTGGTGTGTGTGAATGGGTGAATGCGAAGCACATTGTAAAGCACTTTGAGTTCCACTAAGACGCTATATAAGTGCAGACCATTTACCATTTATCATTCATGTTTGACTGTATTGTTCACAGGAAAACACTGGTAGAGACAATATGCATCCAAGGCCCATAAATTGATTTCATGCACAGTTCACTAAAAGGACAGTTATTGAAACTGCATTATTCATAATAATTACACCAAAAAAGTTCTGTTTTTCTATATCGTTATTGTCTTTATTAATATCTGTTGCCCTGAAAAACACCAAGTGACAGATTTTGCCACCTGTGAAATATCTGTTAACCTTATTATCCTACAAGAAACATCCATACCCAGAAACATCCCTCTGTAGTGTAGGAATACTTGGATTAAAGTTTAATCAGTATGGGTTCTGTGAAAATGTAACCGTCTGCTGTGGTGGGCATCATGCATCAGTGGTTTATAGTCTGCTCATCAGAGACCTATGTGGCAATTCAGTCAAGAAAATATGTAAGTAGTAATGTGGGGATGTTTTGTCATGATGTCTGGTACTAACATTTTCCCTGTAAGTAGTGGTTTCCAATAAAATTGCATGGGACTTAATGAAATTAGTTTTTTCTCCTACTCTGAGCCGCAAATCTCCACATCTCCACTTACATAAACTGAACTTTCTAGTTTCATTCCTGTCTGTGCTCTCAGGGTTTGTTCATATATTAGTCAAAGCCTGATTTGACGAACATTTCATTTGTAAAAACATTGAAAAAAATTACTTTTTGCGAATGGTGACAGTATTTTCAGACTCATAAAGCAATGAAACAAGATGCCAACTCACCTCTGTGAAAATCTTTGTAATATGTCAAGGGCTGAATTGAAACGAGAATATCGAAGTTGACTTTATTCAGAAATGTATGCAAATATTTGGTGCTGAGGGTAACTATCATGTGTGGAGGTGGTTCTCAGTGATCTTGTCTTGTATGTAAATATTGGCATTATACAGACCCATTTTTAATGAATTCAACATAAATGAAGTCATCTAAACTAAGGAGTTAAGATTCCTTGTAGCGGAGCCTCCTTTTTCAAATGACTAAATCACTCCTTCCATGGTAATAATTAGATCAATATGTGATATCTTGATCAATTATGAACAGATTACAACTGATTATTCTGCACCTAATTAGAATTACACACATTATGTGCGTCAGGGATCAGCATATAGCCTGCTGCCCTCGCTCTTCAAGGACATTCACCAATTCCTCACTGCTAGTACTCCATGGTTTTCTTTTTTCCTTCTTCTCTTTTTATAGCACGAGGATATGTGCTGTCTTCAACTTGCCCTTTTCTTTATGCATCGACAGGCCAAGGTTCCCCTCTCGGGTATTTTGCTCTGAATAATGAAGAGATTTCTGTCAATATCTGATTAAAGATGCGACCCGTCTCTGGTTCCAAAACAGTTCCATCTCTGAGTTCCCTTGTCAAGGCCTCATGTTCAATGAAAAAATACTGTTTGCAAAAGGCCACAGCATGGCTCTAAGTTCCAAAGGTGCTGTTATTTTGAAGGTGGAAGTTTATCTCTAACTATTTCAATCAATGACTGGTGTGTTTGCAGTTTTAATGTTCATGCTTGGATGTTTTAAACTCTTATCATACTGTATTTGAACTTTTTCCTGTTTTTAAAAAAAAAAAAAAAAAATCTGGTTGCCTACATCTCTTGACGTTTTATTGTTGCTTTTAGACTTTTCAGCACTGATTAAAAACATTCCTTTGCCAGACCTTTGCATTTTTATATGAAAACACTTGCTGGATCAGATCAGGCCCCCTTTAGGCATCCAGACAATAAAAGGCTACTCAAACATGTTAAACAGAAATTCATTATAGATTTCAAAATAATTGTGAAACGAAAATAGTCTTGTTGTATTATTCACCTGGTAGTGTAGTCAGCATTTTGTGTCATTTCAAGCTGTATTTACTTCATTTCTGCGTGAATACATATACTTGTTATGTGAGGGGCATCATGGGTGTGTATGTGGCTTCTTTAGCTTTCAGCAAACAGCTGACCTGAGGCTAGGGGTGGGACAAACTATCGATACAGAGATTTATCATCGTCCCTCCTCGTGCAATGCGAGTATCAATATTCGTGCCAAATATCCATACTTTATTTAATATGATAAGGCGCTGTAATAAGGCGCTCTAAACCCTGCCAGATTCCCCTGCCAGCTGCCATTTCCCTACTACTTAATGACTCCACACAGTGGCGTTTATCACATGAATGAGAGAGACTTAAATAGTGATTTCACTCTCATGGCTTTACAGTTAGAGATTGAGATACAGCGCTGCTTTATGACAGTAGAGTAAAGCCGAGGCTGCGGCGGCCATGGTGGCGGCAGCATCTCAAAATAATTGTCCAGATACCACCACAACGACCAAATATTTGGATATTCAGATATTCGGGCCCAGCCCTACAGCTGTTAATACAATGTTTAAAGCAAAGCTTCCTTTCTCGTTCCCAAGGGCCGCTGGCATTATGTGATGGCACATGTATACATTGACAAGTTACAGTCAATGTGTTTGTAGAAGAGTCCTGTGGCAAGACTATAGGCAGTTTTTGTGAAGTGGTTCATCCAAATTTGTGTCAAATCCTGTGAAAGTGACACCAAATTGCAGTAAATAAATGTAGTGATGGCGGAGCCAATCTCAAAGACTAAACTCTGTGCTGTAATGCATTATGGGAGTTTGGGGTTTTGTAATGTCAGCACCATGAGTGTGGACTGTAGCAGGCTTCATTGCTACCCCCACTGTTCTGTTGTTCTTTAGTGGTGTTGCTGTGTGTTCACATAAAAGCATCCACTCGGGAACCAAAAAAGGAAAGCTCAGTCTTAAACAACATTCTTCCATGCAGCTTGCCTCATCAGAAGGTACTAAACTTAACCTTTTTACAGGCGTTTTGTGTTTTTCAGCCATAGATATTGTGATGTGTCATTATGTGATCGTCCTGCAATACATCGATTATTGTAGTATTGCTGTATCATGATAGTATCGGTAGCTTGAGCCATGTATTGTGTATCGTATCGTGAGGTACCCTGCGATCCCCACGCCTACCTGAGGCTGCTCTCTGATTGGTAACTTCAGAGTTTCCATGCACCAGGAGCACTCCCATTCTTGTTTATAGTGTGTCAGTATTGTCTTTGTTTGTCTGATCTCATGCTATTGGACAATTTTCTATGTAGTCTTCTGTTCATGACTCTCTTAGTGGCTCATTAGTTGATTGGTGCTGCAAGAAATGAGCTTCAGATCAGTGCAGTCACTGGAATGAAAGAAAATTATGTTTTATCTTTACAAAACTAATAATGTTTTGAAAATAAATCAACAAAACTGAAATTGCCTGATTGATGGAACCTTACGGTTTTATTCAGCTAAGCAGTTGTGCTTTAGTACATAAAGTGATAAGTAAATGGTTTGTTAAAGTTGCATTCAGTGCTGTGTTTCTGCATTGCTGACCTTGCATTTTTTCAGTCTGTTTGCCTCTCTTCATGCTGAAATATCTACAGTATTTTGTTACCTTTACACTTGCTGTTGTTCTGCTTCTGGTAGTGTCAGCAGTGCCTGCTGTTCAACAGACATACTGTTTGGAGTTCTGCCCAAAGGCTGCTCTCACAATCCTTTAAATGTAGTTTGGCAAACTCCAAGTGGGCTGTCATGTTTCTTTTACTCAGAGTGGTTTCTGTCTGGCCAAGGCCTGATTGATGAAGTGCTGCTGAGATGGTCATTCCTCCAGCGCTCTTCCTTGATCTCTGTAGAGGACTTAGCTCGATAAGCTCTATAAGAGCAGCTGTTGGGTCTGTGGTCACCTCCATTATCTAGGCCCTTCTTACGCAGAGTGGTTATTTCTGTTTGTCGTGGATTAAATGTAATTTCACCACATTGTTTTGTTTTTTTAAATTTGTTTACACTGACCAAGAGGAAAGGGCCTTCCTATGTGTTGGTTGTACATCACCTTCCCACCTCTCCATAAATTAATATCAGTCAGTGTAACAATGGGTGGTCTATGTGGTAATGGCTGCGCCCAACAAACAAGTTTCCAACCCTAGATGTCAGTAGGGAATGTATAGCTGAGGGTATCCTCTAGTCTAACTGAATGTACAGTGATCATGCTAATCAGATGTACATTGAGTATGATTTGCTCACGCTAGTTTATTTTAGCACTACAGCAGATGCACAGATATTTAAGTAATAAAGTCCAGCATCTGCTTAAATGAACCTAACAGATCAGTCGGGGCCTCCATAAAGGTCAGTTCAAGTTCATTCAATCAAGCAAGCAATCAAATTTGATAAAAATTGAAGCAGTCAAGATAATTACATGCGTGTGCTACTCTTAAGCTGATTTATGTTACTGTTACTGGGTAGTGAAGTCATAATATGGCTGCATGACAGAATCAGTGGTAAAATTTTGGCTTTCCCATCTGGTCAGTGTTACAGGAGCTCTGGTTAAACAACAACTCAGGTTAATCCTCAGAGTTAGCCTGACAGTTAGACTGACCTGGACCAAGTTAGTTTACCAGCATCAGTTAGACTAATTGAAATAAGCCTGACTTTTTTTTTGTAAACTCTATATTGAACAGGCCCCAGGAGTTATGTAATACAACCCAATAATGGGCTACAACGGTGGTAGTGTGTTGTAGGTTAGAGTACAGATATACCAGTCCCTCCAGGAATTCGCGATGTTGCGATCGCAACAATTAACGCAAATTCAACCAATCTCCGCGAATTCTGCGCGACTTTGCAATTTTGTCCAATCACCGCGACTTTTCCGCAACTTTGGCCAGCCTCCCGTGAGTTCCACCAGTCATAGCCAGGTGCCCCTGACTCTAGCGTGCAGTTCGGGGCGGGAGCTCAGCGTTGCTCAAAGTCGTCATGCTACTGGCTGAATCCAACAGTTCGGGGCGGGAGCTCAACGCTCAACGTCGGCATGCTATTGGCTGAATCTAACATTTGACTCCGCCGGGGACAGTAAAAACAAGCTCCGTCTTACGCTCCTAGCATAGTCGCAAACCTGTATTTGGTTCCACTGTAAATTGCATTAGATACGCCTGCAGGGTGAGGGTTATATCGTCACCAAACTGTTGCAAAATGAAGTAAAGTTGAACGCTGAGCTGCGCCCCGAACTGCACACTGAAGTCAGAGGCTTCTCATCACAGCAGTCCCCAGCGCAAACGTAATGCACGTCACCGAATTCACGTCCTTGTATATAGTTTGAAGATGCAGACGTGCGACAGTAATGTCTCTCACTTACCAACAAAAAACACTGCTAACGACCAAAAACAATTCCCTGATGTTCTTCACCAAAGCGGAGGTCAACTGTTTTGCACCCCGTGCAATATTGAGGTGGAACACAAACCAAAATCATCCACTGACAAACACTTTTCTACCGCAAACATATCAGGAGAATGGGTGAAACGAGCGGACCACAGATCAGACAAACCACGGTGATGAAGCCGTTGCATCCAGATTTGTCGCGAGCACTGAAAGAATGAAGGTCAGTTAGATTAATTAACTGACGTGACAAGCTGTGAGCATGTGTGAACATGTGTGCCAGGATGTGAAATTAACTGTTTAAACTTTTAAAATTTTTTAATGAGTTATAGAAAACAAAGAAAAAATGCAACTTTTTAGCAATTTTTTACTGTCTCCCGCAATTTCATCGCAACAAATACGGTTAAAACATCGCAACTTTCATCGCAACTTTTTAGAGAAACTGCCGCGAATTCAGGCATTTTAGGCCGCAACAATCTTGAAAAACGCCCGCGAAATCCTGGAGGGACTGATATACTGGTAAGATCACCCAATTACAGTTTAAGTAATAGATCTGTAACTATAAAAGCTTTTAAGACATCAAAAAACTGCAGTAGTTTATACCACCCAACGATTTTTCAGCTTTGGAAAACCTTTACAGCAACAATATTTCTGGTTATTATAACTTGATGGAATGGCTTAATGGTAAAGCAGTGTTCAGGCTACAAAAGGAACTACAGATGTGGGTTTGCATGTTGGACTGCAGCACACTGTCTTATGATGAACATAGCACCTACCCCAATTTGTGGCCACCAGCTTTCCAACGGTACCAGGCACGAGCCTGTGGGACATTTTATTCCAGAGCTGTCACATTCGCCCCATTGGTTTGAATGGGGCGACATTTCCAGGGTGAGGGTTAGGGTTAGCCATTCCAAGAACCCCACGTACTTGAGGACTGCACCTACCCCCCCATTTGTGGTCACCAGCTTTCCAACGGTACCAGGCACGATCCTGTGGGACATTTTATTCCAGAGCTACCACACTCGCCCCAAAATCCCCACTGGTTTGAATGGGGTGACATTTCCAGGGCAAGGGTTAGGGTTAGCCATTCCAAGCACCCCACGTACTTAAGAACTGCACCTATCCCCCCATTTGTGGCCACCAGCTTTCCAACGGTACCAGGCACGAGCCTGTGGGACATTTTATTCCAGAGCTACCACACTCGCCCCAAAATCCCTATTGGTTTAAATGGGGCGACATTTCCAGGGCGAGGGTTAGGGTTAGCCATTCCAAGCACCCCACGTACTTGAGGACTGCACCTACCCCCCCATTTGTGGCCACCAGCTTTCCAACAGTACTAGGCACGATCCTGTGGAACATTTTATTCCAGAGCTACCACACTCGCCCCATTGGTTTGAATGGGGTGACATTTCCAGGGCGAGGGTTAGGGTTAGACATTCCAAGCATCCCACGTACTTGAAGACTGCACCTACCACCCCATTTGTGGCCACCAGCTTTCCAACGGTACCAAGCACGAGCCTGTGGGACATTTTATTCCAGACTTACCACACTTGCCCCAAAATCCCCATTAGTTTGAATGGGGCGACATTTCCAGGGCGAGGGTTAGGGTTAGACATTCCAAGCACCCCACATACTTGAGGACTGCACCTACCCCCCCATTTGTGGCCACCAGCTTTCCAACGGTACCAGGCACGAGCCTGTGGGACATTTTATTCCAGAGCTACCACACTCGCCCCAAAATCCCTATTGGTTTGAATGGGGCGACATGTCCAGGGCGAGGGTTAGGGTTAGGCACTACAAACACCCCACGTACTTGAGGACTGCACCTACCCCCCCATTTGTGGCCATCAGCTTTCCAACGGTACCAGGCACGAGCCTGTGGGACATTTTATTCCAGAGCTACCACACTCGCCCCAAAATCCCCACTGGTTTGAATGGGGCGACATGTCCAGGGCGAGGGTTAGGGTTAGGCACTACAAACACCCCACGTACTTGAGGACTGCACCTACCCCCCCATTTGTGGCCATCAGCTTTCCAACGGTACCAGGCACGAGCCTGTGGGACATTTTATTCCAGAGCTACCACACTCGCCCCAAAATCACTATTGGTTTGAATGGGGCAACATGTCCAGGGCGAGGGTTAGGGTTACGCATTACAAGCACCCCACGTACTTGAGGACTGCACCTACCCCCATATTTGTGGCCATCAGCTTTCCAACGGTACCAAGCATGAGGCTGTGGGACATTTTATCCCAGAGCTACCACACTCGCCCCAAAATCCCCATTGGTTTGAATGGGGCGACATTTCCAGGGCGAGGGTTAGGGTTAGCCATTCGAAGCACCCCACGTACTTGAGGACTGCACCTACCCCCACATTTGTGGCCACCAGCTTTCCAACGGTACCAGGCACGAGCCTGTGGGACATTTTATTCCAGAGCTACCACACTCGCCCCATTGGTTTGAATGGGGTGACATTTCCAGGGCGAGGGTTAGGGTTAGACATTCCAAGCATCCCACGTACTGGAAGACTGCACCTACCCCCCCATTTGTGGCCACCAACTTTCCAACGGTACCAAGCACGAGCCTGTGGGACATTTCATTCCAGACTTACCACACTTCCCCCAAAATCCCCATTAGTTTGAATGGGGCGACATTTCCAGGGCGAGGGTTAGGGTTAGCCATTCCAAGCACCCCACGTACTTGAGGACTGCACCTACCCCCCCATTTGTGGCCACCAGCTTTCCAACGGTACCAGGCACGAGCCTGTGGGACATTTTATCCCAGAGCTACCACACTCGCTCCAAAATCCCCATTGGTTTGAATGGGGCGACATTTCCAGGGCGAGGGTTAGGGTTAGCCATTACAAGCACCCCACGTACTTGAGGACTGCACCTACCCCCCATTTGTGGCCACCAGATTTCGAACGATACCAGGCATGAGCCTGTGGGATATTTTATTCCAGAGCTACCACAATCGCCCCCTTGGTTTGAATGGGGCGACATTTCCAGGGCGAGGGTTAGGGTTAGCCATTCCAAGCACCCCACGTACTGGAGGACTGCACCTACCCCCATATTTGTGGCCACCAGCTTTCCAACGGTACCAAGCACGAGGCTGTGGGACATTTTATCCCAGAGCTACCACACTCGCCCCAAAATCCCCACTGGTTTGAATGGGGCGACATTTCCAGGGCGAGGGTTAGGGTTAGCCATTCCAAGCACCCCACGTACTTGAGGACTGCACCTACCCCCCCATTTGTGGCCACCAGCTTTCCAACGGTACCAGGCACAAGCCTGTGGGACATTTTATCCCAGAGCTACCACACTCGCCCCCTTGGTTTGAATGGGCCGACATTTCCAGGGCGAGGGCTAGGGTTAGACATTCCAAGCACCCCACGTACTTGAGGACTGCACCTACCCCCCCATTTGTGGCCACCAGCTTTCCAACAGTACGAGGCACGAGCCTGTGGGACATTTTATTCCAGAGCTACCACACTCGCCCCATTGGTTTGAATGGGGCGACATTTCCAGGGCGAGGGTTAGGGTTAGCCATTCCAAGCACCCCACGTACTGGAAGACTGCACCTGCCCCCCACCCCCCACCCCCATTTGTGGCCACCAGCTTTCCAACGGTACCAGGCACGAGCCTGTGGGACATTTTATTCCAGAGCTACCACACTCGCCCCAAAATCCCCATTGGTTTGAATGGGGCGACATTTCCAGGGCGAGGGTTAGGGTTAGCCATTCCAAGCACCCCACGTACTTGAGGACTGCACCTACCCCCCCATTTGTGGCCACCAGCTTTCCAATGGTACTAGGCACGATCCTGTGGAACATTTTATTCCAGAGCTTCCACACTCGCCCCATTGGTTTGAATGGGGTGACATTTCCAGGGCGAGGGTTAGGGTTAGACATTCCAAGCATCCCACGTACTTGAAGACTGCACCTACCACCCCATTTGTGGCCACCAGCTTTCCAACGGTACCAAGCACGAGTCTGTGGGACATTTTATTCCAGACTTACCACACTTGCCCCAAAATCCCCATTAGTTTGAATGGGGCGACATTTCCAGGGCAAGGGTTAGGGTTAGACATTCCAAGCACCCCACATACTTGAGGACTGCACCTACCCCCCCATTTGTGGCCACCAGCTTTCCAACGGTACCAGGCACGAGCCTGTGGGACATTTTATTCCAGAGCTACCACACTCGCCCCCTTGGTTTGAATGGGCCGACATTTCCAGGGCGAGGGTTAGGGTTAGACATTCCAAGCACCCCACGTACTTGAGGACTGCACCTACCCCCCCATTTGTGGCCACCAGCTTTCCAACGGTACTAGGCACGATCCTGTGGAACATTTTATTCCAGAGCTACCACACTCGCCCCATTGGTTTGAATGGGGTGACATTTCCAGGGCGAGGGTTAGGGTTAGACATTCCAAGCATCCCACGTACTTGAAGACTGCACCTACCACCCCATTTGTGGCCACCAGCTTTCCAATGGTACCAAGCACGAGCCTGTGGGACATTTTATTCCAGACTTACCACACTTGCCCCAAAATCCCCATTAGTTTGAATGGGGCGACATTTCCAGGGCGAGGGTTAGGGTTAAACATTCCAAGCACCCCACATACTTGAGGACTGCACCTACCCCCCCATTTGTGGCCACCAGCTTTCCAACGGTACCAGGCACGAGCCTGTGGGACATTTTATTCCAGAGCTACCACACTCGCCCCAAAATCCCCACCGGTTTGAATGGGGCGACATTTCCAGGGCGAGGGTTAGGGTTAGCCATTCTAAGCACCCCACGTACTTGAGGACTGCACCTACCCCCCCATTTGTGGCTACCAGCTTTCCAACGGTACCAGGCACGAGCCTGTGGGACATTTTATTCCAGAGATACCACACTCACCCCATTGGTTTGAATGGGGTGACATTTCCAGGGCGAGGGTTAGGGTTACACACTCCAAGCATCCCACGTACTGGAAGACTGCACCTACCCCCCATTTGTGGCCACCAGCTTTCCAACGGTACCAGGCACGAGCCTGTGGGACATTTTATTCCAGACTTACCACACTCGCCCCATTGGTTTGAATGGGACGACATTTCCAGGGCGAGGGTTAGGGTTAGCCATTCCAAGCACCCCACGTACCGGAGGACTGCACCTGCCCCCCATTTGTGGCCACCAGCTTTCCAACGGTACCAGGCACGAGCCTGTGGGACATTTTATTCCAGAGCTACCACACTCGCCCCATTGGTTTGAATGGGGCGACATTTCCAGGGCGAGGGTTAGGGTTAGCCATTCCAAGCACCCCACGTACTGGAAGACTGCACCTGCCCCCCACCCCCCACCCCACCCCATTTGTGGGCACCAGCTTTCCAACGGTACCAGGCACGAGCCTGTGGGACATTTTATTCCAGAGCTACCACACTCGCCCCAAAATCCCCATTGGTTTGAATGGGGCGACATTTCCAGGGCGAGGGTTAGGGTTAGCCATTCCAAGCACCCCACATACTTGAGGACTGCACCTACTCCCCCATTTGTGGCCACCAGCTTTCCAACGGTACCAGGGACAAGCCTGTGGGACATTTTATTCCAGAGCTACCACACTCGCCCCAAAATCCCCATTGGTTTGAATGGTGCGACATGTCCAGGGCGAGGGTTAGGGTTAGCCATTCCAAGCACCCCACGTACTTGAGGACTGCACCTACCCCCCATTTGTGGCCACCAGCTTTCCAACGGTACCAAGCACGAGCCTGTGGGACATTTTATTCCAGAGCTACCACACTCGCCCCATTGGTTTGAATGGGGTGACATTTCCAGGGCGAGGGTTAGGGTTAGACATTCCAAGCATCCCACGTACTGGAAGACTGCACCTACCCCCCCATTTGTGGGCACCAGCTTTCCAACGGTACCAGGCACGAGCCTGTGGGACATTTTATTCCAGAGCTACCACACTCACCCCATTGGTTTGAATGGGGTGACATTTCCAGGGCGAGGGTTAGGGTTAGACATTCCAAGCATCCCACGTACTGGAAGACTGCACCTACCCCCCCCATGTGTGGCCACCAGCTTTCCAACGGTACCAAGCACGAGCCTGTGGGACATTTTATTCCGGAGCTACCACACTCGCCCCCTTGGTTTGAATGGGGCGACATTTCCAGGGCGAGGGTTAGGGTTAGGCATTACAAGCACCCCACATAGTTGAGGACTGCACCTACCCCCCCATTTGTGGCCATCAGCTTTCCAACGGTACCAAGCATGAGGCTGTGGGACATTTTATCCCCGAGCTACCACACTCGCCCCAAAATCCCCATTAGTGTGAATGGGGCGACATTTCCAGGGCGAGGGTTAGGGTTAGCCATTGCAAGCACCCCACGTACTTGAGGACTGCACTTACCCCCCCATTTGTGGCCACCAGCTTTCCAACGGTACCAGGCACGAGGCTGTGGGACATTTTATTCCAGGCTTACCACACTCACCCCAAAATCCCCATTAGTTTGAATGGGGCAACATTTCCAGGGCGAGGGTTAGGGTTAGCCATTTCAAGCACCCCACATACTTGAGGACTGCACCTACCCCCCCATTTGTGGCCACCAGCTTTCCAACGGTACCAGGCACGAGCCTGTGGGACATTTTATTCCAGAGCTACCACACTCGCCCCATTGGTTTGAATGGGGTGACATTTCCAGGGCGAGGGTTAGGGTTAGACATTCCAAGCATCCCACATACTGGAAGACTGCACCTACCCCCCGATTTGTGGCCACCAGCTTTCCAACGGTACCAAGCACGAGCCTGTGGGATATTTTATTCCAGACTTACCACACTCGCCCCAAAATCCCCATTAGTTTGAATGGGGCGACATTTCCAGGGCGAGGGTTAGGGTTAGCCATTGCAAGCACCCCACGTACTTGAGGACTGCACTTACCCCCCCATTTGTGGCCACCAGCTTTCCAACGGTACCAAGCACGAGCCTGTGGGACATTTTATTCCAGAGCTACCACACTCGCCCCATTGGTTTGAATGGGCGACATTTCCAGGGCGAGGGCTAGGGTTAGACATTCCAAGCACCCCACGTACTTGAGGACTGCACCTACCCCCCCATTTGTGGCCACCAGCTTTCCAACAGTACGAGGCACGAGCCTGTGGGACATTTTATTCCAGAGCTACCACACTCGCCCCATTGGTTTGAATGGGGCGACATTTCCAGGGCGAGGGTTAGGGTTAGCCATTCCAAGCACCCCATGTACTGGAGGACTGCACCTGCCCCCCATTTGTGGCCACCAGCTTTCCAACGGTACCAGGCACAAGCCTGTGGGACATTTTATTCCAGAGCTACCACACTCGCCCCATTGTTTTGAATGGGGTGACATTTCCAGGGCGAGGGTTAGGGTTAGACATTCCAAGCACCCCACGTACTGGAGGGCTGCACCTACCCCCCCATTTGTGGCCACCAGCTTTCCAACGGTACCAGGCACGAGCCTGTGGGACATTTTATTCCAGTGCTATCACACTCGCCCCAAAATCCCCATTGTTTTGAATGGGGTGACATTTACAGTGCGAGGGTTAGGGTTACACATTCCAAGCATCCTACGTACTGGAAGACTGCACCTACCCCCCCCCCCATTTGTGGCCACCAGCTTTCCAACGGTACCAAGCACGAGCCTGTGGGACATTTTAGTCCAGAGCTACCACACTCGCCCCATTGTTTTGAATGGGGTGACATTTCCAGGGCGAGGGTTAGGGTTAGACATTCCAAGCACCCCACGTACTGGAGGGCTGCACCTACCCCCCCATTTGTGGCCACCAGCTTTCCAACGGTACCAGGCACGAGCCTGTGGGACATTTTATTCCAGAGCTATCACACTCGCCCCAAAATCCCCATTGGTTTGAATGGGGCGACATTTCCAGGGCGAGGGTTAGGGTTAGCCCTTACAAGCACCCCACGTACTTGAGGACTGCACCTACCCCCACATTTGTGGCCACCAGCTTTCCAACGGTACCAAGCACGAGCCTGTGGGACATTTTATTCCGGAGCTACCACACTCGCCCCCTTGGTTTGAATGGGGCGACATTTCCAGGGCGAGGGTTAGGGTTAGGCATTACAAGCACCCCACATAGTTGAGGACTGCACCTACCCCCCCATTTGTGGCCATCAGCTTTCCAACGGTACCAAGCATGAGGCTGTGGGACATTTTATCCCCGAGCTACCACACTCGCCCCAAAATCCCCATTAGTGTGAATGGGGCGACATTTCCAGGGCGAGGGTTAGGGTTAGCCATTGCAAGCACCCCACGTACTTGAGGACTGCACTTACCCCCCCATTTGTGGCCACCAGCTTTCCAACGGTACCAGGCACGAGGCTGTGGGACATTTTATTCCAGGCTTACCACACTCACCCCAAAATCCCCATTAGTTTGAATGGGGCAACATTTCCAGGGCGAGGGTTAGGGTTAGCCATTTCAAGCACCCCACATACTTGAGGACTGCACCTACCCCCCCATTTGTGGCCACCAGCTTTCCAACGGTACCAGGCACGAGCCTGTGGGACATTTTATTCCAGAGCTACCACACTCGCCCCATTGGTTTGAATGGGGTGACATTTCCAGGGCGAGGGTTAGGGTTAGACATTCCAAGCATCCCACATACTGGAAGACTGCACCTACCCCCCGATTTGTGGCCACCAGCTTTCCAACGGTACCAAGCACGAGCCTGTGGGATATTTTATTCCAGACTTACCACACTCGCCCCAAAATCCCCATTAGTTTGAATGGGGCGACATTTCCAGGGCGAGGGTTAGGGTTAGCCATTGCAAGCACCCCACGTACTTGAGGACTGCACCTACCCCCACATTTGTGGCCACCAGCTTTCCAACGGTACCAAGCACGAGCCTGTGGGACATTTTATTCCAGAGCTACCACACTCGCCCCATTGGTTTGAATGGGCGACATTTCCAGGGCGAGGGCTAGGGTTAGACATTCCAAGCACCCCACGTACTTGAGGACTGCACCTACCCCCCCATTTGTGGCCACCAGCTTTCCAACAGTACGAGGCACGAGCCTGTGGGACATTTTATTCCAGAGCTACCACACTCGCCCCATTGGTTTGAATGGGGCGACATTTCCAGGGCGAGGGTTAGGGTTAGCCATTCCAAGCACCCCATCTACTGGAGGACTGCACCTGCCCCCCATTTGTGGCCACCAGCTTTCCAACGGTACCAGGCACAAGCCTGTGGGACATTTTATTCCAGAGCTACCACACTCGCCCCATTGTTTTGAATGGGGTGACATTTCCAGGGCGAGGGTTAGGGTTAGACATTCCAAGCACCCCACGTACTGGAGGGCTGCACCTACCCCCCCATTTGTGGCCACCAGCTTTCCAACGGTACCAGGCACGAGCCTGTGGGACATTTTATTCCAGTGCTATCACACTCGCCCCAAAATCCCCATTGTTTTGAATGGGGTGACATTTACAGTGCGAGGGTTAGGGTTACACATTCCAAGCATCCTACGTACTGGAAGACTGCACCTACCCCCCCCCCCATTTGTGGCCACCAGCTTTCCAACGGTACCAAGCACGAGCCTGTGGGACATTTTAGTCCAGAGCTACCACACTCGCCCCATTGTTTTGAATGGGGTGACATTTCCAGGGCGAGGGTTAGGGTTAGACATTCCAAGCACCCCACGTACTGGAGGGCTGCACCTACCCCCCCATTTGTGGCCACCAGCTTTCCAACGGTACCAGGCACGAGCCTGTGGGACATTTTATTCCAGAGCTATCACACTCGCCCCAAAATCCCCATTGGTTTGAATGGGGCGACATTTCCAGGGCGAGGGTTAGGGTTAGCCCTTACAAGCACCCCACGTACTTGAGGACTGCACCTACCCCCACATTTGTGGCCACCAGCTTTCCAACGGTACCAAGCACGAGCCTGTGGGACATTTTATTACAGAGCTACCACACTTGCCCCATTGGTTTGTATGGGGTGACATTTCAAGGGCGAGGGTTAGGGTTAGACATTCCAAGCATCCCACGTACTGGAAGACTGCACCTACCCCCCCATTTGTGGCCACCAGCTTTCCAACGGTACCAAGCACGAGCCTGTGGGACATTTTATTCCAGACTTACCACACTTGCCCCAAAATCCCCATTAGTTTGAATGGGGCGACATTTCCAGGGCGAGGGTTAGGGTTAGCCATTGCAAGCACCCCACGTACTTGAGGACTGCACCTACCCCTCCATTTGTGGCCACCAGCTTTCCAACGGTACCAAGCACGAGGCTGTGGGACATTTTATTCCAGACTTACCACACTCACCCCAAAATCCCCATTAGTTTGAATGGGGCAACATTTCCAGGGCGACGGTTAGGGTTAGCCATTTCAAGCACCACACATACTTGAGGACTGCACCTACCCCCCAATTTGTGGCCACCAGCTTTCCAACGGTACCAGGCACGAGCCTGTGGGACATTCTATTCCAGAGCTACCACACTCGCCCCATTGGTTTGAATGGGGTGACATTTCCAGGGCGAGGGTTAGGGTTAGACATTCCAAGCATCCCACGTACTGGAAGACTGCACCTACCCCGCCATTTGTGGCCACCAGCTTTCCAACGGTACCAAGCACGAGCCTGTGGGACATTTTATTCCAGACTTACCACACTCGCCCCAAAATCCCCATTAGTTTGAAAGGGGCGACATTTCCAGGGCGAGGGTTAGGGTTCGCCATTCCAAGCACCCCACGTACTTGAGGACTGCACCTACCCCCCCCATTTGTGGCCACCAGCTTTCCAACGGTACCAAGTACGAGCCTGTGGGACATTTTATTCCAGAGCTACCACACTCACCCCATTGGTTTGAATGGGCCGACATTTCCAGGGCGAGGGCTAGGGTTAGCCATTCCAAGCACCCCACATACTTGAGGACTGCACCTACCCCCCATTTGTGGCCACCAGCTTTCCAACGGTACCAGGCACAAGCCTGTGGGACATTTTATTCCAGAGCTACCACACTCGCCCCAAAATCCCCATTGGTTTGAATGGTGCGACATTTCCAGGGCGAGGGTTAGGGTTAGCCATTCCAAGCACCCCACGTACTTGAGGACTGCACCTAACCCCCATTTGTGGCCACCAGCTTTCCAACGGTACCAAGCACGAGCCTGTGGGACATTTTATTCCAGAGCTACCACACTCGCCCCATTGTTTTGAATGGGGTGACATTTCCAGGGCGAGGGGTTAGGGTTAGACATTCCAAGCATCCCACGTACTGGAAGACTGCACCTACCCCCCCATTTGTGGCCACCAGCTTTCCAACGGTACCAGGCACGAGCCTGTGGGACATTTTATTCCAGAGCTACCACACTCGCCCCATTGGTTTGAATGGGGCGACATGTCCAGGGCGAGGGTTAGGGTTAGGCATTACAAGCACCCCACATAGTTGAGGACTGCACCTACCCCCCCTACCCCCCCATTTGTGTCCATCAGCTTTCCAACGGTACCAAGCATGAGGCTGTGGGACATTTTATCCCAGAGCTACCACACTCGCCCCAAAATCCCCATTGGTTTGTATGGGGTGGCATTTCAAGGGCGAGGGTTAGGGTTAGACATTCCAAGCATCCCACGTACTGGAAGACTGCACCTACCCCCCCATTTGTGGCCACCAGCTTTCCAACGGCACCAAGCACGTGCCTGTGGGACATTTTATTCCAGACTTACCACACTTGCCCCAAAATCCCCATTAGTTTGAATGGGGCGACATTTCCAGGGCGAGGGTTAGGGTTAGCCATTGCAAGCACCCCACGTACTTGAGGACTGCACCTACCACCCCATTTGTGGCCACCAGCTTTCCAACGGTACCAAGCACGAGGCTGTGGGACATTTTATTCCAGACTTACCACACTCACCCCAAAATCCCCATTAGTTTGAATGGGGCAACATTTCCAGGGCGAGGGTTAGGGTTAGCCATTCCAAGCACCCCACGTACTTGAGGACTGCACCTACCCCCCATTTGTGGCCACCAGCTTTCCAACGGTACCAGGCACGAGCCTGTGGGACATTTTATTCTAGAGCTACCACACTCGCCCCATTGGTTTGAATGGGGTGACATTTCCAGGGCGAGGGTTAGGGTTAGACATTCCAAGCATCCCACGTACTGGAAGACTGCACCTACCCCGCCATTTGTGGCCACCAGCTTTCCAACGGTACCAAGCACGAGGCTGTGGGACATTTTATTCCAGACTTACCACACTCACCCCAAAATCCCCATTAGTTTGAATGGGGCGACATTTCCAGGGCGAGGGCTAGGGTTAGACATTCCAAGCACCCCACGTACTTGAGGACTGCACCTACCCCCCCATTTGTGGCCACCAGCTTTCCAACAGTACGAGGCACGAGCCTGTGGGACATTTTATTCCAGAGCTACCACACTCGCCCCATTGGTTTGAATGGGGCGACATTTCCAGGGCGAGGGTTAGGGTTAGCCATTCCAAGCACCCCATCTACTGGAGGACTGCACCTGCCCCCCATTTGTGGCCACCAGCTTTCCAACGGTACCAGGCACAAGCCTGTGGGACATTTTATTCCAGAGCTACCACACTCGCCCCATTGTTTTGAATGGGGTGACATTTCCAGGGCGAGGGTTAGGGTTAGACATTCCAAGCACCCCACGTACTGGAGGGCTGCACCTACCCCCCCATTTGTGGCCACCAGCTTTCCAACGGTACCAGGCACGAGCCTGTGGGACATTTTATTCCAGTGCTATCACACTCGCCCCAAAATCCCCATTGTTTTGAATGGGGCAACATTTACAGTGCGAGGGTTAGGGTTACACATTCCAAGCATCCTACGTACTGGAAGACTGCACCTACCCCCCCCCCATTTGTGGCCACCAGCTTTCCAACGGTACCAAGCACGAGCCTGTGGGACATTTTAGTCCAGAGCTACCACACTCGCCCCATTGTTTTGAATGGGGTGACATTTCCAGGGCGAGGGTTAGGGTTAGACATTCCAAGCACCCCACGTACTGGAGGGCTGCACCTACCCCCCCATTTGTGGCCACCAGCTTTCCAACGGTACCAGGCACGAGCCTGTGGGACATTTTATTCCAGAGCTATCACACTCGCCCCAAAATCCCCATTGGTTTGAATGGGGCGACATTTCCAGGGCGAGGGTTAGGGTTAGCCCTTACAAGCACCCCACGTACTTGAGGACTGCACCTACCCCCACATTTGTGGCCACCAGCTTTCCAACGGTACCAAGCACGAGCCTGTGGGACATTTTATTACAGAGCTACCACACTTGCCCCATTGGTTTGTATGGGGTGACATTTCAAGGGCGAGGGTTAGGGTTAGACATTCCAAGCATCCCACGTACTGGAAGACTGCACCTACCCCCCCATTTGTGGCCACCAGCTTTCCAACGGTACCAAGCACGAGCCTGTGGGACATTTTATTCCAGACTTACCACACTTGCCCCAAAATCCCCATTAGTTTGAATGGGGCGACATTTCCAGGGCGAGGGTTAGGGTTAGCCATTGCAAGCACCCCACGTACTTGAGGACTGCACCTACCCCTCCATTTGTGGCCACCAGCTTTCCAACGGTACCAAGCACGAGGCTGTGGGACATTTTATTCCAGACTTACCACACTCACCCCAAAATCCCCATTAGTTTGAATGGGGCAACATTTCCAGGGCGACGGTTAGGGTTAGCCATTTCAAGCACCACACATACTTGAGGACTGCACCTACCCCCCAATTTGTGGCCACCAGCTTTCCAACGGTACCAGGCACGAGCCTGTGGGACATTCTATTCCAGAGCTACCACACTCGCCCCATTGGTTTGAATGGGGTGACATTTCCAGGGCGAGGGTTAGGGTTAGACATTCCAAGCATCCCACGTACTGGAAGACTGCACCTACCCCGCCATTTGTGGCCACCAGCTTTCCAACGGTACCAAGCACGAGCCTGTGGGACATTTTATTCCAGACTTACCACACTCGCCCCAAAATCCCCATTAGTTTGAAAGGGGCGACATTTCCAGGGCGAGGGTTAGGGTTCGCCATTCCAAGCACCCCACGTACTTGAGGACTGCACCTACCCCCCCCATTTGTGGCCACCAGCTTTCCAACGGTACCAAGTACGAGCCTGTGGGACATTTTATTCCAGAGCTACCACACTCACCCCATTGGTTTGAATGGGCCGACATTTCCAGGGCGAGGGCTAGGGTTAGCCATTCCAAGCACCCCACATACTTGAGGACTGCACCTACCCCCCATTTGTGGCCACCAGCTTTCCAACGGTACCAGGCACAAGCCTGTGGGACATTTTATTCCAGAGCTACCACACTCGCCCCAAAATCCCCATTGGTTTGAATGGTGCGACATTTTCAGGGCGAGGGTTAGGGTTAGCCATTCCAAGCACCCCACGTACTTGAGGACTGCACCTAACCCCCATTTGTGGCCACCAGCTTTCCAACGGTACCAGGCACGAGCCTGTGGGACATTTTATTCCAGAGCTACCACACTCGCCCCATTGTTTTGAATGGGGTGACATTTCCAGGGCGAGGGGTTAGGGTTAGACATTCCAAGCATCCCACGTACTGGAAGACTGCACCTACCCCCCCATTTGTGGCCACCAGCTTTCCAACGGTACCAGGCACGAGCCTGTGGGACATTTTATTCCAGAGCTACCACACTCGCCCCATTGGTTTGAATGGGGCGACATGTCCAGGGCGAGGGTTAGGGTTAGGCATTACAAGCACCCCACATAGTTGAGGACTGCACCTACCCCCCCTACCCCCCCATTTGTGTCCATCAGCTTTCCAACGGTACCAAGCATGAGGCTGTGGGACATTTTATCCCAGAGCTACCACACTCGCCCCAAAATCCCCATTGGTTTGTATGGGGTGGCATTTCAAGGGCGAGGGTTAGGGTTAGACATTCCAAGCATCCCACGTACTGGAAGACTGCACCTACCCCCCCATTTGTGGCCACCAGCTTTCCAACGGCACCAAGCACGTGCCTGTGGGACATTTTATTCCAGACTTACCACACTTGCCCCAAAATCCCCATTAGTTTGAATGGGGCGACATTTCCAGGGCGAGGGTTAGGGTTAGCCATTGCAAGCACCCCACGTACTTGAGGACTGCACCTACCACCCCATTTGTGGCCACCAGCTTTCCAACGGTACCAAGCACGAGGCTGTGGGACATTTTATTCCAGACTTACCACACTCACCCCAAAATCCCCATTAGTTTGAATGGGGCAACATTTCCAGGGCGAGGGTTAGGGTTAGCCATTCCAAGCACCCCACGTACTTGAGGACTGCACCTACCCCCCATTTGTGGCCACCAGCTTTCCAACGGTACCAGGCACGAGCCTGTGGGACATTTTATTCTAGAGCTACCACACTCGCCCCATTGGTTTGAATGGGGTGACATTTCCAGGGCGAGGGTTAGGGTTAGACATTCCAAGCATCCCACGTACTGGAAGACTGCACCTACCCCGCCATTTGTGGCCACCAGCTTTCCAACGGTACCAAGCACGAGGCTGTGGGACATTTTATTCCAGACTTACCACACTCACCCCAAAATCCCCATTAGTTTGAATGGGGCGACATTTCCAGGGCGAGGGCTAGGGTTAGCCATTCCAAGCACCCCACATACTTGAGGACTGCACCTACCCCCCATTTGTGGCCACCAGCTTTCCAACGGTACCAGGCACGAGCCTGTGGGACATTTTAGTCCAGAGCTACCACACTCGCCCCATTGGTTTGAATGGGGTGACATTTCCAGGGTGAGGGTTAGGGTTAGACATTCCAAGCATCCCACGTACTGGAAGACTGCACCTACCCCCCCATTTGTGGCCACCAGCTTTCCAACGGTACCAAGCACGAGCCTGTGGGACATTTTATTCCAGACTTACAACACTTGCCCCAAAATCCCCATTAGTTTGAATGGGGCGACATTTCCAGGGCGAGGGTTAGGGTTAGCCATTCCAAGCACCCCACGTACTTGAGGACTGCACCTACCCCCCCATTTGTGGCCACCAGCTTTCCAACGGTACCAGGCACGAGCCTGTGGGACATTTTATTCCAGAGCTACCACACTCGCCCCAAAATCCCCACCGGTTTGAATGGGGCGACATTTCCAGGGCGAGGGTTAGGGTTAGCCATTCTAAGCACCCCACGTACTTGAGGACTGCACCTACCCCCCCATTTGTGGCTACCAGCTTTCCAACGGTACCAGGCACGAGCCTGTGGGACATTTTATTCCAGAGCTACCACACTCGCCCCAAAATCACTATTGGTTTGAATGGGGCGACATGTCCAGGGCGAGGGTTAGGGTTAGGCATTACAAGCACCCCACGTAGTTGAGGACTGCACCTACCCCCCCATTTGTGGCCATCAGCTTTCCAACGGTACCAAGCATGAGCCTGTGGGACATTTAATCCCAGAGCTACCACACTCGCCCCAAAATCCCTATTGGTTTAAATGGGGCGACATGTCCAGGACGAGGGTTAGGGTTAGGCATTACAAGCACCCCACGTAGATGACGACTGCACCTATCCCCCCATTTGTGGCCACCAGCTTTCCAACAGTACGAGGCACGAGCCTGTGGGACATTTTATTCCAGAGATACCACACTCACCCCATTGGTTTGAATGGGGTGACATTTCCAGGGCGAGGGTTAAGGTTACACACTCCAAGCATCCCACGTACTGGAAGACTGCACCTACCCCCCCATTTGTGGCCACCAGCTTTCCAACGGTACCAGGCACGAGCCTGTGGGACATTTTATTCCAGACTTACCACACTCGCCCCATTGGTTTGAATGGGGTCACATTTCCAGGGCGAGGGTTAGGGTTAGCCATTCCAAGCACCCCACGTACTGGAAGACTGCACCTACCCCCCCATTTGTGGGCACCAGCTTTCCAACGGTACCAGGCACGAGCCTGTGGGACATTTTATTCCAGAGCTACCACACTCGCCCCATTGGTTTGAATGGGGTGACATTTCCAGGGTGAGGGTTAGGGTTAGACATTCCAAGCATCCAACGTACTGGAAGACTGCACCTACCCCCCCATTTGTGGCCACCAGCTTTCCAACGGTACCAAGCACGAGCCTGTGGGACATTTTATTCCAGAGCTACCACACTCGCCCCAAAATCCCCACTGGTTTGAATGGGACGACATTTCCAGGGCGAGGGTTAGGGTTAGCCATTACAAGCACCCCACGTACTTGAGGACTGCACCTACCCCCACATTTGTGGCCACCAGATTTCCAACGGTACCAGGCACGAGCCTGTGGGACATTTTATTCCAGAGCTACCACACTCGCCCCAAAATCCCAATTGGTTTGAATGGGGCGACATTTCCAGGGCGAGGGTTAGGGTTAGCCATTCCAAGCACCCCACGTACTGGAGGACTGCACCTGCCCCCCCCCCATTTGTGGACACCGGCTTTCCAACGGTACCAGGCACAAGCCTGTGGGACATTTTATTCCAGAGCTACCACACTCGCCCCATTGTTTTGAATGGGGTGACATTTCCAGGGCGAGGGTTATGGTTAGACATTCCAAGCACCCCACGTACTGGAGGGCTGCACCTACCCCCCCATTTGTGGCCACCAACTTTCCAACGGTACCAGGCACGAGCCTGTGGGACATTTTATTCCAGAGCTATCACACTCGCCCCAAAATCCTCATTGGTTTGAATGGGGCGACATTTACAGGGCGAGGGTTAGGGTTAGCCATTACAAGCATCCCACATACTTGAGGACTGCACCTACCCCCCATTTGTGGCCACCAGCTTTCCAACGGTACCAGGCACGAGCCTGTGGGACATTTTTTTCCAGAACTACCACACTCGCCCTATCGGTTTGAATGGGGCGACATTTCCAGGGCGAGGGTTAGGGTTAGCCATTCCAAGCACCCCACGTACTTGAGGACTGCTGTTGGGCCCTCTGCGTTGGTACCTTTTCTTCATGCTGGACTGATTTCATTTAAATAAATGAGAGGGCTACTATTTTTGATGTTTAGCTACAATACATGTAAGCAAAGGTTTAAATCTTTGTGGTGGTTGGGTTTTGATCAGTTTCATTTGTAGGAATTATCATTATTATTATTACTTTAATGTTCAGGTGGCAGCTGGTCACAGTGGCAGTTTCTGGCAGCCACTTTCACAATTCATTGCGACCATGTGTTTGATAAGGTGAACTCTATTCGACAGTATCAATAGGAAATAGGTTTTCAGAAGGTAAACTGATTGTCGTGCATGAGTGGAGTAAACAGTGGCACTTCAGTAGAGGCTCCAGACATACAGCTGTTATATGTAGTGCTGTCGGCTCCTGGGGCATTTCGCCTCTGTATGTTGACATAAAACAGTTCATTTCCTGGTTGGATTGGGCAGAAGGTACCTGTTCAGGTCTACTAATTAAACACAGGCAGTTTATAGTTGAGTTTGGAACCTGTAAAACGATGTCAAGACAGACAAAGGGGTGAGTGGATGTCAACTTCTGGTTATAATGTGGACTTCAATTACCAATAAAAGTTTATCACTCAACAACGGAAATTACTGTTTTGTTAATTATGTATTTAAAATTTGGTGGGCTATTATGAAGATGATTAGATCATAGATTCATTATCCATGGACGTAAACGATCACCTGGTCAATATGAGTCCCATTTACTGTATCTAAGCAGCAACAAGAAACAAGACAAATAAACCAACCTGTTTAGGGAGATGTCACGATATTCAGTCAGGATTGTGTGCAGTTTGAAAACAGTTAATTTACAATCAAAAAATAAAGAAAATATAAAACTGTTATAGATTCATTAGAATCAGCTCCTGCATCATGAGCCAAGATCACCTCTGCATCACATTAATCACAAGTGATCATTTTTAACCTGGAACTAAAAGCTGCATATGTTGCCTTCTTGTTTACATTACATAGACAATATTAACTAAAGTATCAGGACACCTCTCCAAATAATTGAATTCAGGTGTTCCAATCACTTCCATGGCCACAGGTGTATACAATCAACACCTGGCATTCAGACTGCGTCTACAAACATTAGTAAAAGAATGGGTCGCTCTCAGCAGCTCAATGAATTCAAGCGTGGTACTGTGATAAGTTTCCACCTGTGCAATAAGTCCATTTATGAAATTTCCTCCATACTAAATATTCCATGGTCAACTGTAAGTGGTATTATAACAAAATGGAAGAAATTGGGAGCAACAGCAACTCAGCCACCAAGTGGTAGGCCACGTAAAATCACACAGTGAGGTCAATGGATGCTGAGGAGCACAGTGTGCAGAAATCACCATCTTTCTGTAGAGTCAGTAGCTACAGACCTCCAAACTTCGTGTGGCTTTCGGATAAGGTCAAGACTAGTAGTAGTGAGATTCATGGAATGAGTTTCCATAACTGAGCAGCTGCATTCAAACCTTACATCACCAAGTGTAATGCAAAGCATTGGATGCAGTGGTGTAAAGCACACCACCACTGGACTCAGTAGGAGCGGTGAAGACGTGTTCTCTGGAGTGACCCATCACACTTCTCTATCTGGCAATCCCATGGATGAGTCTGGATTTGACAGTTGCCACGAGAACAGTACTTGCCTGACTGCATTGTGCCATTGTGCTGAGTTGGGCTTGGCCCCTTAGTTCCAGTGAAAGGAACTCCTAATGCTTCAGCATACCAAGACATTTTGGGCAATTCATGCTCCCAGCTTTGTGGGAATGGTTTGGGGATGACCCCTTCCTGTTCCAACATGACTGCGCACCAGTGATCAAAGCAAGGTCAATAAAGACATGGATGATCCAGTTTGGTGTGGAGAAACTTGACTGGCCTGCACAGAGCTCTGACCTCAACCTGATAGAACACCTTTGGGATGAATTAGAGCAGAGACTGAGAGCCAGGCCTTCTGGTCCAACATCAGTGCCTGACCTCACAAATGCGCTTCTGGAAGATTGTCAAAGATTCCCATAAACACACTCCTAAACCTTGTAGAAAGCCTTCCCAGGGGAGTTGAGGCTTTTATAGCTGCAAAGGGTGGCCAACTCCATATTAAACCCTAAGGATTAAGAATGGGATGTCATTAAAGTTGATGTGCGTGTAAAGACGGACGTCTCAAAACTTTTGGGAATATAGTGTATGGCTTATAATTCTACAATACATTTACCAGCTGACAATCGTGTAAGTGATGTACAGAATAGAGTTTACAGAGTCAAGTAAAAGGCTCATGCTTCCATTTAGCAAACCGAAGCTTAAAATTCAACACATGAAATATTGAGCAGTAATTAACTGGGTGCATATAAATGTTCAACAGGGAAAAAAGGAGCAGAGTGAAATAAAAAAGTACTTGACAGCAAGTGAAATTTTACCTCTGGAAATCTCATTGATCTTGTGACCTTTGGGAGGCCAGTCCAGATCAGTCCACATCGCATGTATATTCATGATAGCAGCAGGTTAGTGCGATGTCAAACCAATGCTGTTGATCATGATCTCAGTGTGGCCTCTTCCCTTTCACTAATGAAAGGCTTTAGTGCCTTTTTTCTGGTGAGACTGGGATGTGAAAAGCTTCTTGAGCCACATTCCCACAGGACAGAGTTCATGCAAAAATACTTTTATACCTGTTCATGTGATGTGATATTCCTTGAAAAGATATAAATGTGAAAGAAGTACATAGAACATGCAAAGGGAGAGGAGTGTCACAGCAGTTAGCATCAGTGTATGTGTTTGTTGTTATCAGCAGGGTTGGAGTAATCTAATAGTGACAAAAAAAACTGCCTCCAGTTGATAGCAGCATTGTTTCCATTTTATAGCTAATACACAGACTAAAATAATACATGTATCAACCATTTTACCTTGGAACCAGCCTGTAGCTAAACACAACGCCGTCAGACAATTTTGGGAAGAGACTTCCTGATACTGCTCATAGCATTGTTGTGTTTCAATTGTGCTGAATCAGACATGTCAAGAATTTCTTATGGGATTAAAAAATCTTACCTTATCTTCCTTGAGTTGTGCCATTGAGTCTGTTGGCTTTGCCTTCCATCCATCCATCCATCCATCCATCCATTATCTATACACCGCTTAATCTTCTGTAGGGTCGCGGGGGGGCTGGAGTCTATCCCAGCCGACTCGGGCGAAGGCAGGGGACACCCTGGACAGGTCACCAGTCTATCTCAGGACTACATATAGAGACAGACAACCAAGCACACTCACATTCACACCTACGGACAATTCAGAATAAACAGTTAACCTCAGCATGTTTTTGGACTGTGGGAGGAAGCTGGAGTACCCGGTGAAAACCCACACATGCACAGGGAGAACATGCAAACTCCACACAGAAAGATCCCACCCGGGACACAAACTGGGGATCTTCGAGCTGTGAGGCGACGCTGCTAACCACCGATCCACTGCGCAGCCCTGGCTTTGCTTTTTACTTGCTAATTTAGGCCTGATGATGAGAACAAAGCAAGGTTTCAAAATGATCCCAAATGCCTCTTATCCTTGGAGCCCACGGTTGTTCATTCTGAGCTTGGGAGAGTTTTGAAATACAAAAAGTCTCCTTTTTCGTATTACCAGGCCAGAATCAAGATTGTCCTTTTTACTTCTATTTAAACAAAACTGTAAATTGGAGAGTAAATATCAGTCTTACAGCAAACCACTGACAATTGTGGTGTTATTAAACTAGGGCTGCATGCTGATATCTACATCATCATCAGTATCAGCTGATAGAGGCTTTAAAATGAAATATCAGCCTTCAGCGACTTTATTTGCAAATGCTGTGTATTATTAAAATTTCTTGTTTTACATGTAAGCTGAAGTAGATTTCTTATTTTACCCAGTGCATGTGTCCATTAGAGAAGCATTGTTTGCACCTACCAGTGGGCCATCGTAATTAGAATAGGTATAATGATATGTTCAGTCCAAGACAGGAGAAGCCTAATGTTCTCTGCAGTTAGGTGGGAAAAATGTGTGCATATATTGGTCATCGGCAATCAACAATTGGCCAAAAGGACTTGTGAATAAATGAGTTTTGAGATATTCCAGTATCCAGCATTATGCATCCCTATTTTGAGCTTATATTGAATTCTCAACTACAACCCTATCAAATTTACTGCAACAGGGATGAGCACAGCAAATGCTTCATCCATTTTAGTCACAGTGCTGCTAGGTGGCCTCTTCACTCAATGCAACAGATTAACAACACATACGACCTGCTCCTTCCACAGGAACCTCTAGAAAGGTTTAATGTTTGACAATTTTTGTTTGTGGTCCATTTTCCACTCACCCGGATCTCTCCTACCTTTGAAACACTTCACGTGTGTTTGGCACCTTCCACATTATATCTGGAATTAATTTTGACCTTATTAATCACGACTGCCCTGTAGGATCCCATAATCCAAACCCTTACTTAATGCACACTGCGCCTCCTCATCCCTCTGCACACAGGCTAAATGACTCACTGCTCTCTCAAGTGCACCTCAGTCTCTGCAGTATATCACACACTGAGAGGCTTATTACATGCAAATATTTACACTGGTGTTTGTGCCACAGGAAGATATGAAGCCCTGGTTGCAGACAGAACTGATCCTCGGAACACATTTTCACAGCTGTTATAAAGGCAGGTTATTTGCACCATTGTGCTGCTGTCTCAGAGGTGAAATTTTGATTGTGGATACGGTGTCTTGTGCTGCTGAGCTGCACTAAATTCATTACAATTACAGCCTTTATACGGCGTTATATTGTGTGCTGACAGTAAAAGAGCTGTTAGGAGCCGTGCTCTCTCTACAACAGGATAATTACTCCGACAAGAAAACATACAGGAGTCTGCTGCTATTTTGGCCTCTTTGTATGCAAAAACAATTAAAGTCACATCAAGAAGCTTAGCACTAGCATTATATTGTATCAGACTGGAGCATTAGCCAGCAATAGAGCCTTTAACAATCAGATAGTTTTGCAGACTACTGATGCTTTAGAAATGTCCCAATTGCTCCACTGGTAGACAATTTCTGATGTATATACAAAGCTGTGAGCGATAAAAAGTGACATACCTACATCTATGAACTGAAAATACTTCAATAATTCTGATTAAAACAGAGCAATACATTTCCTGCCTTTGCAACCATCTCATTCATTATAAAATGCCTCTTTAATCCAGTTACTGTTTTGCTGCTGCAGTGACTCACTTTTCCTCCAAAGACCATTATGGGCTGATGTAATTTAATCGGAGTAATCCTTTTATCAAAGTGTAAGACTGAAAGAAAATGTTTTACCTAAAGGATCAGCTCATTCATATCAAAAGCGTACTTCCCTCCTACTGGGAGTGGTATCTATCCATGCAGATAGTTTTGTCCACTCAGACTTTTATATACACATCTGGGATTTTGCTACCAGCTGAATGCAGTGAAGGTCAAACTGAATTTATCTTCTGGTACCCTGATATGTCAGAACTTAAGCAAACAAAACCAGAATTATTACCACATGGCTACACACAGCTGATCTTCTAAGTAAGTTCTCTTTATCCAGCCTACGACTCCAAGACAAAACTGACCTCAGTTTAACGTCAATATAAGAATATGACCATTGATTCTTCTTAAATTCAGCTCTTAGTCCCATCCTTATTTAGGATCTGAATGTGCTCTTTTTGTTCTCTCACTACACTGACCTTTGTTTGTTTGAAATAATTGACTGGCTTGTAAATGAGCCTGCTGTTTGTCTGCATATAAACTAGTCTGATTTCTCACAAACACGTTTCAAAAGCCTTTTAAACAAGAGCCTGTGTTCGGGATGTTAATGATGAGTCTTAACTATTCCATTTTTATAGTTCTGCTTAAAATGCCATGTACAGAATTATTTATATCCCTTGAAACTGTTGCTAATTTTTGTCACATATTCTGCACTGTTATAACACAGCTACAGCTTAGACCAGCTGGTGCCATAGTTGTCTAGTCACTTACTGGCTAACTGCAAGTCATGGCTGAAGCCAAAGATCTTAGTAAGGTTGATGTTAGAGTCTATCACTGATAGAGAGTTGTGCACTGTAGCTCACAAGACGGGGAAGGATAATAAAGTCACATCCAAGTATTTTCAAGTGCGTGTGGCCACAGTACAAACCATCATCAGAGAGTATAAGGAATCCCACAGTGTGAAAAAATTCAAAGGTCATGGTCGGAAGCCAGAAGTCACCACTGCTCTGGTACGAATCATGAGTGACCCAGAAGAATGTAAGGATCAGCACCAAGGCCATCCTGATGAATGAGAGCAGATCTGGTACCAGCACCTCAGTCAGACACTGAACAAGGCTGATCTCCATGGATACTAACGAAGGAGGACTTTCTCCAAGAAGGGCAAAAAGAAACTCACCCAACCTCTGAATAGGCTCAGCTGGATGAAGAAGAAATCTTGAAATGTTAAAACAATGATGGCATCATTTATGTTTGTCAAACAGGTCCGTCTCTGTCTTGCTTGGAGATGTGTCCTCTTCTTGTGCTGTTGTCCAGTTTGGGGTCCCCCAGGGGTCTATTTTGGGTCCCCTTTTTTCACTGTTGACATGCTACCACTGGGGCAAATCCTGCATAGACATGGCATCGGTTTCACACAGTATGTCCTGTCTGGCAGAAATGAAAAACTAGATTTTAAACAATTTTCTGCAGCTGAATGACTCCAAATAAGGAGTCATTATTATGACCCCCTCCGGCCCCAACACTAGCAGCATAAACAATCCCTCCTCTAGCCTGTGTGCCATATCTAATTATATACAAAGGAGGCCTGCAACCTTGGGGTTGTTTTAGACTCAAAACTGTCTTTTGACACCCAGTTAGTTTTACAGTCATGCTTTACTAACCTAATCAGGTCATTCCTTTCCCCTGTGGGTTTAGAAAAAATAATCCACACTTTTATCTCCTCCAGACTGGACCATTACAATGCACTTTATTCTGGTAACAGCAAGAGAAACAAAAAGACTGAAACTGGTAAAAAAAAAATGCTGCCATCAGGTTTTTAACTCACTCTAAGAGAAGTGACCACTTTAACTCATCCTTGCTGTGAGGTTTAGAATTGATTTTAAGATGTTACTGCTGGTTTTTAAAGCCTTGTATGATCAGGCTCTTGTCTTAATCTGTGATCTGCTAACTCTCTGTGAGCTTGACTGGTGTTTGAGATCCTCCAGCAGGGACCTGCTGATGTTTCCAGACTCTCAACTAGCAGTCAAACTGTGTCCTTTTTGAAATCTCTTCTTAAGACTCACTTTTGTTTGTGTTAATTTGTTTGAATTTAATTTAATCATTTGTTTAATTTGACATGTTTGATGGGAAATCACTTTATTTTCTAAAGGTGCAATAAAAATGTTCTTCTTATTATATTATTATACCCAAATGACATACATGCTGTATTTTACCAACTCAAGAGAGTGGTCTTAGAATTATTTTGACCACATTTGACGTAGCCATTCAGCAAGAACTTTGAGATCTAAATGGTGACAGATGCTCATTTGGTTGTCTGGTCTTATTTTGCACACATATATAAATGTCCAGTGAAATGTGGTGTCCTTAAAAAATGAGAGCCATCAACTGTGCAGGTTTTGACAGCGTGGAACACTGCCTCTGTGGACTAATCGCTCCCATGTGTCATATCTTGTTGATGATCTTAAGGCACTGAGTATTTCAATCCTTTCGTGATTTGTAGTTATGAACTTTCCATTATACTGTATGAAAACTGCTCCAGTACACAAGGGTTGTGTTTGGCCATGAGTTAGACTATTTTACATGCCTCTGAATTATATTGCTATTTTTGCAAATGTGTCACCAAATGGCTGTGATGTACTAACAAAGTTTATTGCTGTGTGTACCTCTTACCAGAATTTAATCAATTTCAATTTGAAAACATGCGAGCAACCCTGAGAAGTGCCTGTAGATGAATGGCTTTAGCTCCTCACAAAACAGCCCTTCTCCATTTGTAAAAGCAGGGATCAAGGCTGTGTGGCCAGCGCAAGAGGAGGGACTTTTATTCAGCAAGCGAGTGGGATTGACATGAGGAGCACTCTTCAAGGTTACACTGATGGAAGAAGAACAGCCTTGGATCCTCGCTGACAATACTGAACTGCCTAAATAGAGAAAGTGTGAAAGATCCACAAGAAAAGCTACTATTTATTAATGACATTGAGAAATTTTTCATTCCACTCCATTTTCCACGCCACCGTATCAGCAGTCGCCCACTTGTGTGAGGGTCAGAGTGGAGGAAGTCACTGCTGGGTACTGTAGTTGTTGATGTTCTGGAGGCTTCATGGAGGTATTCAGGTGTAGTGTCAGCCCTCTCTGCCCACTGCTTAGTGCTTTGCCTTATTCTGATGGGTGCACTCACACAACACTTTGGAGTGAAAGCACATTTTATGCAGTTAGTAGCTGAGGTAGACGTATCTGAAGCAGCCAATTTGTGTATCCCACAATTTGCTCATTTGTCATACACGACAGCTCAGACATCATTTTATACATTTCAGTTTATGGATTGAAGTTTTCCCCACTTTCTAACAAACCAGTTACAATCACAGCCCAAAGCAAGGTAATAAATATGTTACTGATTAGCTAAACAAAGGTCTGTTAGTAATTCAATTCAAACTGGAATTTATACCAATACTTATACAAACTTGTACAAATGTAATGGTGGCAATGTAATCTGTGGCTCAGCTCTGTTCAGAGGCATTGTTCAGAGTAAACTAGATGCTATAAGGGGTACATTACTGGGGATTAAGTCCAGGTTTAAGTCCACTGTTGTAAGACAAACCCCAGATGGGTTGTCCTCGTAGTTTCAATCGTAGCATCTGGACTTGCTTGAGTTTCTCGAAGACGTTCCACCTCTCATCCAAGAGGCTTCATCAGCTCTAAACCGACTGGTTGGGAGTTCCAGATTTTTAGTGTTCCAGCTTCAATAGTGTTAATGGCTTCTTCAGGAGCCATTAACACTTCAGTCTGCTGGGTGTGTGATGCCCCTCCCCTCATTATGTCAGTCGTTAGGTCCTTCCACAATTGGGTTTGTTAGGTCCCTTTGTGGCCAGGTGTGAATGGGTTCTGTTCTTCCTGGGTACAGAATGTAATACTGCATTGCAAGCAGGTGATAAGTGACGTCTCAGGCCTCCCCCTCTGTTTAATGAAGGTTTTTTCCAGTTTAACATAGATGGCTTCCTTCAACCCTTCTCAAACCATCTGTCTTCTCTGGCCAAAATTCGTACATTATTGTCTTAGAACGAGTGGCCCGTGTCCTTCAGATGCAGGTGGACTGCTGAGTCCTGTCCTGAGGAGATAGCTCTTCTGTGTTGAGTCATACGCCTGTGGAGCGGTTGTTTTGTGTCCTCAGTGTACAGGTCTGTGCATTCCTCACTGCACTGGACTGTATACACCACACTGCTCTGTTTGTGTCTTAGTGTTTTGTCCATTGGATGGATCAGCTTCTCCCTCAGGGTGTTGGTGGGCTTGAAATGGACCAAGATGTTGTGTTTGTTAAAAATCCTCCTGAGCTTTTCAGAAACTCCTGCAACGTATTGGATGACAAAGTCGTTTCGTTTCTTGGTCTTTACCTCTCTGACCCCTGTGGGTCTTGTGGAGGATTTGATGAAAGACCAGCTCAGGTAGCCGCAGGTTGTACCGCTGTCTTAATGCGTTTCTGTTCTTCTTCCTTTCTCTCTGTCATGGTCGGCACAGATGGGTTGGTTTGAGCAACAAAAACACTTTGGTTTGGTAACATAAAGATCGTGATATGTAACAAAACCAACATGATCTAAAACCTAATTGTAATAGCATTTATTATTATTGTGTTGTCACCACAAGTGGATGCTGCGCTGCAAGATTGGATGTTTTGGCAGAAAAAAAGTCCATTTTCAGTCAACATTTTACTGATGTGTCTCATATCAAAGTGGCTGCGACTTGCAAAACAAGTTAATGAGCAATAAATCTTTATTATGTTAGCTCATATAATAAAATATAAACACAATCCATTTGCAGTTGTGTGACCTTTATGTTGTTTAGTTGCATAGAAATGTCATTTCTAGGAGACTGGGTTGAGAAAAGTCAGTCATCCTAAATGAAAGTTAACAATCCATCTTGCTACTTCAGTTTTAGGGTCCTGATGTTGTTCGTTCTGGTGCACTGTCACACTGCCTGTCATAGCTTAAATAGAACAGACATGAGGCGATGTAAAGGTGCAACTCATAGCGCTGCACAATTACCGCTTAATTCTGCTTCGACAAAGTGCTTTTGGCATTCATGGTTTTATGTACTTTGAATTCGATGTAAATGGTAAAGTGTGTTGCAGTAGAGGAGGCAGGCAGCTGTTCTCACTGCAAAAGCTCAGAAAAACTTACTGAACACTGCTTTTCCATCAAGAAATGGTAAACAGCCGAAGTTAGAAAGAAAGTGGTGACAAAAATGGGGGTATTACCAGCAAAATAATGTCTTTTTGTGAACCCACATACTTTGTTAGAAGCAGTTATGGGTCACTTTGAAATCTTTTAAAGCTAGTTCCCATTGTAGAAAAACCCCTGACATAACATTTTTACACTGTGGAGTTCAGTCCACTGCATTAAGCCTGCCTGTGTGAGGTGGCACGGCCAAAAATTTCACATTCAGACACAGAGAAGAACACCTACAGTATACAACAGAAGTGAGTACACCCCTATGAAATCTCGCTTAGGTGTCAAATGATTCAATACTACATCATCTCTCAATAACTGCATTATCTCTAAGGAGACAAGTAGAGTGTTTCCCCTTATAAACAATGAAACAATATATACTTCATTAACACTACATTAAAAACATAGCCCCCAAAGTAGAAGGTCATGTATAAGAAATGAGTTTTAAATACTGGAACTTGCTTGTAGTGTTTTTAAATGAGACAAATCATACCTAATATAAGTGTTAAACACCAAACTTATGAAGCAGTTTCCCACAAAATGAAGCAAAATGAATCAGATGAACCAACTTGTTCCATAGATTGATCTCCTCCAGTCTAATCTAGTCTAGTCCAGTTGGGACATGACTGCTTATCCAAAACAACTCCACATTAAAAGTGTGAGTGAGGGCATTAAGCAGCTTCTGTGGTCAGAATGTTCCCATTATATCGCAGCTCAGTTTTTATTCATGGTGACCCTATTTAAAGCAAAGGAGAGGAGTCCTTGTCAAGCTTGGAACATTTCAGTGGACACTTCTCCTACTCACTGGAGAATCTGAAACTGAAGACCTGATGAAAAATGTAAGAGCTGTCTTTTCAAATCTTCTTTCTGACAGCTGACATGTTACATTTGAATAAGCAACTTTGACTGATTGCTGACAGACTTCTAAAATTTTTATCAGTTGTAAAATTTCAGACTTATCTTTTCCACCTGGGAACAGTAGCACATATGACAGCATTATTACATTTAGTATTCAGAGGTATGACAGTTATTCACTGAGAACATTCACATGAAATAAAGAGACTCATCAGACACTAATGCATCTCTAATTGTGCCGGAAAGCTTAAAACTTTTCAGCATCGAGTGTTGAGCTGTGGAGGTGAAGAGAATGAGAGTGCTTTTCTACGGAGTGAAAAAGATATCACATTGATCATACTAGTTCTCACACTTGACCGACGGTCAAGGACCAGCTAACAAAGTGATGAGGTACTGCAGGGCTTTTTTTTCTTCTGCAGTACATTGTGCTGTGTGCCTTTAAAAGTATGTGTATTGAGACAGTTGAACTGCTTACTGCATGGGTCATCATTTGTTTCAGCTTGTGATCAGTCTTTTCCAGCACCATGGAGGAATGTTGGTCCACTCTTGTCTGCAGAATTGTTTCAGTTTGGTCACATTAGAAGGTTTTCAAGCATGGACGGCTGTTTTAAGGTCTTGCCACAGCATTTCAATATGATTCCAATCCAAACTCTACCACTCCAAAACTTTAATTTTGTTCTTCATGAGCCCCTTAGAGGTGAACTTGCTTGTGTTCTTTGGGTCATTGTCTTGCTGCATGAACCATTAGTGTTGAGCTTCAGGTCATGAACTGATGGTGGAGATTCTCCAGGTGGATTTTCTGATAGAAAGCAGAATTCATGGCTCCATCAATGCTGACAAGTTGTTCAGGTCCTCCAACCATCACACTACCACCACCTTGTTTCACTGTTGTTCTTGTGGAATGCAGTATCAGCTTTACACCAGATGTAACGGACACATGTCTTCCAAGAAGTTCCATCTTTGACTCATCAGTCCACAGGATGTTACTCCAAAAGTCTTGGGGCTCATTTAGATATTTCTTTTGTAAATACCAGATAAACCTTTATGTTCTTTTTGGTCAGCAGTAGTTTGCACCTTCCAACTCTCCCATGGATCCATTTCCTCCCAGAGTCTTCCTCATTGTGGAATCATGTAGACGGACCTTAACTGAGGCCAATGAGGTCTGCAGTTCTTTGGATGTTCGTTTTGGTTCTTTTGTGACTCCTGGATTAGATATTGAAGGGCTCTTGGAGAAATATTGGTAGGCCCACCACTCCTGGGAAGGTCCACCACTGTTCCATGTTCCTCCATTTGTGGATAATGTCTCTCACTGTGGTTCTCTGGAGTCCCACAGTGACTTTGTTCTTGAATCTCTTTAGAACATGGCATCATGTGCTGCTTTTTGAGACCCTTTAGCTACTTCACAACACCAGACAGGTTCTATTAGGGATGTTTAGATTCAACAAGCCTGGCAGTGATCATATGTTAGTGTGGCTGGTGAAACTGAACCCAACTGCCAAATGAATTTGGTCATCTGGTAGATTGGTAGCTGTCAAGTACTTCTCACTGTTGTGAGTTGTAAACTGCAGCTCCCACTTGAAAGGACAGCTTGCTTCAGGAGATTGTACTGGAATGAACTCAACGACCAGGATTCAGCTTTCTTTCTTTTCCTTCTTTTATTTCTGAATGTTTCCCGATGTCAATACAGGTAAAAGCCTTAACACAAACACAAAGAAATTCAAGAAAATGTAACCCAAGAAACCATAACCAATAAACATAACCCAAAACCAATACTTCATGTTTAAACTAATAGAAATTAACCTTGAAAATAAGTAGAAAATACCCATATTTGAAGCACCCAAAATATATCAAATACTTTTTAAAGTGCTGTACCATGATGATTTTATCTTTACATATTTAGCAGCTTTTAACTTCACAAAATCACATTCATCAGATTACTACTAGTTTTTAAAATACACCACATTTTAACGGTACTTTTACCCACATCATATTAAATATAAGACATTTTAACTGGCATTTAATCTCAAGACTTTTTAAATACATTTTATCTTGAATTTAACACACATGATGAGTCCACATCCACACATCCAAGATAAACTGCAAAACCATAGAAAGGAACTTAAAGCTCACCAGCTCCCTCTTCCTTCTTTGAACAAGCTTTAATCATGCAGTCTCCCTTTCTTTGTCTCGACTCTCATCACTGCTCTCACACACTGCTCTTTGTTGAATGCCTCCAGCTTCCTGATTATTGAATCATGCTCACCTGGTGCACATTTGTCAGCCGCTTGCAGCCGGAAGCCACACCCACACCTGATGCACTCAGGCAGGGTGGGTGTGACCTGCAGCTCAGCTCCACAGTAGCTAAGGGGGCAATTACTTTTTCATATAGGGTAATGTGGGATGGACAGAATTTTTTTTCAATAACTGAAATCATCATTTAAAAACTGCCTTTTGTATTTTCTTGGCTTATCTTTGTCTTATATATAGGACCTTTAAAAACTTGGTCAAGAAAAGTTCATCACATATACACATACAGTCTTTTAGGAAGCCACTCTGATCCAACCCATCAGTTACATATTACTGGGAAAAGTGCAGCAGAAGGTGCAAATACCATCATCAGTGATACATTCCCTGAGAAGGCCCATTAAAAAGCAGCACCCTAATGTGCAAAACGTTTGTCACCAAATGTTAAATGAACTCTTGCTGTGCACAAGAGTCAACACTGTACTGCAGCTACTTTGTCCTCTTTAAGAACATTCTAAAGTTTCTCCTTTCTTCTAAACACTTCTTCCATATCCAGCTGAGTGAAGAAGTGATGGTGATTATCACTTTTTTAATCTTCTCTAATTGTGACGATCAAAAATGGTTTCATTTAATTAATAACCATTAGTAACCAGAAGTCTCTGAGAAAGTTTAAATAATTATTATTAGTAGTAAAAAGTCTAGATTTTCTTTAACAAGATAATTAATTCATTATAACTGAGCACAAAAACCAAATGTTATTACTTTTGAGTTTAAAGAGGAACTTCTTCTCCTGGGCAAAGTGTTCTCTAAGCAGATGGCTGCAGACTCCTGTCACTTGAAGCACATTTTGGTAGATTTCTTTCCCCTCATCTTCACTATCCACCGAGATAAACAACTCCAGACTCTGATTTTCCAGCCTCCCCACTTTCTGGCAGATTTTTCCCCTGGCTTTGTCCCATTACGTCCATGTAGGTGGGATTTAGATCCATCTAGAAAAGGCACCTAATTCCAAAAGCGGCTGCTTTTCTGTGCATGTTATTTTGCAGCATTAGGCCTAAGTGTGTAATTCTTTAAGTTTATAAATGGTTCCTGCTATTCCACTATCCTTGTGTACCTTAGATATGATATAAAGATGAATGACACAGCAGCTCCCCAGCAGTGAGGCCACGATACCTCAGGTCTGGGTGCTGCCATCTTACGCCCGTGACGTCACTTAAAACACTCTGAAACACTTAGCTCTGAATAGCGCTTCAAAGTGGCGTATGAATGTACATTTAAGATACAAGTACAAGGCCACAAATATGGGTATTGAGACAGACTCACTGTCATGGCTCACAAGGACACTGGAACAGAACAGAGTGATTGTTAATAATTAGTAGCCCCAGTGATGCTTCTACTTTAAGAAGTCAGAATGTCAAAAAGCTTCTTATAATACTACTAATAAAAACTGTGTTTGTATAGCACAGTTCATATAGTAAGTGTAACTCAACATGCTTTACATCAATAAAAGAAAAAGAGTAAAAGTAAAAGTAAATAACATTGATCAAACTTAAGAAAATAAAATACAGAAGTCTGTAAAACAAGTGATACAGACGAATGATCTCAGTAAATTACATGAAACTACATTAAAGCTACATAAATGCGAGACTGAAAAATGAAGTTTTCAGGTTTTATCCGGAGCAGTCTACTGAATCAGCTGCTCTTACCTCCTCCGACTGACCATGAGGGCGGTGGAATTCACTTCCTGTTTCCTGGTTGGGTCGGGTTGCTCTGTTGAAGATGAACATCCTACCTATAGGCTGCTACACCCAGTCCAGATGATCCCAGTCCTTTTCTCCCACACAGTTATAAATAATTTGAACTGCTGGTTTAGCTCCTTTATAAGGGCTAAAAAGAGGCCACGCATTAAAATGGCAACATTACGCCTCTCATCTTCGGAGGCTGGTCTAGACCTGCATGGCATTCGAAAGTATCAACTATCTGCTCATCGGTGCCTTATATCTGACTGGATCCATAACGATCCTGCATCTTTATGGCTAGATACTGAAAGCTCCATGTCCACATTTCCTTTAATTAACTTACTGTTTCTTAGAAAACTTAAACCCTTGAAACTGGCCTGCGGTAATCCAATTACAGCCTGCACCATTAAAGCATGGCGGTCTATGCGGAGACTGGAGGGTAGACCTCGGATCACCTCTGTCTTCACTCCGATATGTGATCATCCTGATTTCCTGCCAGGTGTAAAAGACATTGGTTTTCAGATATGGTCAACTAAGGGAATTTCTAAACTCCAAGACCTTTTCGACGGGTCCACTTTAATGTCCTTTACTCAGCTGACTAAAAAATACAAAATACAAAGCAGGGACTTTCTCTGTTACTTACAGGTAAGGGACTTTATTAAAGGGGACACTACACTGCTCTCTGATCAAAGTTATTCATGTGTGGAAAGGCAGCTTTTCTTATTACAGATTGGCTACTCTATAAAATGTTTCCATCCTGTACCTAAGGACTATGGTGATGAAGGGACCCTTCCCCTGAGACAGACGTGGGAGAGAGAACTTGATGTGGCTGTTACAGATGATGTATGGAATGATGCCCGGCAGAGCGTGAAAACCTTAAGCATCTCTAACAGAATAAAAGCTATTCAGCTGAAGATCTTACACAGGGCTCGTATTTCTCCCTCTGTACGCCATAAATTTAATGCTGCTTTTTCTCCTCTTTGTGTAAACTGGAAGTGGCTCATCTCACTCATTGCCCGTGGTCCTGCTGGAAAATTCAGAGGTTTTGGCACATTATAGGTGAAGAAATTAACAGTATCCTAGCTACTAATTTAGAAAATGACCCGTTGTGCGTGCTACTTAGAATTCAAAATCGCTTAATCATTGATAAATATGAAGCTAATCTTTATAAAATGCTGACATTCTGTGCAAGGAAGTGCAGACCTCTGAACTGGATCACAGACAAAATCCCAACTAAAGCACGGTGGCATGAAGTCATACTGGAATATATTTCTCTTGATTACTTTACCTGTGTGTTACACTCTAAAGACAATGTGCCTCATAGAACAAGGGAGCCTTTTATGTCTTACATCGGAGTAGATATTTCTTCTACCATATAGGGGACTGGTGTAGGACTGCCTTTGCTTTTTGTGTTTCTCATTGAACTCAATGTATCACCTGAGTCTCCTCTTATGTAAACATGTACGTATGTAAATCTGTATAAGTCTGTGAGCCGAGTTTGTTGCTGTCGTTCTTCTGTTTTGTTATATTTTGAAAATCAGTTTAAAAAAAGATAGACCATGGGGGCAGATGACACTAAATTCAACATCTCTGTACGTCTTAGTTCTACTCTGGGGGGCATTTAAGAGACCAGAATTAAGACTCTGAGGGGTCTAGAAGGGCCAGACAAATAAGAGAAATAGTCCTGAGCTGGTCCATTAAGAGGTTTAAAAACTGAAAGCAAATGTGACCAGAAGCCAACAAAGAGCTTTCAAAACTGTGAAGTTAGATTTCTTTCTAAGGCCAGACAACAGGGCAAGTCTGTTCTGTTGGAAATAAAAGAATGAATAAATCTCTCTGTGTCTCCCTTTGACAGGAAATGTTGAATGGGGCAATGTTTCTGAGGTGGTAAAATGAATTTCTTGTGATGTTTCTCTGAGATTCAAAGAATAGGTCACAATTAAATACATCTTTGCTTCATGACATGTGCTCAGAGCCAGCTTTTGTAAATGAACCCCAGAGCGAGTCTGCCTGTCAGTGGCATCAATGTGGAGCACCTTAATTTTTAGTTTTTTAAGTCTCTGTTAAGCTGCAGAAAGTTTTGTGGCACCGACATGTAAATGTTACTGAGGAAACAAAACAGTTTGTGAACTGTTGTTGTTCAATCAGATGATATGCTAATGTACAGTGTACAACAGATGTGCAGTGAAACTAAGAGTTTAGATTTACTGTATTAAAATACAGACCAGACAGATGGAACACAATGCAGCAAACATCTGAACCCCTTTTATTACTGGAATTCAACATGTTTATTTTTTCCTGTACTTTTTTATGTCCACCTTTATTTTTGATGACAACTTGAGACTACCAGTACTGCACACAAAGAATGTTGTTGTGTTCTATGTGGCACTTAGATGTACAAGAACTGATCCAGATTCATTCTAAGATCATACTTTCAGTCATGCTGTTTTCATTCAGAAGAACTAAGAAGTATAGACATCAACTTTTTTATGATCTTTCTCATTAAAGGTAAGATTGAGACAGGCCTTAAGTTACTCAAGAACAGAGGGTCCACATTGGTATTCTTTTGAAGGGCAGAGCAGAAGAACATCCCTCAGGACAACCAAATACATCTAAAAAAGCAAGTGAGGATGGGCTCATGGACACAAGTTGTAGCTTTTAAGCCTGATAAACGCTCTGCTAAACAAGTCTTTCTCAACTCTAAAAACTGTATTGTACCTGTAAAAGGAAGAAAGAGCTTCCTCCCGCAGCCAGAACACAGAATTAGCTTTTGTTCAGCACTGGGATGTTTTTTTTTTTGTCTTGTCTCTGAAAAAGATGACACAGTCTTCCGTTGTTGCAGTGAGGGTGAGGAGGTTAGGCTTTTTGTTAAGAAAGCAGCTGATAGTGAAGAAAAGACTGTGTGGGTTGTTTTTGCTTGGAAACGTGGGTTTGCTGTGCATTGTGAGTTTTGTTGTTAAGTTTAGACATTTGTTCTCTTAGAATGGGCTGGTGACCTTCTAGTTCAGGTTTTCAGTTTTATATTGTAATCCTGGGTCAGAAACTGTGACATATTGGTCATCAAGGCATTCATAAAAAGTCCTGTAAGAACAGTGATAAAAAAAGAACTTATTGGAAGCTTAAAGAATGAAAGTAGACACACAACAGTAATATGATGACAGGATTGCACAGATATGAAATTATTACACCACATAGCTCATTGCACTCACAGTTATTGTTGGTTGTTTAGCAGTTAGATGGATGTTGGCAGGAATGAGTTTTATAGTGGTTCAGCCTGGTTCTGGTTCTGGGGACTCTGAATCTCCTGCCGGAAGGTAGGAGCCGGAACTCATTGTGCACAATTTTCTGTGCCTGTCTGGTGACGGACTGCTTATAAAGGGACTGGAGGGACGGATGGTTCCTGACCCCCATAATCTTCATGGCACCAGACCGGCAATCTGTGACCTCGACTGCACAGTCAGGTTGCCGTACCAGGCTGCAATGCCGTATCTGGTGATACTCTCCAGTTCAGCCTGGTAGAAGAGCAACATCAGGGGTGGCCAACCCTGGTCCTCGAGATGCACAGTCCAGCATGTTTTAGATGGTTCCCTCTTCCAACACACCTGATTCAAAACATCTAAAACATGCTGGATTGTGGTTCTCAAGGACCAGGGTTGGCCACCCCTGAGCAACATGATCCTCTTCCACTCCATAGACCCTCAGTCTGCGTAGAAAGTAAAGACGCTGTTGGAGTTTGGAGCAGAGGCTTCCAACATGTACCTTCCAATGTGATCTTTTATGTATGGATTTTTATATCATTGTGCTTTCCATGTTTCATTTAAAGGCATATTTTCCATTAACATTAATGCACTTATCTCAATGCAAGTGTTGCGTGTATTAATTAGCACCAGTGGTGATGTGGAGATCTGTTATAAAATGTGCTTTACTTAACTTAGTATTTTCTTCTCTTTGTATAATTGTTCTGTATTTTACAGAATGATTAGACAGCAAACAAATAAACTCAATATAAATATATAAAAAGCATGCTGATTTAGTCCTTGTTGATTGACCTAATTAGTACCCAGCAGCTCTGTAATCACTGCTCCCACTTCAGCATAACTATAATATTGTTTTTATCCTGAGCAGATACCTGATGAATTTGATTCCTTGGCGTGAAGGCCAACCACAACATGCTGCTATCAAACTGTACAATCTATGACAATGGCAAATAGGAACATTTTAATGTGAAAGGTATATTGCTACAGACAAACATCACTCAGCTCTCCAGTTCCCCTCAGCTTTACAAAGTGTCTTACAACCTTTTCACTCATTTTTTTTATGTTTTACAGCCCACAAATTGACAGTTTTGTTTAGTCAGCTTCCTGGTGGTGAAGTATAACTGGTAAAGAAAGGCATATTATCCTCAAGAGTTGCTCTAAATGCACTGAAAAGTCATTTAAAAGACAGAATCCCACCACTTGATTAAATGCATGGTTGCAAGAAAAAAAAACATAAAAATGCTAATTGCATCAACTTCATAGTGTGTGTAATCTGAACTCACATTTCTGCGTTAGTTGATTTAAAATTGTGTTCAAGATGAGGTAAGTTAATGAAATTAGGTTGATAACTGTTATTCACTTTGAGTCCAGGAATTTATGTCCCCGGGTCTAATACTCCTAACTCAGTGTTGGTTGAAAATCATTTCTGACTGGTGGAAACTGGTGTGTGTGTGTGTGTGTGTGTGTGTGTGTGTGTGTGTGTGTGTGTGTGCATGCGCGTGTGTGCAATTCAAAATAAATCTTAAAGTTCCTCTGTGTCTGTTGGGTTTGTAAAGAGGTTATTATTTGAGTTAGCCATAACAATTCAATGTTATAGGTGATAATAAGTTTACATTGTCTTTATAGCACTGATATATATAAATATAGCACATTTGATACCAAACAAACAAAAACTGTATACTGTAAAGCGTATGTATATGGCTATATCATCAGCCTTTGCTTTTCTTTAAAGTGCCCTTGTTGTTGTTCAGCATTACTTCAGACACTCAGAGGTCTGAGGACATTTTTAGTCCTGAGACTCTCTGGTTCACAGGTTGCTCACTCTGTTGTTTAGCCACATTGTATCACACTGAGAAGGTGACAGTATAATTACAGCTACATGACACCAAGTGGGCGAAGGCTTAGAAAGTTTTTCTTTTCTGCATCCTCTGTGTCAAGGCGTGCATTTCGCCCCCCTGCCCCCCCTACAGCAAATCAGGCTGAAATTAAGCCACTGAGAGATGCTGTGAGCATTGTACTGGTGTACCCTGATCCTCAGCTTTGATGCTGGAAACACTCCTCATCCATGCCTCCCGTCTGTCGGGAGACTGAAATGAGCCAAAGAACAAATACAAGCCATTCCCAGACATCTCTTTACAACTGTGGGAACAGACTTTAATCATCAAAAACAGAAATAGTGAGAACAAAGCGGGAACACATGATGGTCACCCAGAATAGCAGAGTCCAGATTTGCTCAGAATGGCTTCCAAAGGCACACTTCTGTAACTCACTCTCTGGGTTCTCAGACATTGTACATTCTGCAACTGAACTCAACTGTCTTCTATTTTAGGAAATGAATGCAAATCAGGATATGGCACAAACAAGCTTTCTAAAGGAGCATTATGCAAGCAAATGGCCTCTTAATGACTTTTACTGCAAATGAAAATTGGAAGAGCCGCCCCCCAAGTCTGGCTCTCTTATGTCAAGTACTCCTTAAAACTGCAGGATCAGAGCTCTCCTCTGAGAGTCTGAGATGAAAAACCTTCTTTCCTGCTTCCTTGTGTCCCACTAATCATGGCATTGTCAAAATTGACAAAACATTTTAAAGCAAAAACATGTTTTAATATTTCAGGCTGTCTCTGCCTCATATCAGAGTGAATGTTGACATTGAATATATTTGTGAAAGTCAGTGGCTTTGAAAGGATGCAGCTTTAGTAACCGTGTAGTACAAGAAACCTTAACCTTCCAAACAGCAGTTAAAAGAAAAATCTCACTCCAAGGCCATTTTAGCAGCAATTTATCACTTGAAATTCCTCAACAACGTAAGTAATGCTGCATTTTATTATTGCAAAAGATAGGAATATTATTTGCTGTGAAAAGATTTGTACTCAAACTATTCTGACAGAGCTTGGAAACACAATGCTTTTTAAACTTGAACATTCATCGCCCACGTCGACAGAGTCGGCCGTGGGTACGTGTCATCAGGTCAGGTACCTGTCTGTCTGTCCGTCTGTATGTATGTGGGTGGGTGTGTATGTCCGCACCATAACTCAAAAACAAATAGAGATAGGATAATCAAACTCAGTACAGATGTTGATCTTGATCTACCCTGGTCACCCATTAATTTTGGGGTCAAAAGGTAAAAAGTCAAGGTCGCAGGACTACTTCGTGCAAAATCCCCTTATAATCTACCATATAAGCTTGCAATGATGAACTCTGGTGTATCTAAGGGTTGGACTACCACATTAAACCTCTTGGCCTTGAACTTGACCTTTGACCTTGAACCTACTGCCGTCTGTCTGTCTGCCTGGATGTATGTGGGTGTGTATGTCCGCACCATAACTCGATAACAAATACAGATAGGACAATCAAACTCAGCACAGATGTTGATCTTGACCTACCCTGGTCACCCATTAATTTTGGGGTCAAAAGGTCAAAGGTCAAGGTTGCAGGCCATGTTTAGGAAGACATCCGGCATGAGTCTGCATCTCGCTAGAGTGCATTCTAGTTTTACAGTGGTATTTCAAAAAAAAACCAAAAAAAACATCTCCAACCAGATAAACATCAGCTCCATTTAGTAGTTGAAGAAAATGTTAGAGAGGAAGAACAGCAATGGCAAAAAGTAAGACCAGAGATTTCGTTGCTTGGACTGACAATGAAGTAGAACTGTTAGCAAAAGTAACACAGTATTAGAATGTGGTCATGGTGATGGAAAATATAGATTTGGAGTTGTAGCTTTTTCTACCTGTAAAAGATCAAATGACAGTAGCATGATGAATCAGTGAAGGACACATATCACCTGATGACAGGATCACCGTTTCAGACTTGGCACAGGGGTTATTAATGTAAATCCGAGTGTCTGTGACAACGCAGAGTGTGACAAACACTGTGGTATTTCAGCCTCTATGGATAAACACCCCTGCTTGCTGTTTAGTACAAAACTGCAAGACCAAGCTTTGCTAAAGAAGGTGAAAAGAACCTAGATGAAAGCACATTCTCTGCATTTGTTCAGCTCAGAGGTGGTCGAGCATGTTTGATGTGAACCTGGTCAGGACTACTACAGTAGATACACAGTCCTGGCAGTGAATGACAAAGGTGGGAGTGTGATGATATGGGTGAAAGGCTTTTGTGGTGATGACATTTATTAGTTGGCACCATGGATGCCTGGGGATTTACCAAAATACTGGATGTGTGCAGCTCACTGCAAATGCAAACACCATGTCCTGGCTCAGGAAACCTGGACAAGCCCTTATCCCAGTTTTGAGAAATGTGGTTGGACTGGAAGGAATTCTCCAACAGCTGCTGGATACTGGGGCCTGACTGCACCAGTTACTCATACATCTATTACTGAGTTGGAATGGGAAGTCTGTGTGACTAATAACTAGCTTCAAAGTAGTGGTTTACTGAGTCAGCTTGCACCAGTAAAAATATCTAGTGAAGTCTTAAGTAATGAGTGAATATCTAAAGCACTGTAGGATCACAAGTCAGCCTAACTTCCAGAAACTAGTTTTAAAAGGCAGAAGGCAGACATAGTTTAGTTACTCTCAGAATATTAGGAGGAATTTGTGTTGTGTCGTATTCATACACTGTAGAAAGAACAAACATGGTTTAAAGTACAACCTACTTTATTGTACAATAATGTTGTAAATGAACACATGAATTTGGAGGTGAAGAATGGCACAGATGTAATTTTTGCATTTATATCATGTGACACATTGCATTGTGGGATTATTGGCAAATGTAGAGAAATATTGAACACAGTAATGTGATCCACTGTCATATAAAATGTTCATTAGTCCATTTTTAAACCATTTGATTTTATTCAGAAAGAGCCTTCGGTTAATGTTTTCAGTTAATCTGAAAGTTTCTCAGCAGCTGTATGTTTTTGTGTCCTTATAGAAAGATGCAAGGACCAATAACAAACCAGGGAGTGCTGTGTTCATCCAATCACGTGTAACAAGGTTCGATTTTTCAGACCACTGCTTCCAGGCTGCCATATCTTGCTTTCTAATCTGTGCTCGGCCAGATGCACACATACTGTATATGAGTGATATTACACCTTCAGGTCCTCCTGTAAGAAACACTTATCGGGCCTTTTCCTCCACAGTTCAAGCCTTTGTTGGTGTCTTGTGGGACAGAGGATCGAATGTGACCTTTGCATGGATCTCATCCTGCGCTAATCCATTGTGCGAACCCACGGTGCCTGTGGGAATTGAGCAATTATCATAGCGATGGCAAAGGAGCCGTCTTCCAGTCGCAGATCTTAATGCGTTCACTCTGCTGAAATATGGACCACAGGAGATTAACAGCGAGATGCTGCTTTGAATCCTGTATCGGCTTTTATCCCAGATCAAGCGTAGAAAAGACTGACTTGTTAAACCAATTTGAAAACTGTAAAGCTGTTACTCCACTGTAGTTAAACAAAAATACCAGCTTTTCAGTACATGTTTTGCTCATTTCTTCAGTTAGCTAATAAATAAAACATACTGTTTATATCCTTGAGGCCAAAGGTGTTGACTGTATTTCCTCAGTCATTTGGAACCTCCATTGTTTAAATGTCTTCTTTCTTCATTACTTTCTGTGTTTCTTAGTTGCTAATCAACAGAATAGCTTGTAACCATCGCCATGTGCATGCTACAAACAAAACATTGCTCCATGGCTCTGTTGGTGGTCAAAAAATCAACAGCGAACCTTCAAAATGTGTCGTTTTTGCTCAACGACATGTGACACAGAGAATAATGGTAAAACGTATAATGTGGCCAAAATAGCTGTGGAGAGTCCCAACAGGCCCGTGCTACATCACTTCATCTTTCAGAGTTTACATGGTCTTGCATTAAGGGTTTGTAGCAAACAGTTGAAATGTTTTTTTTTTCTAAAAGGTTAACAAGGGGTGTTTTTATTGGTCAACATTACCCAGTTAATCTTCCCATCATCATCGTTTTAATCATTGAGGTTTAATTTTTCAATGTAATCGTCCAATCACAGTGGAGCTTTGTATTGTCTTAGAATAACAGGCTGCTGTTTGACATGCTGCCTGTCAACTTGACTGAAAGCCACCAGGAACGCTTCCGCCAGACAATTTCTGGCAACGATGAGTGGGCGCTGCTTGTGTCTGCAGCCTGTGCCCCTCCCGTCCCTCCCATTGTGTCAGCTCATCATAAATCAAATAGATTGAACATGAATAGAAAGAAAAGCCACCGCTTCACTGATGATAATCAGTACATCTTCAAAGTAGTTACAGAAAAATGCCACCGTGAGCCTGACTGGTTATTAGAGTTTAAACTAAGGATGTGACTGTAGTTTCTTATGTAGGACTTTTTAGACAGTATAAATTGTTTGGGATTCCTGACACTGATCCATAAATTTCACTCTGGTTCAGCAGGGACATCAGATGGCAGGTGCTCTTGAATGGGTTACTCCCATGGCATTTGTAAAACTATAGAGGGATCAGAAAGCTGCCTGGTGTCTATGAGTTAATTAGTCTTTATGGGTTTTCAGTGGCAGCTCAGATACCAGGATGAGCCTCTTTGATGGGCTCAGCTCCTACTGAGACCTGACCTTTGACTTAACTTCACTCTACATTAGGAGGTACAATTAGTCTTCAAAGCTCCTGCAATCTGTTTTATCTGTCAGTGTCCTTTGGTGAGAGGAATAATGGATTTTCAACATTATTGTTGTATTTTCTACTAATTTATTTTGGGAGAAGGTGCAAAGGCACAATTTTACTTTTTCAATTCATCCTTTTCTTTCTTCTTCATCCTCAAGTTCTTTCTTCTTCTGTTGTGGTAAAACATTTTTAAATTTGGGGACAGTCCCAGTCTGCTCTAAAGTCAAAATCAAAAAAGTCATTAGGATTCAGCTTCACAGGGGACCACGACTGTCACATCAGCATACTGTGGCAAATTATCCATTAGCTCTTGAGATATTTCAGTCTTGATCAACCAACTTACTGAAAAACCTGTTGGCCTTAAGGCATTTTAATGTCTTAACATTCACCCCTCTATATCCATCCATCCATTATCTATCCACTGCTTATCCTCTGTAGGGTCGCGGGGGGCTGCAGTCTATCCAAGCAGACTCAGGGCGAAGGCAGGGGACACCCTGAACAGGTCACCAGTCTATCACAGGGCTACACATAGAAACAGACAACCAAGCACACTCTCATTCACACCTACAGACAGTTTAGAATAATCGATTAACCTCAGCATGTTTTTGGACTGTGGGAGGAAGCTGGAGTACCTGGTGAAAACCCACGCTGCACATGGAGAACATGCATATTGAATGTTCTCCCTGTTCTCTACACAGAAAGACCTCAGGCCCAGGCCAGGACCCAAACCAGATCTTCTTAATTGTGAGGCGACAATGCTAACAACCGAGCCACAATGCAGCCCCACCCCTCTCTATTGAATTTTAAAATGTGTGCATGAGAGAAAGTGAAAATGGAACATTTGTCCAGTAAGTGGCAAAGACCTGGAGGTCACAAAAATATTAGAACTCAACAGGACCAGACTTAACAGGAGTGTGTTGGTCAAAGTGATGAACTGAATTTAAAATGTCTCCAAAAAGCTGTAGAAACTGAACTTTTTGGTTTTGAATGAACTCCACTGATTGCTTCACACACGCAGACAGAGCTGCCATGCAAGGTGCTACCCTCATTAATGGGAAGCAACACTTTGGAGACCAAATAAAATAACCTTTGATAATGAAAGGGTGCCGTAGCTGAGACTTCGAGGCTAGATTTTTTTATTAGAAAGCCATTTAAATGTCCTGTCAATTGGGTTGGGGAAGTTTGAAAGATATGGGTGCTCATCAGAAGTTTTCAGTTATGCTAAGTGATTTGTGAAGATAAATGTAAGTGACACAGTGCTTTAAACTAAATGCATTTCTTTAATAATGACAACGCCAGCATGTTGATGTTTAGCAGGTATGCTGTTTTCCATCTTAGTTTAACTGTAATTATTGCTAGTTTTTATTTATATATAAACCAAAGTAGTGGACAAACTCAATTCTGGATGAAAATAAAGTTGCTGTATTTTATCCTTCAGGAAAGTTCAGTGTCTGTCCTAAATGTCATACCAGTCGATCAAACTATGTCACTCTGAATGTCAACCTCACGGTGGCTCTCGAGAAAAGAAGAGACCATGTGTCCATCCTCTGGGATCCATAAATGTCTGAACCACACACAGAGGAACTCTAAATGATATTTCAGTCTGGACTAAAGTGGTGGACCAGCTGACCAACAAAGGTGACTTTGCCACCCTTAGAGTCATGCTATTGCAATACCTAATAATGTAATTCAGGTGTATTATGCACAGTAGCAGCATTTTTAGCTAGATAGACTCTAGCCCTTGCAACTCTCTATTGAATGGATGGAACTCAGTTTAATAAAAGGCCTACAGAGCTGACTGAATGACAGCAGACAGCAACGCAGAAAGGAACAGTATGGTTTTTAGTACTGAGTGCTTAAGTACAGGTACAAAAAATAGTCTTAGCTAATTTGTCAGTGCATTGCTGATGTTTGTCTTCTTGCTAATGTAAAATAAAAACAGCAGTCTAGCTTTCAGTTGGTGTAAATACTCTTCGGTCTGGCTTTTATTATGAAAAAAGCATACTAGACACTTTTCATTTAATAATTTACACACCATCGTGATTGTTTCCCACTTGTGATAAAGTGGCCTCCACAATGCCATGATGACAAATAGCAACAGCCTGATTTATATAAGAATTCCATGAGCAGAAGGCTAACCCCAGCAGTTATATAAGCACCACCTGCACATAGTAACCCTATCAAAGTCTACACTGTGCACAATGCAGTTATAGTTACTGACCACGACCTGCTCTGTTGCCTCCTCTTGTCGATATCTCTTGAGACACCTGGTCTCCATAACAAACTGGTCTCAAGCAAGGATCCAAGAATAAGAGCAATTCAGTGACCTGAAGGACCTGCATAAAAACAACATGGACCTGCCATCCTGTTGGTCCATCACCAGAGAGAGTAGACACTGGGGTTAGAGGAAATGCAAACTGGGTGGCAGGGAAACAGGCAGTCGTTTTTACCATTTCACATCTGAGTTCTGCAGTTAAAATGACATATATCAACAACATAATTCTGACAGTCATAACTATATTAAGACTATTTTTAATATTTATTCATCAATAAAAAAAAATCCGAGTAGTCAAAACATTAGTTGGACTAGTGGTCTAAGTCATTTTAATTATTCATAAATCCAATTCAAGATACCTACAGTGTTATTCAGAAAAGTTAAAACCTAATTTCAGATATCTAAAAAGAACAACATACATACATATCTTGCAATGAGGTAATTAAAGAATTCTTGAGCAATAGCAAGAGTTAAACTCTACATATCTGAACCTGGAGTTGCAGATGATCATAATACATCTACTGCTGCATTATTGATATCTGAGATACATAACCAGCCCAGCTATTAAATGTTAAAATGACATAGGCAGCGTCTGTCCCGTCTCCTCCCTGTAGTCTTCCCAACAGCCTTCCTTGTTCACCTCCCACCATTTGGTCCTTGGCTCTGTCTTAACTTTCTTTCACTTCTTGATCTCCAAAGTCTTCCCACAGACCACCATACAATGCTGCCTAACAACATTCTCTCCTCTTCCAGATTGCATAGGACCCACAGTGCACTTTCTTCCATTCTTATGCATCACCATGCATTCATCCCTCTTCTTGAATTACTTATTCACCCCAGGAATTTCCATCCTTTGTTGCTCAGTCCACCAGCATCTGTCTTTCCAAATGTGTCTCCTTGACATCGTACCTACCCATCACTTCCTCATCACCTTTGTTACCGTCACCAACACATCCATTGAAGTGTGCTCCAATCACCATTATCTCTTCTTCAGGTACATTCTCCGCATTCATCCAACTCACCCCAGAATTTGTCTTTTTCTTCCATTTCACATCCAACGTATCATGTGTCTGACAACATTTATCATTACCGGTACATCTTCGACTTCCAGTTTTACTGATACGGCGCTATAGATGGACCTACACCCATGTGTTGTGTTTCCTTAACCCAAAGGGGAATAAATATGCTGTGGTGAAAACCTAGGAGATCAGCAGTTTAAGAAATACTCAAACCAGCCAGTGTGACACCAGTGACCAGTAAATTATAGCATTCTTTTCTCCATTCTGATGTTTGATGTGAACACAGCTGAATGTCCTGACCTGTAACTGCATGACTTATTGCATTGCACTCCTGTGGCCGTGGCTACTCCATCACAAATCCCTTGACCTTAATTAATTTCCGCCATGCTAACAAAAGGTCAGCTGTTAAATTCCAGCATGCTTTAAAGCATCATTATGTTGCAGCGCTGGGAGTATTGCTGGGGGAGAAGACCTAAATGCTATAATTTGGTCTGGTTAAGAGACATAAGAAAGTGGAATATAGATAAAAGCAATATCAGAAACAGCACTGAAGAAACTCACCACAAGTAATCAGTGTGTTACTCATCAGGTCAATAAATGCTGCAGAGACTATCCTCAGTGCTGACCTGCTTCCAAACATGCAACATATTGTTTACTTTGAATAAATACAGTGTGTAAAACAGGCAAAGAATGCTTATTTTTGATGGCGTAACAGGCTATGTTTACCATGGTCTTTTAAAGTTGTTGTAATAAAGCCACTTCTTAAAAAGCCAAGTGTGTTAGTCAATTATAGACCAATATCCAACCTCCACTTTATTTCTAAAATTCTTGAAAAAGTTGTTCTAAGCCAATTATGTGATTATCTGCATAGAAATAGGTTGTCTGAAGAGTTTCAGTCAGCATTTAGAATCCATCATAGCACAGAGACAACACTGGTAAAGGTCACCAATGATCTTCTAATAGCTTCAGACAGTGGATTAGTTTCTAGACTTGTTCTGCTGGATCTCAGTGCTGCTTTTTATACAGTTGATCACAGCATCTTATTACAGAGACTAGAACATGTTATTGGGATTAAAGAAACCGCTCTAAAGGGGTTTAAATCATATTCATCAGACAGATTCCAGTTTGTTCATGTTAATAACAATTCTTCCATCCACACCAGTTAGTTATGGAGTTCCACAGGGTTCTGTGTTAGGACCAGTATTATTTACTCTGTACATGCTCCATCTAGGAAAAATTATTAGGAAGCACTGCATACATTTCCATTGTTATGCAGATGACACCCAGTTATATTAGGGCTTTCTGTTTTCTGTTTATAATTCTTAAGATCTGTACCTTACTACTTTAAACGCTGTGAGATGACAAATGTTGTGAATTTGCGCTATATAAATAAAATGAAATTGAATCGAATTATATTTCATTCTGTGATAATGAGGTAGAAAGGGAAAGGGGCCATTTCTAAAAATTGTGACGGCAGACAGCGAACAGCAATCATAGGGCAGGGCGAAAGAGCTGAAAACTTATTCAAATGATAATGATGAATTCACTGATAATATTTAACAACCTAGTTTAAATAAAGACCAGCAGAAAAAAATGTTTATGATTTTGAATTATCCATTTTATTTTTAATTGAACCATTTTGGCCTTTTTATCAAGGTTTGCATCTGATGCCTATAAGTGAGACTACTGAACATTTTATGGAACAGTTTCCTATTTATTTTGCTGGAACAAACCTCTGTTCTATCAGTATTTATCACCTGGGCCTAATGATAATATTGCTACACATAAACAAGGCATAAACAAGAAGCTAGATTATATTACAAAGTGTTTTAGCTACTATCTCAGCAGTCATTAGGGCTAGGCAATTTTCTAGAGTCTGTGGATTCAGTGGATGATGCTGAAGAGATTAATGCCATATAGTTGGTGAAATTACAAGAGAAGCATTGTTTTTAGATAAAGGAAGTTTTTTGAACAAATAGCATTTCACCTTTTAAACCTTCTAAATGTTCAAACTTTTTGAGCAATACAAGTCAGCCATTTCAATCAAAGTCTTCATCTTCTCAGTCTTCAAGTTCCCCGTATAGTTTTAGTGGGGCTGACATCAGGTACTGTGGAGGAAAGTCGACGACCGTCAGCTTTCCTTGGTCTTCTTTGGTCTTTAAATTAAAGCGTTGAGTGTGTTTGTGCTCATTGTTCTGTTGCAGTATGAATCCGTCTTCATGAAGACATAAACCAGAGGGTGGAGCGTGTCTCTAAAGAACAGAGTGCTGCTTCTCCTTGGAGGATTCAGTGCAGATGTCAAATTTCAGAGCAGCAAACCCCTGTGGGTTACAATGAAATACACTGCAAATTACTTGGCACTTGCCAAGATTTAAAATCTTATTTTCAGACACAATAGATAATTTGGCTCGTTTTAAAAGTTAATTACTCATTTTTAGTCCTTGATTTTACAGTACAATCTTAGATTTGAGAAAAAAGGAACTTATTTCAAGATTTCTTACCAAGTAAAATTTACTTGCTGCATTAACAGATAATTTCACTGCTTTTAAGTAATTTCTTCTCAAATTCAGTGTTTTTATCTTATATTTAGGCTACTCTTTTTTGCAGTGTAGGCTTCTGTGGACCCTTAAGTAAACCTATCAGTGGTAAGCACTCATCTAACATATAGTATTGAAAGAATGAACCTCAGTTAGTTTTTTTCTTCTGCCTGGGAGTTTATGTCTTGGGTCAAGAGCTTTCTCCCAGGCACCTTGTGAGCGCTGCTGCTCTCGGAGAATCATCTACAAACAGTAATAGTAAACATGGCAGGTCCTGGGAAATGCAGTATGACCATGTTCTTTTTTTCACCACAGCACACAGCTTCAGGAGCAGATGAAAACAACGAAACAAGTGTTGATTATATCAGTAGATCCACAGGAATTTTGCTCTCTACATGCTACAGAGAGACTTTATGATCAGAATTAACAGCACTCTGGCTCCTACGGAGGAGGGAATTGCATTTAAGTGTGCGAGAATTATCTGACTGAGGTCCTTCTGAGATGTAACATGTAGAAATTACTCCTGCAAAACATGTTTCATATCCTCCCACACTGGAAAAAAGTCAATATTATGAAACCTGAATGTTGGCAGGAATACAAGCCATGCAGTCCAGCCCTTCCTGGGGATCCAAAGGTGGTCCCCGAACAGTGAGACAGAAAGTCCCTCCAGTGTGTTTTGGGTCTGCCCCCAGGTCTCCTCCCAGCTACATGAGCCCAGACGAGCCCCTGACATCCTGAACCACCTCAACGGGCCCTTTTCAACACAGAGAGGCAAAGGTGTCACGTCAGGCTTCTTCTGGATGTCTGAACTCCTCCTCACCCTCCACAACCTTAGAGTGAGCCCAAGAGGATGAACACTGGTAGTATGCTACCACTGTTCAGTACAAGACCTACAGTACAATTCATCACATCACAACTTCACACTCTAAATGTACTGAAAGGTTTTAGGGACTGTATAGAAATTAATAGATGGGTTAGTTCAGTGACTTTATTATATTTTTCTCTGTAGAAAATTGTTAAATTATTTTATAAACTACAGAATAAAAACTAGGATTACTAAAATAAAGCTGCAGCTGAACTCCTCCAGAGACCACAGTGTCCTTTCACCACTGCTATCCCCTTCACTATAAAACACAAAGACCTTAGATTCCCTTTGTCTGTTTACTGTGTGATAACATGGTCTCTTCCGGTGACCTTATTTGCTGTGTGACAACATGATCTCTCCTGGTGTTAATTTGTCACGAATCCGTCCATGCTCACTGTGCGCTATGACCAGTGGTGTGAATGAGTAAGAGATGTGTGGTAGCACAATTCCAGAGCCATTTTTCGAACTGAAAGAAGAAAAAAGCCAAAGCTAACATGTTATGTCACATCACTGTTTGACTCTTAAGCTTTAAAATGGTGTGATATTGTGTGTGTGGGAAAGCGAGCTGGTCTTGAGTGTGTCGCTGGCGGGGCGGTCTGCTGTGGCGCGTTGTTGTGGCAAGCTGGCGGAAATATGTCCAGATGAAATGTCATGGCTTTTCATGAAGGTGTCACTCAGAGGACTGACTCTGCTCTCCCCGCTGCCTCTTCACATTAGACTCCTGATTACTGTTAGACTGACTGACCCTCTCTGTCGAGCTCTGTGCCTTTGAAAAACACATACAGCGTCACAGCCCTTCTTTGTCCCACATATGGGAATAAGAAATTCTAAATTAATTAACAGCAATGAGACCTTAATAACCAGGATTAAATCTTACAATAAAGACCAACTGATCAAACAGACTCCAGTTTGTGCTCTGGTAACAGGCAAAAATAGTGAATTGTAGGAGTTGTAGTCTTCATCAGCAGTTTTCAATAACTCCTAATTATCCATGATTGAGTCATTGAAAGAGGCTTGTTTCTTTTGCATAGGTCACAGGTTCTTTGCGGGGTTTAAGTCAGGACTTTGGGGAGACCAGTTTCTTTACCACTTTTGATGTGTGTCTGATGTCATTGTCTTGTTGAAACACCCAACTGCATCCAAGTCCCAACCTTCTGGCTGATGATTTTAGGTTTTCCTGTACAATGTGGACGTAATCCTCCTCCTTCATTATTCCATTTACTTTATGTAATGCACCAGTTAGACTGGCAGCAAAATAGCCCCAGAGCATAATACTGCCACCACCATGCTTGACAGAAGGTTTGGCATTCTTGGGGTTAAAGGCCTCCCCTTTTCTCCTACAAACATATTTCTGCTCATTGTGGCCAAACAGCTTGATTTTTGTTTCACCTGACTATGGAACTTTCCTCCAGAAAGCTTTTTCTTTGTCCATGTGATCAGCAGCAAACTTTAGTCGAGCCTTAAGGTGTCGCTTCTAGAGGAAAAGCTTCTTTTTGCATGGCGGCCTCTCAGATCCTGGTGCTATAAAACATACTTGACTGTGGACACTGACACCAGTGTTCCAGCAGCTTCTAATTCATTGCAGATCTGCTTTTTGTTGATTCTTGGTTGACTCTTGACCATCCTGACCAAATGTCTCTCAGCAGCAGGTGATAGTTTATGTTTTCTGACACAACTGTACCACGTTATACTTAGAAACACTTGTTTGCACAGATGATTGTGGGATCTGTAGCTGCTTTGAAATGACTCTAAGAGACTTTCCTGACTTGTTCAAGTCAGTGATTTACTTTTTCAGATCTGTGCTGAGCTCCTCAGACTCTTCCATTGTATCGTTTTTGTCTGAGTGTAATGAGTGTATATATACTCTTTACATATTTGTAAGCCTTTGTTTACAACTGTATATACATATTTCAAGTCACAAAAGTTTCCTCTCTGGATTAAAACAACAACAGCTGGTCTCCATAATTAATAATGCTGTGGGCCTTAGCCTTAATATTTAGTCAGGTATAGTTGCATTTTTATATGCTTTTGTAGGCTTTTACTCCTTAATATTTAAACTACTCAGGTATATTCTCATCATAAATGACGCTGTAGGGTCTAAACCTCAGTATTTAATAACATTTTTCTAATGGAAAGCAACAGCTGCTGCCTTAAATGTTCTGTAGGAATAACGATGACATGACCTCACTTGACTAGATAATGATGTCATGTTTGCCTGAGTGTGTAGGTTTAAAAAACTGCTCAATACTATAGTTATTTATATCGTACAATTCACAACGTAAGTCACCTCAGGCCACTTCACATATTAACAGGAAGACCCTTTAATATTATACTATAGAGAGAAACCCAACAAAGCCAAACATTCCCTTTAAGCAATATCTGTACTGTAATATAAAATATGCAGGTCAAACCCAGAATGGATTATAAATGAAAGCGTGCAAATATTGGGTTCATGTTCATGTCATGTTCATATAAGACACAAACTGTTGTTCAGACCAGAGATTCTAGATGTTTTGAAAAAACCCAACATCAAGCTTAGATCGAAGTGTTTCTGAATGCAGGGTTCCTAGAAAACAATGACAAAAATCATTATTTGTTAACCACTATATGGTTTGTGCTGTGGGTCAACAGTGACTTTATGGTATCTCTACTGCTCTGTCAGAATGTTAGACTGTCTGCAAATACAGGAGGTGGAGGTATAAGGGCAGGCACCAAAGGGTAATCACAACTATGAGTGGCCAAGCAGGAAAGTTCACAAAAAACTCCAAGAGAAACAAAGGTTACGCCAAGAAGGCAAGTAAAGATCAAGGAAGCAAGAACACTGGGGACAATGTAAAACTTGAGGAGGCTTATAGTGAAGAACACAGGGATAAACACAGGAACTGAACAGGACTGTATATACGTAGAGAGCTAATGGGGAAATAGGACACAGAGGACACTAATGAAGGTAGAGAAGACAACCAAAAAAGAGAGGAAGGAAAAACACTGGAGACACACGAGGTAAGTAGCTTCAGACTAAAACAGAAAGTAGCCAAAAAGAGAGACGCAGAAGGCACACAGACATAGAGGGAGACCAGAGATAAAGAAACACAAGGTGAAAACAAAAGTAAATGTAAGGACAGAGCAGAATCGAGTACAGCTTATTTTACAAACTGACTCTGCACATTCTGTTCAGACGTTCTCCAAATAATAACACTCAGAGTGCGAGTTGTCTGCCACAGGTGGTGATATATTACTCAGCAGTCTGCAGAATATTCATGACACACCCACATCAACAAAACAAGTGAATACATTCTGTTGCGCCTCAACGACGGGCCAGAGAGAGTAAACACACCACAGGGTAAAACTGCTGAACACAACAATAACAAAGTTACTATGAGAAAACAGCTTTAACCTGGACTCAAATGTAGGACATGAGACACATTTGGCAACGTTTACAAGGACAGTTTGATATCTCAGTCTGAAGAGGTGGGAGAGGCTTGGCAGGGCTCTTCTTGGACCAGAGTGTGGCGTCTGGAGTTTGATCCGGGTGCATCTCCTCGTAGGTGGGGGAGTTGGGTGGTAGAAGCTAACTGGCAGAGATGCCGGTGCAGCATGTGGCTTGTCTGACTGTTTTCAGGCTGGGGGAGCTGAGCCTGGAGCCCTATAGCTACCAGTCTGGTGTCATGAAAAGGCGTGAAAAAACATGCCATGTCACTCTTCACATGTCAAGATAATCCTTTATTGATCCCACAGCAGGGACATTTGCAGTGTTACAGCAGCAAATGGAATAGTGCAAACCTGTAGGAACACATTCTTTGTATTTGGCATGACAAGCCATGTTGTTGCAACCCAAGACCCCCCTGCCCCTGACTTTAACTCTAACCATTTCACAAGTTGTTTTAATATGACACAATAAAATTACATAAGTCTAAAAACGTGTAGACATGTCATGGATAATGTGCCAGAAGGCATTTTAGGATGCATCCCAGAGGACTGTGAGTAGCAATGGCCACCTTCCCTGAGCCTTGTCCTGTCCGAAGTTTTTCCCCCCTCCCTATCCTATGGGGTTTTTTGGTTTCTTCCCACCGTCGCTGACTGCTTGCTCATAGGGAATCCAAAAGCAACTTTGGATTGTTGGGTTTTCTGTTTTCTGTTCTTCCGTACTATGTTAAGCGCTATGAAACGACACATGTTGTAAATATGCGTTATATAAATAAAATTTAATTGAATTGGATTGAATAGAGAGCTTAGTTGAAATAATGGGATTTTAAGATACCTTGCCTTGGAGCAAAGGTTGGTCACATGGACAACTGGGTTACTACCTGACTGATGGTGTGTCAACAGTCCCAGCGGTCAACAAAATCAATAGGAGGCATTATCCGGGATTCACCAGAGTGACCAGCATACTTTACAATTCAAACCAAGTGTTGGATGGCCAAACCAACTGACTAATATTAATCTACTGTATTACTAAAATCCTTGTACAAGCTGTTGCAAATCAGTTACGAGACCATTTGCACAGGAAAAGTTTTTAAAAAATTCAGTCATGATTTACAGTGCATTGAACATTGCACAGAAGCAGCACTGGTGAAAATCACTAAGGATGTTCCCATAGACCCATCTCTGTAGTTGTCCTGGTAGATCTCAGCACTGCATTTGACACCAATGAACACAACATTTTATTACGGAGACTGAAGCACCTGGTTTGAATTATACTTATCAAATAGATTCCAGTTTGTTTTGTGTGTTCCGCGCACGCAAAAGCTAGTCAGGTAGTGCCACAGGGTTTTGTGATTAGACTGTTTTCATCTTATTTAATTTTACTTTGGGCAATACTATATTTATTACTAGGGCCAGATGAAATGGAGCAGTTTCAAGCAACATTGGAATGACTAGCAGAACAAAATTGGAGTTATTGCATTTGGCTCTGAGTAGTCCAGAAACACACTATCTAACCAAATAGTTGTGCTTATATAACATACTACTGTGAAAAACCTTGGAGTTATTCTTGAACTGGAGATTGGAATTTAAAGTCTTTCTCCTAATCGACCAAGATCCATTGTGTCTCCCAGCTGCCTCTGCCCACAGCAACATAACTAAAGGATTGTTCAGAGGTCACCAGCCTTAACTCTAAGATTTATCAAACCTTTTCCTAGTTCTGTCAGTACTTACGCTGCAGCATGTTAGGTCAGCTGGAGGCTATGGCTTTTTACTTTTATAAATATTCCAACATGTCTGGGGGTGATCTATAAGTACGAGAAAGGGTAGAATATGTCTATCTGCGAGTGATGTAGGTTAGCTCAGGGTTTGCCACCCTATGGAAATAAACATCACACTCTTCTTCAGTGTGAGTGCTGCCTCCATCTGTGCCTGGTTGTTACTTAGATGTGCAAGTATGCGCTCAAGGGGACAAGCAGGAGACATTTTCAGATATGTCAAAATAATGAAAATGTTGGTTTGAAAATAAGCTTTCTTTACTGAACAGATGCTGCCTGTGATAAAAAACGATCCCAGTCCTTGAGGCAGCAGATATCAAAGTGGAGATGGGAGCTTTGAGAGTCGAGGTACTAGGAGCTACTTCTCTTGCCAGAAGCTCGGTAGTAAACAGCATGATTTACCTTTAATGAAGCTTACAGACCAAGTATAAGGTCCTCACTATTGGGAAATAAAGTAAAGCTATCTCACACAGAATGTAATAGTAATCCATGTTGGTTCCTAAGAAATCAGTGGTGATATATAATGATGATGACAAGGAAAGCAAATGTGTTATCATTCATCCAACCTGGACACTTTCATGAGGGGGGGATTTTGTATAGGTTTTAATGTGACTATCATGAGACACTGATATCCACCATGATATAATCCTAAAAATACCTCTGGAGCAGCCTGTGCACATTATCCTCTGTGTCGAATAGGGAAAAAAACTGCTCAGTAATTCACTTTGAATAATTGATGCGCTCCTCAGCTCCCTATTCATTTTTATGAAGGCTGAGGGGAGCATTCAGGAAGGAAGAGAATGGGAGGAAAGGGCACTTTTATCACTGTTCAGTCGGAGGAAGTATCATGACGCTGATTATGATGATTTAACTGCAAATTTAGAAAATTTTCCAGGATATGGTGGCAGAGCAACTTGGAAAAGGTAGAACCAAGTATACCTTATTTTAAATCCACAGTGACTGGCGGCAGTAATTGTTCTGGAAACTGACAGGGAAAAATGTTGACTGTAAGAAGTAGACGTCTGAAAAAAAGCCTTTTTGTCTGTATAGTTTGTGAGCGAAAAAACTCCACTGAGGTTCTCAGCCAGAAATCGGGCAGTAATCACTTCATATAGCAAGAGATACAACTTTGAAAGAGATGAAATAAAGTTAATATGCTAATTTCTCAGATAAAACAATAAAGTACTCCAGGAGGCAGTTTTCCATATTCAATTTAATTAAGTTCAGTTTTATTTACACCTATCAGCCACAACATCATGACCACTGATAGGTGACGTGAATATCATTGATCATATTGGTACTATGTGCTGTTCTGCTGGAAAACCTTGGATTTTAACATCCCTGTTAATCAGACTTAGACATCCAAATAAACACTGTCCCACAACAAACACACTCCCTCATGCAAATGGAAATCCCAAATGTCACTGGATGAAAATGCACCTCACCACATGGAAACAACATCAAACAATCAGGAACATGTTGAGGAACATGACGATTGTCCAAGGTGTTGATTTGACTTCCAAACTTCCTACACCCCATTCTGATCAAGCATCAACAGGATGCAGTGGAACAAGTTGGATTGACAGAGGCCCCACTGCACAAGCCAGAGTACCCAAAGGATCCACTGACAACATCCTGGTTCCAGACCCCATAGGACACCCTGAGAGGTCCTCTTGTCCATGCCCAATGGTTCAGAGCATTTTGGACCACATAAGGGGGACCCACACAGTATTAGGCAGGTAGTCATAATGTTATGCCTGATTGGTGTATATAGCATTAGTTCACAATTTAAATCCTATCAAGGCGTCTTCGATAGCATAGTGAAGAGCTTACAAAATTACCCGGAGAAATTGAACAAATTCAACATTTCATGTGGATTTCCTGTGAACTAAGGAGAAACCTGTGGCAGAACCAGGCTCAGGGAGGGTGGTCATCTACCTCGACTAGTTGGGGCGAGGTTAAAGGGGAGAGACAGCAGGACAGCAGATAGAAAACTGACAATGCATGAGAGAACAATAAATACTTTAAAGTCTGGTGAGGTCTGCAGATCATTGGCAGTTCCATCATCAGTGATACCTGTAGAGAAGACGATAAGTACTGGGTATAAAGCACGGGAGAAAGAAGACGCTAAGTTAGTGATTTGCAATGGTGGCATATTGATATATGGAGAGAATATAAGTATTATATATATGACGGAAGAAGGGGAGAGAAGAACAGAGGAGCTCAGTGCATCATGAGATGTCCCCAGCAGTCTATGCCTATAGTAGCATAACTAAGGGATGGGTCCAGGCCTTTATGTCCAAAAGACAAAGAGTCTGACTAACTGACCTGGCTTCATAGATAAATATAGCTGGGTGTCATCTGCATAGCAGTAAAAGTTCACGTAGCATTATAATACCAGCAAAGATCAGCATGTATTAATGTATTAGGTAAATAGTATCAGCCCTAGTGCACAACCCTGTGGAACTCCATAACATACGTCTTGTGTTATGAAATCATCACTGACATGGAAAAACTGCCATCTATGTAAGAGTTTCCCTGATCTAGATTCCAAAGTTGTGTAGATCAGAAAGGGACATGTGTTCTGTTATGCTGTGTTTAATTTCTTAGCTGGCTGGATGAGGTTCACTGGCAGTGTTTGTTTTGGAATAAATGAATGAATGACCAGAAGGTGGTCGGGGCTGATGGCAGGGTACAAGCACAAGATTGTCAATGCAGAGATCGAGTCCTGTGCAGCGTTCTGTAAATTCACTCTTTGAACGATCCTCAAAGTTCAGTTCACACAGGTTACAATGAACTAGTTCTCATAGATTATTCATCAGTTTGAATTTTGGGCTACGTTCACAGCAAGCACTGGCATTGGGATTTCTTAGGAGGAGGTGGATTTCCAGCTAGTATCAGTGGGTAGTCAAAAAATAAACTGCAGATCCTGGGATTTAGCTCTAACAAGAAGGATGGAGCCAAGCAATGTTTAAAAGAACATTAAAGTGAGTTTTTTTTACAACACAAAAGCCAAGCAAGGAAAGTTTTTGGCAGAAATGGGCACAAATCTGGCACCTCTGCTTGTAGGTAATGGATGCTCTGTTCTCTCCAGTCCAGGTAAGCTCTCCTTCAAAGATAAAACCCTTCTTTCTACACATATTAAACAAGATAATGTTGAGAAGTGCATCAAATATGTTCTTACTGCACTAAAATAACTGTAATTCCTCTGAATCTAACTGTAGTATGCAATTTGTTTAGCTCCTTCGCCTGAGTCAGCTGGGATAGACTCCAGCCCCCCGGTGACCCTACAGAGGATTAAGCGGTGTACAGATAATGGATGGATGGATGGAATTTGTTTAGCCTGCAGCAACCAAATGATGCAGCAGTTTAAAAAAAATACAGTACAATATATTATTTTACTTCAGAGCAAGCTGGTACAGGTGAGATGTGCTATGATTTCTGGTCTGCAGAGCTCAGAATTTGGAGAAAGCAGCAACTGAAAAATAGACGGTACTCTACAGTTTTGTCATCTCCAGTAGAATATTCTGAACTGCAGCCACAGTGAACACCAGAGCTCAGAAGATGCCGGGTACTAGCAAGATTCTAAGTAACAACACAAGCAAAAAATTGTACGAAAAAAGCACCATGCTGTGGAAATGAGAAAAAAAAAAACTGTGCTCATCAACCTCTTAGAGACATTTCCTAAGACTGGCAGATAGCTTCAACACAGTGTATTGTGTCAAATTTGCTGCTGATGTGGCTAGCATTCAGACTTGTTCTTTCTGACCCTGCAAGCCCAATTTGCATATTAATGTGAGATTTTTTTTTTCCTTTGTGGTCCCTACTGATTTGTTCATAAAAGTCCTTCAGGTATTCATATGAACTGGCTTCAGTCGTACCAGTAGCTGCACTGTCTGACTCGCAAGCTGCAGCCATGCTGGAAGCATGCTGGAGGCCATAAAACACCATGATGTGTTCTTGTTAATCAGGTCATTAGTGGCAAACGGGTATGTTCAGCTCACCATTCACCAAAAACACAGGCACGTTCAATGGATGCCACCTTTTAGTGCGTTCATAAACAGCACTGGTCCTGTGTGAGGCTAGGTTTACTCAACAAAGACATTTTAGTTAAACCTCTTTAAAGTTATCTTGAGTCACCTTACTTGCTTTATCCTGAGAGGGTTGTGTGATGTGAAGCGACAATGCTAGCCACTACGCCACCGTGTCGACCCCATACTAGTTAGTTCTTCATTATCTTTGATTATTTTCTCAACAGTAAATTAGTTGCTGCATTGAGTCAACATATTCAAACCAGATTCATGTTTATATTCAAATCCCTTTCTGTAACATTAGAGATCCTGATGTCTTCAAAAATGTAATGAACAAAGTTTTTTATCTGAAAGATTTGACTGTGAAAGAAAGATATGTGGGATTGACTGTGATTGTACCTGTGAGGGAAGGCAAGAAATGGCAAAGTCATCCTACTTCTAATGTGTGTTGAGTATTTTCATATTTACAAAGCATCTCAACATCTAGCAACATAAAAATTCACATATCATGCGACAATATGCTGACAATATACTCACACTGTAAGGCGGGAAAGCCCATCCTGCCAACTTGCAGGGTGGGAAAAATGCAGCGCCTGTTTTGTGTCCACAGTAGAGGGAAAATCATACTTAATATGAGTTCCATGAGGTTATTTTATAAGAAATGTGTCAGTAATAAATCAGATAAAATGGCAGTAAGAAGAAGATATTGACAGTGACATGTGTTTGAAGGCAGAATAGTAATGTCTTGTTGTAGTACATGTTTTACTGTAAGCTGAAACTGCAGTTGTCCTTTACTGTAGCCACAGTACTTCCATTGCAGCCAACACAGACACAAAAATACTTCATTTCATACATATTTCAAATAAAAATATGTTTCTTATAATAAAACAATGACTTTAAACACAAATTACAGTATATTTTAAAGTGAAACAATCTCACCCTATTTTGTGGAACAGTTTTTAATTTTAGTTTTTAATCTGACATTCCTGTAAGTTTGAAGCAGAAATAATCCAAACATGTCTGTACTTTTTACTTTCAAACAAATTCAACCATGGAACGGACTCGAAGCAGTTTTGCTTGAGTGCAGACAAGACTTTAGGGGAAAGAAAAAGAGTCACATGATGTTAGACCAGGTGAATAGGGAGGCTGGTAAATGACTGCGATTAATTTTTCAGGTGTATACGGCTTTGCTTCGAGCATTGAGTGTGCTGGTGTGTTGTCCTGAAGAGGGATGGAATCATTTTTCCCACAGCTGTGGCCTCTTTCTTCTGACCTTCTAAAAGTTTCTAAAACCTGTGTGATGCTAATGAACTGAAGAGGAAAGAAATTGAATTTTTCTTCATTCATCTGTAAAACTGAAATACAGCATTAATCTCATTTCATAGCCTCACCTCATCATAGTTTTCAATGATTTACTAATATAGAATTTCACAGCTGGTTCTTAATAATCATGATCCCCTACACCAGGGGTGGCCAACCCTGGTCCTCGAGGGCCCCTATCCAGCATGTTATAGATGTTTCCCTCTTCCAACACACCTGACTCAAATGATCAGGTTATCAGGCTTCTGCAGAGCTTGATGATGAGCTGATCATTTGAATCAGGTGTGTTGGAAGAGGGAAACATTTAAAATATGCTAGACTGTGGCTCTCGAGGACCAGGATTGGCTACCCGTGCCCTACACAGTCCTGGATTAGTAGTTAAAAGGCAAATGCTACTGAATGACTCATCAGCTGTCTAGTAGGTCCTGATTTGTTCCTTACTATTCTTGAGTAACGATGAACAAGTGAATTATCTGATGTATTTACCCACACTGACAGAGTTGACCGTGGGTAGGGCGGTCACTGCCGTCTGTCTGTCTGTCTGTCTGTCTGTCTGTCTGTATGTATGTATGTATTTATGTATGTATGTGGGTGAGTGGCTATGTCCGCACCATAACTCAAGAACAAATAAAGATAGGATAATTAAACTCGACCTACCAGGGTAGGTCAAGATGTTGATCATGACGTACCCTGGCCACCCATTAGTTTTGGGGTCAAAAGTCTAAAGGTCAAAGTCGCAGGGCTACTTAGTGCAACATCCTCTTATAATCTACTATATAAGCCTGCAATGATAACTTTGGTATATATAGGGGAAGGACCACCACATTAAACCTCTTGGCCTTGAACTTGACCTTTGACCTTGAACATACTGCCGTCTGTCTGTATGTATGTGGGTGTGTGGTTGTGTATGTTCACACCATAACAAAAACAGATAGGATAATCAAACTCAGCACAGATGTTGATCTTGACCTACACTGGTCACTCATTAATTTTGGGGTCAAAGGTCAAGGTCACAGGGCTACCTGCCATGTTTAGGAAGGCATCCGGCGTGCGTCTGCATCTCCCTTGAGTGCATTCTAGTTACTGATATGGGATCCTTATTTTCTAAGTTCTTTGTTTTCATAAATATACACTTAAACTGAAATTATTGTCTCTATTCTCTTCCAACTGATCGCTGAGTTCACCTACCTTTGGACTCCTGTGATGCTGCACTGGTGCTACATATTGTTTAATGATGCTGTCATTATTACATTTAGATATTTTTTGCAAAACTGGATATTCCAGAGAAAAAAACAAAGCAAAACAAAAACAAACAAAAAATTGTCGATGAACATCTGATACATTAACTATCAGCATTACAACTATCCAAACACATGAATTAACATTCTCTCTGTACATTAAATAGAAAATGTGATACAGTAGCAGGTTGAACGTACATAGACATTATTTGCAGGAGATATTTTTTATACAGAGAATCACAATAAACAAATTGCTATATGGTGAAAAAGGCAATTTCCTTTGCTCAAATAAGTAACAATACAATTTCAAAATACTGCTTTAAAAGTAAAACCCTTACACGCAAGATCATCCTTAAACACATGCATATTTATCTACAGCCCAGGCTTCTTCTTCTTCATAAATCCAGTGTTGGGCGGATGAGTGATCACAGTGGCCTAGATGGGCCTTTTGTTACTTCAGGATGGATGAAGGGTTCCAGGGTACAAGAGTGAATGCAAATGGTGCAGGGATGAATGGACAAATAAGAAAACAACAAACTGTACCAAAAACCCCAACATTAAAAACACCATGTCCTTACCTAATGAACTACTCAGCTGCTGCACAGATGGAACACACACTGCAGACTGGAAGGGCAGAGACACAGTTATTAACAGACATGTAGATATACATAAATGGCACAAACATGTTTTTTCTATTTAAAAATGGCCGTTGAGTAATTCTGGGCTTTCAATGTGGACAGAATGTGTCTGTCTGATTTCAACCATTTCAGACCAAATAAATTGTAAAATGTTGTATTTAAAAGACCTCTGAGCACTTTTTCATAACAATAATATGATCAACATTTCCTGGTTTGTGACAAAGGGCCAGACTGAACTGTGATTGGAAGTGGAAACAACGCCCTCTCTGGCCGTCCGTCTCATAACCATACTGTCATTTTGGGCATCTGCCTGCGACCATTGTTGTCCAGGGACACAATATTACTGGTTGATCAATGTTTGCTGGGAATACGTCCAAACAGGTGCTGAAACAGACAGCAGACGTGGCTGAGTGTCTGCTGGTTATTCAAATGGAACACAAGGTAGCGCCCTCTGCTGTCCAGCTGTAGGTCTGTGGCTTATGATTGGGATGGATCTCCTCAATCCTCTGGAAAGGACTGATCAATAGGTCCAGCCTCTGCTCTACCTGTCTGAGATTAGTCCTGCCCTCATACCTCTCTGTTGTTGTAGAGGTAGATGGGGCCCTGGCAGCCATCACTATCAGTTCTAATGAGAACCGTGTTTACTTCCCACCTGACTACAACTTACTATCACCCCCCAAAAATCTGTCTCTCTTCCAGCTATCTCTTTGCTCTCCACCTACTTTCTTTCTTCTCCCCTCTTCTTTCTCCTGTCTGTAGCGCGTTTTCACATGGATACATTACACATTTATTCTATCATATCTCCTATTGTTTGTTGTCATCATCCAGTGAGATGTGTGCAGAGCGCTGCTACCATTCATTCCCTTTAGTTCACACTGACTATGTATGGTTTTGCTGATTTTATTGATTTTCTTCACTATTGCAGGTGGGGGAAAAGGGAAGGAAGAATGCTCACAGTCACCAAGAGCCTGTTCAATCATTACAGATACCATTAAAAAAAATTCACCTCGTTCAAACAGCAGGAGATTTGTACGATTTGCACAGCTGTCTATACTTCATTAACCCTGCCAGAGGGAAATAATAGACTTGAAGTGTAAAGAAATGAAGGGTGACCAGGATGAAGGAGTCACACACAAATCTCACATTTGATGAAACTGAATCCGTTGTGGGAGACAGACAGGAGACAGATGTCAAAAACACTTCCAAAAATGCGTTTGATGTGGACTGGCCTTCAGCACTGTGTTCTGGTGTATTGATGATGAATGTGATGTGTCTGTTGTGTCAAAGTCAATGTTCTCTGTCAGTGTCCATGTATTGTATTGTGTATAGCCAAAAATGATTTTTAAAGTCAGTTTGTTGACTATGAGGACACAACAACAGCCTGTAAACCCATCATTATTAAAATGACCAGTCCACACGTGTTGACATACATTTGGAGGTTGGTTTATGTCTGTCTGATGAATGTAACTTGAACATTTTTCTCTTTTTTTGCTCTGATTTGGTCTCAACCAACTCCTGTGGAAAAATATCAGTCTCAGCTGAACAAGATTCATGCATGTGCAATGGCCTCACTTTCATTAAAAGTGTCTAGAATATGTCTTGTGGTTACCTTTTTACTGATAGCAGAGGATTTATTGGGCTCAATAATAATTAGTGGGAAAACCCTTATTACTTAATTACTGTGTAATAGCTTTCACAGCCTACGTACTATATAGTTGCACCATTTAACTATAAATAGGTGGAACATGAAGACCAAGCTTTATGTAAGGGCAGGGTCTACTCCTACTCCTACAGCTGGGACCAGGGACTGAATGGTGGACTATGAAGCACTGGCATCACCCTACTGGACACAGTCTGGACCTGACAAGGTTAATATTAGCAGCAGGCTGAAGTCTGTCATGACTACTAAGGCACCTGTGGCAGGCCGCAGTCATCACTGTGGTTCATTGCATCTCAATGTCTCAAGATCTCTTCAGTTCAATTTAATTCTACTGATGCAGAATCAAATCATAACATGACATCTTGGGACACTTTACATAGTAAGGTCAAGACTCTCCAATAATAATAAAAGAAACAGAACAATTTCCTATTGAGTAAGTGCCTGGCTGAGGAAAAATTTTGTTTGAACAGGAAGAAACAACCATGCTCAGGAAGGGCGGCCGCCATCTGGTGGAGGTCTTTTGGAGAGACGGTGAGAGAAAAGATAAGCACTGAGAAACAACAGCCAAAAAACACTGAGCTGTTAGTGGAGATGGTGTCCACAGCCAGAGACAGCTACAGAGAGGACAGAGGGACCAAAGTACAACCTACAGAAGAGAGACAACATAAAGTTAATAACATGTAAGAGTGGCATATAAATGTATGGAGAGTAGAGGAGGGGCGGAAGAAGAGAGGTGCACAGTGCATCATGGGAAGTCCCCCTGCAGTCTATGTAGCATAACTCAAGGATAATTTAGGGACACCTGAGTCGGATGTACAGTCAGTATTCACTCCTCTGGAAAGTTTTCTCAGTTTAAATAGTTTGTTTGTTAACAGTAATTTATTCCGATACCCTTTACCCTTTCTTGGCAGTGCGACAACAGATTTCTACACAGTTATATCAATTAATTCAAAATATAAAACATCAAATAAGTGATTGCATAAATCTTCACCCCCTTTGAAGTGACTCACCTAATTCAACACAGGTGCAGCCATTTGGCACTAGAAGTCACACAATTAGTGAATGGAGATCATCTGAGTGCAGTGAATGTGTCTCAAGTGACTGTAGTATGAATACACCTGTATCTGAAAGGTCCAGTCCCTGGTGAATCAGTACTCCTGGATAGAAGTACACCATGAAAGCAAAAGAACAGTCATGCATGTAAAGATGATCGTATTGGTGACATTTAATAAAAACATTAACACTTGAATGTGTAATTTCTAAGAAAGAAGAATACTTATATTTAATTGATTGGATTGAGGGGCAGCATGTTGGTTCAGTGGTTAGTACTGTTGCTTCACAACAAGAAGGTTCCAGGCTTAAATCCCCAGGTCAGCTGACAGATGACCCTCCATAGGATAAAGCAGATACAGGAAATAGATGGATGAATGACTGCATTGAATACATTCAAATCCATGCACTGATCAATATAGATAATTATAACTCAGCTATATAGTACAGTCATTCATCCATTATCTATTCACCACTTTATCCTCTGCAGGAGTCTATCCCAGCTGACTCAGGGTGAAGGCAGGGGACACCATGGACAGGTCACGAGTCTATCACAGGGCTACACATAGAGACAGACAACCAAGCACACTCTCACCTACGGACAACTTAGAATCATCAATTAGCCTCAGCATGTCTTTGGACTGTGGGAGGAAGCCCATGGTGAGAACCCACACGAACACAGGGAGAACATGTAAACTCCACACAGTAAGATCTCAAGCCGAGATTCAAACACAGGACCTTCTAGCTGCGAGGTGACAGTACTAACCGCTGCCCTACTATGCTGCCCCTAGTGGAGACATGAGAAATTTATTTAATTTTTATTCAGCCTATTAACAAATGTAGAAGTATCTGTTTTCAATATTCTTGCTTTGGTTTTATTCATTTCCTTTTAGTTTTCTATTTAAATCTACGCATAATAAATGAATACCTCACTTACTTTATATTCTCTCAATACCAAACATAGTTATATCTGTATAATTGCAATGCTTGTAATTTGCTACCTTAAATTCATTGAGTAAAAAGGGTATATCTTTCCTGTAACTAAACTGAAAAAAGAACTTGACCAGGTCTTGGTTACATTACCAACTACAGCACTTTTACTCAGAGGACACACTCACTAGATAGATGAATAACACCCAGAGTATATCCACAGCCAAACAGAAATAATATGTGAATGAGAGATAAACTAATAAACTTGTGAGGGCAGGGTTGCTGGGCAAAAGGCCTACTGATTAAAAACCACAAGCAAGCCCACAAACACTCCAATCAATAACCCGAGTAAACACAAGCGCACACTTGAGGTGACTGCATACAAATAGTAATAATAAAAAATAAACTAGGCCAGGTCCTTGGAGTCACTACTGTATGAACAGCGGCGTGTGTTACAGCAGTGACCCCAATATACAATTACACAGTTATTAAATTATGTATTATAATAGTTCCAAAGTTATGTCAAAGATGAAACAGTCAACCTAAAGGAAGAAGGGGCTTAATAAGAATAGTTTAAAACGCTCTGATAGTTAAGACAAAAATACAATTAAAAAATCCAAACAAAATAAAATACTGAAAAACTTAGGCAGCAGAAACAAAAGCAACTGTTGGGTGAATTAACTAACATGACAAAGCACAGCAGAGCAGCAGTGATTATCCTGCACAAGAATCCATTTGCACCTCTCTAATTCTAATGCATTATTAATACATTAATACAGCCCGGGTACCCAGAAAACCAAAAGTAGCCTGAAGCACATCCAGTTCACATCACAGCTGGACGCCTCTCCGAGCTCACTGACCTACATCTGGGGCATAAACATGCATGTTCAGTGTTAAATGATGACTGTATATTCAGACCTTTTCTGAGGGAACTGGTTACAGTCAGTGGCAGAGTCAAACAACTTTTACACGAATTTCATACGACACTGGAGTGCACGATGTCAAGTTTTCTGTTTTAATAGCAAATCGCTGTAAGTCAAATATTCAACTCTTTTCATTTTACTTTTATCATTTACTCATGCAGGCAAGACTGGCATGAAGAAGTACATGAGAGCTTGTAAACAGAACGTGTTAAAAATCTGGAACACTTGCTACAGTTCTGCTTTTTAAAATTGGTAATAGAGCTAATTAGATAATTACAATCTAAATTACACCATTACGTCAAAAGGCTCTTTGTTCTGCTCAGAACATCCACCTATTAACACATCACACTGTGCCATCCAGCCCTCTGGTTCTTTCTTTGGCTGCAGGTTCCGGGTCAGTCTTTTTCTATTTTTTTCTAGTAATAATATAACTTCATTAATAAAATGTGTTTTTAACCAGAAGCGGCTCTTGAAGCTGCTGTGCTTCACCACCATAGATTAAAAGTGACTCTGCAGCTCTGGCTCCACGTTTTAAGCATACCAGTTCATAGGTCTATTTTTCAGTAAGATTCAGTGTTAAACGACCACATGAGGATGTCACACTGATTAACAGCATTCATTTGTGACATGTCGTAATATTACGACGTGTTAAAATGAATGAGATCAGCAGTAAACACACCAGCATTAAGGCACACAGTACTGTACTTGGTGTTACTGAAGACTGTGGGCTGAGTTGTAGGGCTGTTGAGGGGGAGGTGACACACACACACACACACACAGATACACACACAAGAGCACACACAGCTGTTGGGCCTCCATCATTTGCGTTTTGTATGAACAGGGAGCAGAGTGAACCACTGCTGACCATATGGACCTGCGATCCTTCAAGTCCTCACCAAGTGCATTATAAATAGTGCTGCTCTGTGTTTCTGCAAAATGGGTCAATTACTGCAGTAATTGGAACCTTGAGTTCATCAACATCGGCTTTTCTCTGCGCAGAATCCCCCCACCAGCTTTAATACACTCTGCATTTTAAATTGAAACTAGGAAAGCCAAGAAAGTGTGCGTGATTTCTATTAAAATGTAATTATAAAATTATGTAGATTTAACGATGTGTATGCTAAACACAATGTATTTTAACTAGAGTTGGGACTGTGGGTAATGGATATGGCATAACTGATGGAAGTCCCCAAAGTTCAAAGCGTTGTACTTTTCATATAGATGTTGTCATTATAACCTCATGAATGATTGATCAGTAGGATCTGACTTAGACCTTCAAAATTTGAATAAAAGCAACTGTGTATGTTATAACTAAGATTTAGATTCAGTGATAGCTTATCAGTTCTTTAACAGTACACAGTAATCAGACATTTTAGAGTTCATATAAATGCAATACTGTCCACCACAGTTAAAATAGACCTGAACTGGAAATCATTCTTTTATAGCCCGATGCCTTTTCTGGCTATTTGTGCCTCAGACTGCACTTCTAAGAGAGCTGATACTTATAGTCTTGAAAACACAATTATATTTTAGTTAAATTCAACACAGACCACGGGGAAGAGGCCTCAGGGTAGACCTAGGACACGCTGGAGGGACTATGTCTCTCGGCTGGCCTGGGAACGCCTTGGGGTCCCACCGGAAGAGCTGGAGGAGGTGTCTGGGGCGAGGGAAGTCTGGGCCTCTCTGCTTAGACTGCTGCCTCCGCGACCCGGCCCAGGATAAGTGGAAGATAATGGATGGATGGATGGATGGATGGATGGATGGATGGATGGATGGATGGATGGATGGATGGATGGATGGATGGATGGATGGATGGATGGATGGATGGATGGATCAACACAGACCATCAATTAGAACATCATACTTGTCTATAGATCACCCTGTTATAACACATCATAGTCTCAGTTATAGTCTATGATTATGGACAATATATGTTATATTTTGTAATCACACTGCATATTTTCTCCTTTGTTAGCTTGTTAAAATAATATTATAATAATATATATATCCTGGAATTCGATCATGAAGGACAGCATTGAAAAAAATAATCATTTTGATCTGAAAAAGGCATTGAAAATCAAGACACCACAAAAGTCATTCCAATTCCCAAATCCATCCAATGAAACATGTTACCCAAAACCACCAATGTGAAGCTCACGGTGGTGTTTGAGGAAGAGTCAGTGGATCACCAAAGTCCACAGGATTCATATTCTGGGGAACCTGAATATCTGTCATGATACTTTCATGACAGATCTAGTTAGTAACTGTAGAGGCTAACAAATCAAAGAAATAAGGAAGATATACACCGATCAGACATAACATTATGACCACCTGCCTAATATTGTGTTGGTCCTCCTTGTGTGGTCAAAATACTCTGAACCATTGGGCATGGACCAGAGGCCCCCTCAGGGTGTCCTATGGGGTCTGGAACCAGGACGTTGCCACTGGATCCTTTGGGTACTCTGGCTTGTGCAGTGGGGCCTCTGTCAATCCAACTTGTTCCACTGCATCCTGTTGATGCTTGATCAGAATGGGGTGTAGGAAGTTTGGAGGTCAGATCAACATGTTGGGTCATTGTCATGTTCCTCAACATGTTCCTGATTGGTTGATGTTGTTTCCATGTGGTGGGGTGCATTTTCCTGCAGGGGTAGGCCAGTGACATTTGGGATTTCCATTTGTATGAGGGAGTGTACTTGTTGTGGGACAATGTTTATTTGGGTGTCTAGTGTCCAGAACAGCACATAATACCAATATGATCCATGTTATTCACTTCACCTGTTAGTGGTCATAATGTTGTGGCTCATCGATGAATATATATTGCAAAAATGCTTAATATACATAAATGTACTGCATGAATCATGAGTTGTTTTCCAAGCTGTGTGATAATTAATAGAATAAGTAGTACTGGAGTGAGCGAAGAATATAAGTCGAGTGACTGTTTCTAGCATTTACACAATAAATGATGAGCATTCACTTTGCAACACAGGCTTCAGTACAACCTGTGCGTACAACACTTTGACACGGATCAGTACGCCAACCTTTACTTTACAACTAAAATGGAATGTTTTATTCTGAGAAAAATCTTCTGCAGCAACAGCTTTGATTGCCGTTACACATAATCTGATCAGTTTTCTTTGTCCTGTCACATTACTGACTGTCCGCACCAATGTTTGTTCTCCAGCACTCTAATTTCACACTAATAACACACAGTGTTTGCCAATCATAATTGATTCATCTGTGGCTCCCAGACATGGATCTGGCCCTCTTAAGATAACCCTGGTTTCAAGCTGGTTCCTATATCTCTGCATTCAAGGGCTATAAGATGTGTTTTCATTTCAACATGTGTGTGCCCCATACGTTGAGTGGAACAGTCTACACAGGACAAGGTGGTGAAAGAAAGATGAGAGAGCTTTCCTCCAACAAAAGTTGTGCCTTTTTTAAATTAAAGCTGAACTTATCTTATCATATATTTAATATCAACAATGAATAATGCATATACCTCCCTAAGGCACAGACAAGTGTTAACCTCAAGCACAAACTGTGATTTATGTTCCCATGTGGCTCTTGGCACGTGTAAATGCAGGATTTTGGCATGTACTTCTGAGTATGTGTTCTGGAAAGTGTTACTGGGAATACTGTCTGAACTGATAAAGAAAAGGATCCTTTTAGGTCTAAGCTGCTGTTGCTGATTGTTGACTCACATGTGGACATGAACAGAGCCCAGTGCTGGTTGTTATTTGCTGGTGTAACAGCGGCAAAGAAAGTAATTGCTCAAAGATGTGCTCTGTCACACAGTGTCTCTGGGACAAAATGGGTACAGTTCTGTGAAGGTACTGTCATGATTGAAGTGTCCACTGCTGGGCCACACAGGGCGAATACTTCAACTACTGAACTCTGGGAAGGTGCTGCAGCAGGACGTTACCTATCACATGAGCATGGTGGATCATACTCTGTTTCCCTCTTTGGATCTAATGCATCCTCCTCACTGTGTTTATTTCTTTCTATATTCTCTGTTTTAGACATTGATTCAATTATGCTCTTTTATGCTGAGGTTGTTTTACAGTCTTCACAATTTCTGTGTTTTGGTTCTCACATGTTTCAGCTGCTTTGATTCCAGAAGCAGCAGACAGCTGTTTTTATTAAATAATCTGTGATCAAGCCAGTGTAGACGACCTGCCAAACACAGTAGTTAGTGACTAGCTGGTGAACATAATGGGGCATTAACTTCTAAAGAGGGGTTGGTGGAAACAGAGATGGAAGGTTGACGCTCAGATGACTGTAGATGAATGCTAATGTTGCAATATCTGCTGGATGTCTACAAAGTACCTGTTTCTTGACATAGTGGCCACATCAATTAGATTGTGAGTCCAGAAGTAAAAATAAAAATCTCAATCAAAATCACAACCAATTATGTGAAGAGTAAGTATAAATTCTGTCACAGTCACAACATGCCAACAAACTAATTTTCTATTCATTGTAGAATTTAGAATTTAGATTTCAGTTATGTGGGCAGCGAGTCCAAATCATGGCTTTGGTAAAATGGTTAATTTCTGTAACCGTCCTGGGAGGAAAGGTTTACTTTTGGCAAACACTTGGATAATTTCCAGCTACACTATATTGCCAAAAGTATCAGGACACCTCTCCAAATAATTGAATTCAGGTGTTCCAATCACTTCCATGGCCACAGGTGTATAAAATCAACACCTAGGCATGCAGACTGCTTCTACAAACATTAGTAAAAGAATGGGTCGCTCTTAGGAGCTCAATGAATTCACGTGTGGTACTGTGATAGGTTTAGACCTGTGCAACAAGTCCATTCGTGAAATTTCCTCCATACTAAATATTCCAGAGTCAACTGTTAGTGATATTATAACAAAGTAGAAGCAATTGGGAACAACAGCAACTCAGCCACTAAGTGGTAGGCCACGTAAAATCACCGAGCGGGGTCAACGGATGCTGAGGCACATGGTGCATAGAAATCACCATCTTTCTGTAGAGTCAGTAGCTACAGACCTGCAAACTTGGTGTGGCCTTCAGATTAGCTTAAGAACAGTGGTAGAGAGCTTCATTAATGGGTTTCCATGGCCGAGCAGCTGCATCCAAGCCTTACATCACCAAATGCAATGCATAGCGTTGGATGCAGTTGTGTAAAGCACCCCACCACTGGACTCTAGAGCAGTGGAGACGTGTTCTCTGGAGTGACCAATCACGCTTCTCTGTCTGGACATCATATAGACGAGTCTGGGTTTGGTGGTTGCCAGGAGAACAGTACTTGCCTGACTGCACTGTGCCAAGTATAAAGTTTGGTGGAGGGGGGGATTATGGTATGGGGTTGTTTTTCAAGGGTTGGCCCCTTAGTTCCAGTGAAAGGAACTCTTAATGCTTCAGCAGACCAAGACATTTTAGAATGTTTCATGCTCCCAACTTTGTGGGAACAGTTTGGGGATGGCCCCTTCCTGTTCCAACATGACTGCACACCAGTGCACAAATCAAGGTCAATAAAGTCATGGATGAGCCAGTTTGGTGTGGAGGAACTGGACTGGGCTGCACAGAGTCCCGACTTCAACCCACTACAACACCTTTGGGATGAATTAGAGTGGAGACTGAGAGCCAGGCCTTCTTGTCCAACATCAGTGTCTGACCTCACAAATGTGCTTCTGGAAGAATGGTCAAAGACTCCCATAAACACACTCCTAAACCTTGTGGAAAACCTTCCCAGAGGAGTTGAGGCTTTTATAGCTGCAAAGGGTGGAACAACTCCATATTAACGGATTAAGAATGGGATGTCACTAAAGTGGATGTGCCTGTAAAGGCAGACGTCCCAATACTTTTGGCAATACAGTGTATGTAATTAAGTTTGGTTTTATGCTAAGAACCACCATACCAATGGATTAATTGCCATGAAATGTAGCAGAGGCATTCATCTTTGGCTCAGGATGCCGAATGTAGCACTATTCTTAACTTTTCAACTCTCTGAGGATCTCTACACAGATTCTACTGGAGACCTTATGCAAACTTATTGCAAACTATGAATTTCAATAACTGTCAACAACGTTAAGCAGGACTGTGTCTAAAATCTAAAATATGAATTCCTAGCTGGGCTGCAAACCTATTTCTGCAAAAGTCAGCATTCTGAAACCCAGTCATCACTCCTTTGCAAAATTCTCCAATATTCCCTAAGTTCCCTGGAGGAAGTTTTTTCCATTTTTCTCTCATTTTTTTAAGGATATCGAATTATTTAAGGATCTTTATGACATTCCAGCGATTAGTCTTTCTGTTTAGTTGATTTTGAAAGTAATAAGCCTCGATTCCCAACTGCCCTTCTGCTTTGAAGTGCCACTCATTTCCACAGCCACCACACACTTGTGCATACTGAGTCATCAGACAATTTAGCTTTCACTTTATGTAATTCCAACCTCAGCCCTGGTTCCCTCCATTTCTGCCTCTCAGTTCTACCATGGTTTACCCCTGCAGTCAACAACTCTATTTCCAAATTGACTCCACTTGATTACCTTGTTAACACTTGGTGAATCCTTTCTCCCAGCACATTCAGCTCATATTAGGCTGTGAATGAAGCTTTTGTGGCGTATTGATTGCTTTACCTGTTGTTGTTGTGTAAACTCTCAAGCACAGCCCTGTTTTATGGTGAAGGAGTTTTAACGGTAATTGACCAGCGCCTTTTACTCGTCCCTGTGGAAACCTGCTTTTTCTTCCCGCCTGTCAGACAGGTGAAATCCTTCGTCTATGTGTATATCGACCTGTTTCTGTGTGCAGTCTTATTTATGAGCATTGATATGTGTTTCGTCTCATGTGGAAGGCGCACCATCACAGAGCTGTCACCTCTTTAGTACAGGTGAGACCTCAAAAGCCTCATAGACCAAACACATCAAAGTCTGTTTACAGGTGCTGGGGGAGTTGCTACTGCATATAAAGACCTGTTTATGGCCCCAGAGAGGGTTGTGTGGAATCTGGTAAATTCCCTCAAGAGATGAGACAACTTATCAGTATGACTTGACAGACAGTCTATTGCCACACTCCTGTATAGTTTGATTAATACTTCCACACTGAATCTATGCTGTACTCTACACTGTAGCCTGATCCACATCCATGGAAATACAACAACATGTCACGTAATGCAGCCCACAACTGTAATTGGTTAGTTTCGTAGCAGTACGTCATATATAATGCAAAAAAGAAAATGCTTCAGTGAAAGGAAATGGAATATGTTACTGGTGCCAATTAATATTTTTAATACAAATGCAAGAGCCAGTATTCTGTCAGTGTAACCATATGCTGTTATCTTCTTTTCATAGCTCTACCAATTTGTGTGTGGACTTAATTGGTTACGCCGTCTCATCTCGTATTTGCGCTGCAGTATTTTTTGGTAAACGTAACCGTTGTTCAACCCTGATTGGCTCCAACTCCAACATGACTCACTCAGTTTCAGCTGCCACTGTTTGAAGTACATGAAGAAACTCAATACGGTGGCGTGGAATCCCCAAGGCTAACTAGTGCTGTGGTACTTTAATTGCAGAGCGATGCAGAAACACCAGCACACAAGTACAAATGAATACCGCAGCATAGGCCTCTTACGTAGGCTACTGCATAAGGTTTGCATAGATTAAATACAGGAATATGAAGTATTCAGATTTTCTTGATGTCGTTCAGCAAATTAAATATTTAGTTTTCATCAAATTGTTTCGAAGAGCCCTCTTGTAAACAGCTGTAATTGATTTTAAATGACCTCAGTTTTTGAACTGTACTTTGTTCATCTAGAAAAACTGATTATTTTCTGTGCAACGTGAGAGGTAAATGAAGACATACCTAGGGGCAGCGATGAGTTAAAGGCTGACATGCTGATGACAGTGACGAATATACATGTTGAACAAATAGTGTTTCCTGACATGGCAAACGTATGGTGAAAATGGTAAACTAAATACAAAAGTCAGGGGATCATAAAGTCACTTTAATACATTCATCATTATCTGAATGTATGTTTTCACTTTGTCATTCTAGGTTATTGAGCATAGAGTGATTGGAATAAATGTCTGCTTTATTCATTTAAAAGTAGGCATCGGTACCGTGTTATGGGGGGTGGCTCAGAACCCAGGCGTAGACACAAGAGCAGGCAGAGACTGGTGGGATTCTGAAAATGATTTATTATTGCAAAGACAGAACTTAACCAAACAAGAATGGGGGAAAAGCAGGAGCAAATCAAACCAAATATGGAAAAGGGACAAACTACTAAACCAAAGAAATATTTCAGCTATCAACCAAGGGGATCTAAGGAAAATGAATAATAAACACTGAAACTAATAATAAACACTGAAACTAACTAACAAACAGGGACAAAGAAAGCTGACTACAACTTAAACCTACACTGAAAGAGGAAACTAAACTGAGGGGGGAAACAGAATGAAGAAACCAAACTAAAAAAAAGAAATGAGCAAAACTACAAAAACCAAGGAACTACTCTAACAAACAAAACAGGATAAAATGAAAACTGATATGAATTAACAAAAGCAAACCAAACCAAACGGTGATACTCACAAGACTGAAAACTAGACCCGTTTTCAGTTTCCATGTCTGCCTTCCTAGCCAGGTTTAGGGAAGGCAGACATGAGATAGGTCAGGAACAGTGGCAGGAGCAGGCTGGCTGGAGGGGCAGGATCCGGGTAGCGAGTGTGTAGCTGAAGCAGGAGGTTCTGGTGGCAACGGCTTGTGGGAAAGCAGGCAGAAGACAGAGCGAGCGTAGGCAGGGAAACTAGTTGAATGGTTTACAGTCTGGCAGAGAGTGACTGAATGAACCAGGCTTTTATTGAGGAAGGTGATTAAAATGGCAGGTGAACTGCTTCTTCCAGCTGCCTCCAATCCCAGCAATCAGGGAGCAGACAGAGCTGGGGTGAAGGTGAGGGAGAGAGTGAGGCAAGCAGGCCTCAACAGTCCTCACGTGTCTGCATATTTTTACCTCCCTCTGTGTTCTACATGAACCAGTTGAAATAGCTTTAAAGGACCAGTTCAACTTATTTAATGCCATTTCCCACTTGTTGTAGCACCTACATTATGACGGAAATGTTGGTAATGCATCAAAATGACTTGATTTCATTCAGTTTTTTCATTGTTGATTATTCTATTGATTATTTTCTGGATCAATTCATCAGTCCTTTTATTTGTAAAATCTCAGAAAAAGGTGAAATGCATTGATCACAGTGTCTCAGTGCTCAAGATGACGTCCTCATATGTCTCGCCTTCTCCACAAACCAAAGAGATTCAGTTTACTGTCATCAAGAATGGAAGAAACGAGAGAATATTCACATGTAAAAAACTGGATTTCGAGAATTGTGACTTTTTTTCTCAGAAAAACACTCAAACCAATGAATCAATGATCAAAAAGTTGGTGACAAATTTAATAGATGACAAACTGATTATTCATCGCCTCTGTGGTTATCCTGACCTGATTATAACTGCAAACATTTGTCTGTTACCAATTATTTAGTTACAAGAAACGTTAAAGTTTTACGAAGACAAACATTTGCTGTTATCACAGATAAAGTTCTGTGTATTTGCATGTTGAGGCTGTTTGATCTACATACAAGCAGCTGTAGATGAAGGTAAACTGAGTGGTGATCACTTTTTGGCAGAACATCGGTACTAAAGAAGCCCCGGGGCGAGTTTTTAAAATACTGGAGGAAGCTCAGATGGTAACAGTTCTTCTAACGGTTCTTTGGGAAATAAAAAGAACGCTGTGTTGCACATTCTGTCTCATTATCATGAAACATGTGTCTGATATGTTTGTGCACTTTTGCTTTCCAAATCCCAAATGGAGTTCTGTCAGTCGGAGCTACAGATTGAACTCTGTTATCTACCAAAGATCTTTCAGCAGTCAGCGTCTCTTTATTCAGGCAGTGCACAGAGTCTCACACAACACCAGGTTATGGGAGAGGAACAAGAGGTGTGGCAGTATTTATAGAAAACACACAACTAACAATTGCATCACACATCACTAAATCCTGCTTCCTGCTTATCTAGCACAGGAATCTAACTCTTTCTGCCCAAGGTCCCCTGGGAGTGCATCTCCTTCCTTGCCGGTCTCCTCCACACATTCCATCATAGGGATGCAACTCTCTCCTCAAGGACTCCTGCACATTCTCACAGACCTTTAGACTCCTGCAAAACAAGTAACACAGTCCTCAACCAAGTAATACAATCCTCAGTATTTTTCCATCATTTTGCTCTATATTACTCTCAGAATCCAGTTCACTGATGTGCTGAATTCAGTGATGATGCGTGTCAATATAAGTGTGAATAAAAAATGCTTTTACAATTATAACGTTAAAGATCAGAGCTCAAGTGTGGATCATCAGCTGCTGCAGGATTCAAAGATCACAATAACCATCCTCCAATCAGAAGCTGATCCTATTACAAAAAGCTCATATAATGATTCTTAAATATAACTTTTGGCCTTTTAGACAGTTGTGACAGGAAATCAAATCAACTATATAAATCATTTGTTTAGCTCCTCAGCAGCATTTCTGCTGCATCTTTTAAAGTCATGGAGACACAGCTGAGCAGCTATAAAAGGGCATAAACCTTTGTTTGGCCTCTTTTTGCTCTTGGACTTTGTGGACTTTTGCATAATGACCTAAAAAACTTGGAAAACTGAACTCTTTGTAGAGCTGAAGGCTAGAAGCATCTAAAAATCAAACTATTTGAAGAAGAAACTGCAGAAGAAACTGCAGAAGAAGAAGAACAAGAACAAGAACAAGAAGAAGAAATAAAGAAATAGTAGTCGTAGTAGTAGAAGAAGAAACCACCAGTAAGGTAAAACACCTGCTGTTCAGAGATTTGTCTGACCTGACAGTCACTATGACTGGATGAAATGGGAGTCAGAAACAAACAAGGAATTCGAAGGACTGTTTCCCGGGTCGGGTTGGTGGGTCTGGGGTCTTGTGACTCAATTTCCCCGGTGAGGGAGGAGATGAAACAGGTTTCTGGAAGGGTGGACTCAGGTTCACCAGAGGATCCTTCTACTCAGAACTGTTGAGGTAAGGCATCAGGTTTAATGTTGTGAGATCCGGAGCGGTAGATGAGGGAAAAGTTGAATCTTCCAAAAGTTGACCGGCTTGTCGGGAGTTGAGTCTCTTGGCAGTTTGGATGTATTCCAGATTTTAATGATTGGTCCAGATGATGAATGGTTGTTCTGCTTCCTCCAGTCTAAGGATGGGTACAGAGCCCTGGAGCTCCAACATTATCGATTCCGCTAACGGTACTTTAAAAAGCAAGAAGATTGTTGTGTTACACAGTCTATCTCATCACTGTAAGGCATGTGTCTGGTGAGTGTGTCTATGATGCGCTTTTGCTTTACAAATCCAAAACAGTATTCTGTCCGTGGGATCCACAGATTCAGACAGACAGAACTCCTGGTGTCTGAGGTTACAAAAGTAATTAAAGCTGCAAGCAGCGTCGGACGGGCCCTCGCTCCTCACCGCACTCCTCTCCACACGACCTTGTCTAGGGGGCGCCGTAGAGCCAATTAGAATTTCGACTGTGCAAATCTGTTGGTCTTGGGATACTATATGTATGTACCAAATTTTTTGTTTGTAGGATAAAGCAGTGATTTTATATGACTATTTGAATATTTCTAGGGGGCGCTGTGGAGCCGTTTGACCACGTCCATTCCTGAATTGTATATTAAATATTAGGTCTTGAGATTAATGAGGATTTGTGTGGATTTGGTGATTTTACATGGATCCCTTCACCTCCAAAACCCATTTCGTTCCACATGGCGATTTTGTTCAAAATGGCCGCCATGCCACGCCCACACCATGTGACGTATCCACGAGAATTTAATAACTTTTAATCCTGGAGGGGTCTAGATGCCACACAGTGAATTTGGTGAAGATCGGAAAAAAATCCTGGGAGGAGTTCGTTAAATTCCAATGCCTGCGCACAACGTGTTCCATTGTACAATGTTAAGCTTTTTTGTTCAAAATGGCCGCCATGCCACGCCCACACCGTGTGATGCAGCCACAAGATTTTAATAACTTTTCATCCTGGAGGGGTTTAGATGCCACACAGCGAATTTGGTGAAGATCGAACAAAAATCCTGGGAGGAGTTCGTTAAATTCCAATGCCTGCGCACCACGTGTTGAAGTGGGCGAGGTTACGCTTTTTTGTTCAAAATGGCCGCCATGCCACGCCCACACCGTGTGACGTATCCACGAGATTTTAATAACTTTTCATCCTGGAGGGGTGTAGATGCCACACAGCGAATTTGGTGAAAATTGGATAAAAATCCTGGGAGGAGTTTGTTAAATTCCAATGCCTGTGCACCACGTGTTCTAGTTGGCGCTGTTTAGCTTTTTTGTTCAAAATGGCCGCCATGCCACGCCCACATCGTGTGTCGCAGCCACAAGATTTTAATAACTTTTCATCCTGGATGGGTCTAGATGCCACACAGCGAATTTGGTGAAAATCGGACAAAAATCCTAGGAGGAGTTCGTTAAATTCCATTGCCTGCACACTACGTGCTCTAGGGGGCGCTGTTGAGCCTTTTTTGAAATTTTAAAAGCAGGAATGTTTTTGTCTCGGGCTACTGTACCTGTGTACCAAATTTCATGAGTTTACGTGAAACTAGCCGTATTAACTCCACTAAAGGCCAATTTTCTAGGTGGCGCTATTGAGTCATTTTGCCATTCATATGTGTAATTCCCCCAAAATATCAAATTTTTCACCAGTCCTGATGTGTGTGCCAAATTTGGTGAGTTTTTGAGCATGTTTAGGGGGTCAAATTGAGGTTCAAAGTGGCGTAAGAAAAAGAAACCGCCAAACCGCCAAACCGCCAAACAAACCGCCAAACAAACCGCCAAACCGCCAAACACTAGAGGAACAATAGGGTCCTACGCACTGTAGTGCTTCGGGCCCTAACAAGTCGTTTCAAGTCGTTTCCATGTCAGAGCAGAAACACATCAGTCTGTCAAAACTTTAGGTAAAAGTTCACATACAGATGGAGAAACGCTCTGTTTGACTGCTGAGCTCGTCGTTCATCCATCACTAACCAGGTATGTTATGTTTGCCAGTAACCCGAACATGGAGTTAAGTAAACTATAAGAACCACAGGCAATGATTAAAAGTGAGCATTCCTCCACTGTTTGTTTGACTGTGGATGCGAAATATATAATCATCATTTAAAAACTGCACTTTGTGTTTTCTTATATTATTTTTGTCTTACATTAAAATTTGTTTGATCTGAAACATTTAAGTGCGACAAATATGCAAAAACAGATTATTTCTGTAGTAAATACTTCTACACCACTGTAAGTGTATATTTTGAGGTTTTGTCTGAGTAGTTCTTTATCGTTGATTATCTCGTACTGAAGGTCAAGACTCCTCCTTTTTCCTCATCTGCTCCTCGCCTCTCTTACATTGCAGTTGATGACATACCATATGGAGCTGCTAATTATTAAGTGCCATGGGAAAGTGATGGAGGTCATGTTAAACAATTACTGAAAGCACCACCTTGCTTATTATCCCTCAATTAATTACAGCCCAGGCTTTTGACAGCTGATATTAATCACTGGTTCCATTCCATTTAGAGATTAGACTCAATGTGTACAGAGATTGTTAACAGTTAATTTACATATAATACCATGAAATATAGAGAAGGATACCACAAACTCCAATTAAAAGTTGCAGCTCTGCACTGAACCTGAAAAACCATACTTACAAAGGGTGCAGGACTATAGTAAGACCTCCTTCTTATGGAGAAGAACACAATTTGTACAACAGAATTTGATGTAGAATTCATCCCATTTCATGCGTCCAAAGACAAATAAAGTAAGTTATATGTGATGTCTCTCTGTGCTCACACTGGCAGCTGTCACTAGCTTGCTAGAAGACACCTGCCGCCCTTAAAGCCTTTTCGAACAAAGAAGCCATGGCTTGATGACCACTTTGCACACTCCTGGCAATATGCATTTCATCCAGTGGTTTCCAGTTAATAGGTGAGTCTTCTCAAAAGCTAAGTGGTGTAATTTCTTGTGTTCTTGGTGTGCTTGAGACCATCAGTTGTGTTGTGCGAAGGCAGTGTTGGTATACAGTAAATAGTACCCCTCCCTCCTCATCCTCAACTAATATGCATATTACTACAAGAATGCTCAAGTACAGAGAAGCTACAGTTTATCTTTATGTTTAGACTGTCCACATTCACTACTGAGGGGGAACAAGAAGAAGAGGACTGGTTTAAACATGAAACACAAGGAACAGACATCAGACCAGTGGAAATCTGGACTTTTGTCTGATGAGTGTAAATGTGAGATTTTGGGTTCCAGCTGCTGTGTCTTTGTGAGACTCCGAGAAGGTGAAAGGATGGTATCCGCATGTGTGAATCCAACTGTGAGGCTTTCGGGCAAAGCTCTGGTGGTGTGGGCAGAGCTTTGCTGGTGAAACTGTTGGACATGCAATGAAAATTCAAGAAAACTTAACCGGCATGGCTACCACAACATACTGTACTTACATCCAGCTTCTGTAAGGGCTGCTTGACCACAAAGCAGAGTGACAGATCCGCATCAGATGACCTGACCTCCGCCATCACCAACCTAAACCCACATAAGATGGTGTGAGATGTAACGCAGACGAAAAAGCAGCCAACAAGAGCTCAGCATATGTGGGAACTCCTTCAAGACAGTTAGAAAAGCTCCAGGTGATGACCTCATGAAGCTGGTTGGAGAATGAAGAGTGTACAAAACAATTTCTGAAGCAGAAGGAGACTACATAAGCATCTTGGATATTAAAAAGGTTTTTACTATGTTTATACTTCTTTACTGACAATATATTCTATATGCATATATTATCGTAACAGGCTAAATGGCCACACACAATATTATAGAGTGAAATCCAGCAATTCCCTCTTTAGTATTAATGTCTTTGGTATTCTGTACAACCTTGAACGTACTTAAAGAAAACCCTGTATAAGCAGGTTTTTTCAAGCTTTTGACGGACAATGTACATCCATTGTCAGTATAGAAATATGCATTATGACCATTTTTGTCATAGGAAGGTAGGAAGTTCCAAACAGAAGCATGTGGTTCAGCCCCCACCCCTCGTTCACGTTTCCAATCACTTTTCCCCACTCAGCAACAGACCTGCTGAGAACAAGACTCTGGTAATTGGCAGCTCCATAGTCAGAAACGTGACATTAGAGAAACCAGCGAACATAGTCAAGTGCAAGAGCAGGAGATGATGTTGAATTATTTAAAACTGCTGGTGAAGGATAAATGTAAGACTGCAACTGACTTTAATCGTCAATGGTAATGGTCTGGCTAAGGCAGAGGTTACCAAATTAACGCTGAGTCAGTGTGTAAATACGCCAAAACAATGCCAGACTCTGTATTTTTCTCTGGACCCCTGCCCGATCTGACCAGTGATGACATGTAAAGCCGCATGTCATCATTCAACCACTTCCTGTAGAGGTGGTGTCCAGAAAACAATGTGGGCTTAATAGAAAATTGGAAGAGTTTATGGGAAAAAATTGTCTCATTAGGAGGGACGGCATACATCCCACTGTGGATGGTGTGGCTCTTATCTAGGAATATTGAAAGATTTATTAGAAAACCAAACCCCTGACAGTCCAGAGGTGAGACCAGGAAGCAGAGTTGCAGTCCTACATGCGTCTCTGCTGCTTCCCTATGACTGTCACCTTCTTATTACCCTAAAGCATAGGTGTCAAACTCAGGCTCGCGGGCCAAATTTGGCCCGCATTGTAATTATATTTGGCCCGCGAGGTAATACCAGATGACTACTAAAGCTGGCCCGCCGGTATTATACAGCGCATGTATCGCTAATACTACAAATCCCAGAATGCTCTGCTCTGTATCGGCGCGTCAATCATAGACATATGGCGTCAATCAGGACAGGACCCATAAACACCCTGTCCTCTGTTGACAGTAGTCATAGCAACCGCACGCTACTGACCCAACCACCTCCACCCCTCCGCCGCCGCCACCTGACTTAGCATCTGCACCAGCGGCACACCAGGACACTGCTACTGTGCCACCGCCAGCAGGAGATATTCACGCTAATGCCGTCGGACTCCGACGAACCCCTTTCGCCCTCGCCCTCGCCCTCGCCGCCACCCCCGGTCCCGGCCACCGCGGCCACACGACCCAAATATTCAGATATTTGTCAGTAACTGGACCAGAATATCCGGAGCTCACCTATTGCTATTCAGACCAACCCCGTCTAGTATGTGGAGCCAACGTGGCGATAACCACGGAGAACAATATTAGACGACACTATGAAACGAAACACCAGGACAAGTACAAGGACCTGGACATGAGTCAAAGGCGCATGAAAGTAAAGGAGATGAAAAGAAGTTTGGTTTCACAACTGACTGTTCAAAAAAGCCACATCACAAAGTGAGGCTGCTGTAAAGGCTAGTTCCATTGATGTATAATATCAATATATCAATATAATAATGTTGATAATTATAATTATAATATTATATATATATATATATTATAATAATATAATGTTGGCCCGCGACTATGTCCAGGTTTTCAGATTTGGCCCGCTGTGTATTTGAGTTTGACACCCCTGCCCTACAGAGACTGTATCAGCCCCCTGACCACCCAGATTCTAAAAGACTAAAAGGAACAATAGAAGGGTTGCTCAAAACAGCCTTATCCAAATTAATACAAATTGATCAGAAACAAAAAACAAGATAATCAAATGCGAATTATTAAATATTAGATCTCTGTCATTCAAATCTCTTTTAGTTAATGATCTGATAACAGATCACCACACTGACTTAATGTGTTAGACTGAGACCTGGCTACAATATGTCAGTCTAAATGAATCACCCTCTGAGTTATTTTTGATCAGGATAAGTCGTTCAACTTACATATAAAACAAATCTGTAGGACGGCATTCTTTAATCAACATAATATTGTAAAAGTCAGGAACATCTTGTCCCAGAGTGATGCTGAGAAACTAGTCCATGTATTTGTAACCTCCAGGCTGGACTATTGTAATTCCTTATTATCAGGATGTCCCAGTAAATCTCTTAAAACTTCAGCTGATACAAAATGCTGCAGCCAGAGTTCTGACAGGAACCAGTAACAGAGATCAGGTCTCTCCTGTATTAGCTTCTCTTCTTCCTGCTTCTAACATATAAAACTATTAATGACCAGCTCCATCATATCTTAAAGACCTTATTGTACCTTATCATCCTAACAGAGCCCTTCTCTCTCAGACTGCAGGTTTACTTGTGGTTCCAGAGTTTCCAGAAGTAAAATGGGAGGCAAACCTTCAGTTATCAGCTCCTCTGTTGTGGGATCAGCTCCTGGTTTGAGTTCTGGAGGCAGACACCCTCTCTACTTTTGAGATTAGGCTTGAAACGTTTCTATTTGATAAAGCTTATAGTTAGGACTGCTCAGGATCACCTGAGTTGTCCCTTACTTATGATGCCATAGGTTTAGACTGCTGGTGGACTCACATGATGCACTGGGCTCCTCTCCTTTCTCCATGGATGTCTCTGGATCTGGAGCTAAACGTCTCCGATATGCAGCCGCTGGCCTCACCACCTGCTGTCTTGCCATCCCCTCCCCCCTCTCCACTCCCACCCCAAACCGGATGAAGCAGATGGCCGCCTTACCTGAGCCTGGTTCTGTCCCTATCTTGGTTCTTGTCCCCACCCTCCCTATCGTAGGGTTTTTCTTTTGGTTCCTTCTCATCGTCGCTGACTGCTTGTTCATAGGGAATCTAAAAGCAACTTTGGATTGTTGGGTTTTCTGTTCTCTGTGTATAACTCGTAAGGTTTGTACTGTAGTCTGTAGATGATGTGAAGTTGCATTATATAAATAAAATTGAATTGTTTGCAGGTCAGACATTAAAAACATTGCATCCTTGTTACTTTTACTAAAAAGGGTCTTGTGTTCTGTTTCAGATGAAACAAAGAAAAGCCTCTCACCTCTATGATTTTAAGAGGGCATTCACAAAAAACAATAGCAGACGTGATGTACGCTCTAGATATTTTAAAGGGCAACAAAAGCAAAGCCTACAGAACAGATATTTTGATGTCAGTAGGAGGAAGAAGTTCAAAGCAACATTATATGTGGAACAGATGCACGACAAAGGCTCTTGGTAGCCTTCGGTACAGCTGCACTGTGCATAACTGATTTATTTCCGGAGAAATTACCATTATGTCTGAACTCAGTGGGAGGCATTCAGCTCATCAACAACCATGAGTTGGCTTTTATAACAGCTCTAAAACCCCAGCCTGTCCTCCTCAACATGCACAGCTCATGACTTTTGTGCCTGTGTTCATATTTCCACATGGATAATGAGGGCTTCATCACAAACAATGGCAACATCACCACTGAGGCTGAAGGAGGCTGTGCTGATGTGAGCTCTCAGTGCATCTGCCGAGGAGACATATCACTGTGCCTTTCCTTCATGACCACGAAGGAAAATTACGTTCAAGTGAAAAAAGTTGACAAAGGAAATTAGTGCCACCTTAATGCACCTGTGGAGGAGCATGAGGAACCTCTTTTATTGTCACAGTAAAAGAGACAAGCACAAGAACACAGAATTACACAGCACTTTGACATAATCAAATATTCTTAAAAGCCTCTAGTCTTTGAGCACCACTCTGCATCTGAAGCACTAAGAGGTAATATAGAAGTGGTCTGAATTCATCAGGCAACCTTCTGCTTTTCAATGTCCAAGCACACCATCGTGGCCTGCTGCTTCATTTGCTGTCCTCCTGGATGTCAAACTGTCTGTTGGGTTTGGTGGATTCCAGCATTAATTCGTACAGCTGGCCTATCTGGTCGTCCTGGAAGTCGTGGAGTTTCCTCTCTGACAGATCGGACCCGAACTTCATTGAGCTGAGACGCTCCCCCGCTGACTCCAGTACCTGAGTCTGCAGGGTGTCCTTGTAGTTCTGCGAAGGGGGTGGAGGAAACAGACACAGATCGCTTTAAGCATAGACAGGATTAGCAGCAGCATTCAGCACCTGCTTGTCCACCCATCTCCGCTTTCAGAGTCATTAAACACATCATGCAGTCAGTGTGAATCATATGGTGCAAGATGCAGATGCAAAAAAAACAGAATTCAAGTGACATTTCCACATGCAGAGCCAAACCAACACTGAACATACTGTTCTAATGATTGTGTGTATAAAATCCTGAGCTCCATTGTTGTTCAATAACAATTAAAATGACAACAATAACAATGAGCAACACAGTGCCGCATTCACCATCCTGCTGCCATAAATACCTAGTAGAACACCAAAGACGTATTAATCTGCTGAAAATAGTCCCCAACAAAAGCAATGTTTTCTCCTGTTTGAGTAAACTACATTATTCCTGTATGTGATACACATAATAACTTAACATACAGAACCTGATCATGTCTGATGCTCAAAGATGTCCTGTTTTTACTTCACCTATTCTTTTGAATTGAGGTAGACCAGAAAAAACCCAAAGCAGCAGCTGATGCTGACTGCAGTGGCCATGACCATTCCCACAGTGAGTAGCAGCATTTTTTTTATTCTCACTTAGTCTATTACAATTTGTCCTTGACTGGAAATAAAAGAATGTATTCATGTTTACTGTACAGTAAACTCAAGGTGATGTGCTTCGATTTACAACGCTGATGTCACTCAGGGCCAATCTGTGCACATAGCTCTCTTCTTGCTGCAGGATGAACTGTCAAGTTAACCTCAGCCCATGTGCGATGAGTCAAAGCTGCCATTGCTGTGTGTGAATCATCCCAAGAGCTGCTCCATGGCCACCTCCATGTGTTCCACTTCTGAAATACCATCCATCATCTGAACAATGAACATCCGTGTCTGGTGTTTGCCCATTCACAAAGCGTCTTGGGTTTTTGGAACGCTCTCACGGTGAGCAATAACGAGCCATTTATCTGAGAGGCTCCTTCCTGCACATAATGTAATTATGTTGAATATTTGCCAAGGGGGAAATATCCTCTCTGAGGAAGGAGGGTCACAGCTTAAAGGAATACTCCAATACTTTTCTACCTTTCCATTCAAGAATACATTAGAAAGTCAATGTGAGAAATAGGTCTGTGGTCACTTTTATTGCCTCTGGATTCATGGAGTCATGTTGAGGCTTTGGGGATCATCATCACTGTTTGGTGGTTTATCCGAAGGAAATCTAATGGATGCTAAATGAAAGAGGTGGAGTAAGTTGGTTTTGTTAGAGGCAAGCTTTGTTATTTTATTTTGCTAATGTAATAATATGCCTCCTTCAGAAATCAACTCAGTAAATAAACTTGAAAAACACAATTAACAGTGTGTGCTAACAGGAACTGCCAGTATGTGTAGCAGGTAAGTCAGCAGCTTGTACCTGCACTCACTGATCCAAATAGTAAAGTCCAGGTCAGTATTCATATCTCCTACTTGGCTACTCTCCCTTTAGTGACATAATGACCAAGCTGTCTTTTTTGGAGCAGGTACTAAACTTCAGTTTTACTACTGTAGTCTAATGTAATGTAATTAAAACTAAAAACTAATCTAGTTTTTGTTTCATCTTCCTCTGCAGGAACTCACTGGGGAACCTGCAAGCTGTTCTTTCATTATGGTTTATTATCCAGAGCACTGAAACATGATAATAGTCATTTTGTCATATAAATCTACCTTTGAATTTATTAGTTTGACATTTTCAACATTCTCGTTAAATATATTTATTTATTATTATTTTCAGTCTGGGTGAAAAAGGTTTCTGTACGGAGCAGCTCGTATTCTGCACCATTTAAAGGTGTTTCGTTGCAATCTCGGACGTCTTTTCATCATCTTGTTCATTTTCCCCTTTCTTCCTTATATTTTTTGGCCTTCGTCTCTGTAAGAAGAGCCTGTTTGGTCTATTGGAGCTGATTTACTTGGAGCAGAGAACTCCCATGGGTGCCTCTGAAATAAATGGATTACACACTGAACACTCGAGCCCTGTAATTTTATTTTGAGTTTGGCTCTTCCTCTGCTTCCAGTCGCCTGTACTTTTCTGAGGAAGCTGAGAAGGAGCGGAAATTCACCTCCTCTGTGAAGAATGGACACATGGAGATAGTCAGGAGAGACAGCTTGTATCGTTCAAGCTCTACATAACAGTGTTTGGTGTTAAATACACTGAAGCTGCCAGTCACTGAAAATGCAGCTCTGGCCCTCCACACCAGACAGTGGTGGGTTTGAGTTACATCCTGGCCTTATCCCAGACGTGAATAACAAATAAAATCAGCAAGTCACTCCCTATTGGCTGCCTAGTGTCTAGTATTTATCACTGTGCATTAGGATGAACAACGACGGAATTATCTGCTTCAGAAGGCACTTAAAACGCTGCATGTGTAGCTCACATCCCAGTCAGCCTCTTCCTGGACACCAGCATCACCAAGGACTTTAAGGAGACACTGACTCAGCACTTTCACTTATACCCCTTTTCCACCGAGCTGGTTCCAGTGCCAGTTTGGAGCCTGTGCCTGACTTAGCACCAGTTCATTGTGTTTCCACCACCTAAGCACCGATGCCAGGTTCTAAAAACTGGAGCTCAGCAAGCACCTATTCTTTGCTGGGCCAGAGCTAAGTACCGAGTACGTCAGGGGCTGGGGGCGGGGTTATCATGACCAACGATCAATGGTGGAAAGGGACACACAAGCGGTAACTAGTGTCCTTTTTCGCCAGGAATGGAAAAGCAAACAGGTTCTTAGGAAGAACCAGATCAGAACCAAATAAGCACCAGAACTAGCACCAGCACCAAACTAGCACCTGTTTCTTCTTGGTGGAAAAGGGGTACTAGAGTGCAGGACAAAGTCTCTGTGAGAGGGTTACTTACTGTACTCTGCCACAGCTACAGGACCCTGTTCCAAGCAGGAAAGAACATGGCTGACCCATCCAACCCAGGACAAAGTCCTCTATGGGGAGAGGCTGCAGGCCAGTCCTTCAACACCAAAACTGGGTATGTTCCTAACAACTAATTTCCTTGTTGATTAAACACAATATTTAGAGTAGTCTGTTGGTCTAAAAGGAAAGACAAATTTAAAAAAAAAACATTGTGTGTATTTTAGAGCCATTTGAACACAAAGCCAAAGCCACTACTGCTGGTGTCATGAAGTGTCAACCCTGCTAGTTTCACCTGGGCATTAAACATAACTGTTAACCGGCGCTGTACATTAATAAAATATTAATAATTAGCTTACCAGATCAGTGTTTCTGGTGCCAGCTGATGAGGATAGCAAGATTTATCACATCCCTAACTAAAACTTTCTGCCACAAGAACAGTTTCTTCTCAACTATAGTCGGCTTCATCAACAAGACCCCTGCTTGTGCTCTCCTCCTTTCCCAAGGATCTAAAGTCTTTTTTGCACAGAGATGAAATATCTTCATCTAACTTGTGCGATACATTAAAGCAACTTCCGATCAGTAACTGGTACATTCAATCTTCTTGTTTTTAAACACCTAGGTTTCACACATGAACAGCAAAGCCAGGGATAAGTATGGCCCATTAAACCTCTGCCTCATCTGCTCATCTATCTGCCATGAAAGTGAATAAGTTATTTCCTAAATGTCGACCCATTTTTTTGACTATCCACTTTAGCGCCCAGAAATTAGAATTTTATGGCCTGCCATACCCACAGAGGGCTGCAACATTTTCATCTTTTTACGATGACTTCTTGTAACTCCAGTACCACCACTGAATGGCATCACCATGTATCACCAGAGTTATTACTGTCATCATTCCGTTTCACTTGCCAGTATATCAGTAGGACCGTCCAGCCCCCGCATAAAAAACGCAACTAATTACAGGACGCGTGCAGGTGCACTGGGGCGACAAAATCAACAAGTTCTAACTAGCAATCAGCGCTCAATGCGAGGCTTCGATCCTGGTCAAGTAGACATACTGACATTTCTAGCTAATAATAGACAACATGGTGCGCTGAGTGAGTCCAGCTCTTCTGCCTCAAAAGCCCCAGATGATCCCGAGGCAGCATCCAGTCCAGATAAGTGACCTCTGTTGTAACTAAGACAACCAGTCCACCCAAACTAAAGTCAATCTCTGCTACACAAACAGTAACTGGCTGCTGTCATTTGTTTGATAATCTAAAATACATGAGTTGACACAGCTGCAGTTTTATCCTGTTCTGGTATTCAGAATGCAAGTAGCCTGCTACACTGTGTACTATTTTGTTGTACAACTTACAAAATGAATTTTTGAACTCCCTGGTATTCCTTAAACTATTTCTATTTATCACTGTTGTGGTGTTAAAATGTCAAAATAATGTAAAGGTTTGTTTCTCCAATGCTTTCACCTTTAAAGGTTACTGTCGACCCAAGGTATGTAATGATGTGAATGTTTTTAATGACAACATGCTGGATAAAAATTCTATGATGCAATAGTGCATATGTTCAGTTTTACCTGATGGCAGCAGTGTTGTGTTTTTGTTGCAGTGCACAAATTCAGACACAGTGATATTACAGTGCATCTAGAACAGATTTAGCTAACGGCAGCATTTCCTTTGTTACTGGAGAGTTTTGATGAAAACAGCTCTGCAGATGAAGTTAGATAGTTTTTGTGCCAGCAGATCATTTAAAATCAGATCATTTAAAAGCAAAACCAGAGCATTAAAATGATGAAAACAGAAAAAAATGGTACAAAAGTTAAAATACATCCAATTAGTCATCCAAAGAGGCTCGGACTTATGTCAAATAGCTCCTTCAACCTCGCTGTTATCAACAGGCAAGTAGCTCTTCAAGGCAAACGTCCAACTTGGGAGGCCAGAAGATCTCACAAACATGCACACTCTTGGAAAATGTTGACCTTCCACGGCTGTAGCCACATCTGGAGAAAAGGAAAGTGGTGTCATGACTTCCAGAAGCTGATAGATGTTCTAAAAGTCTTAAGTTCATCCAGATTCAAAACTGCACCAGCTTACAAACTCCACTGAATACCTCATCTGACCACCCATGTTCGACTTGTTGGAGTGGTGTCCACTTTATCAGCAACAACCACAAGCATGTGGCTGTGATTAGCGATTACTGTGCTGACTGGTATGGGCTTAGCAGGTGTCACTCTGTGAGAAGTTACAGCAAAATAAGGCAGCAGAATTATGAAACATATCAGTACAAAGTCCACCATTAAGTTTTTCTTGAAAAATAGTTGTACATTTTTATAAATGATAGTCATATTTACTGTCAAGTTATTGTCAATGCCATGCAATGTGATTTGAATGACTACAAGGAGGGCCCAATGGCATGGCTCAACAGGGTGAGCGTTTTGCTCACATTTGCAACTAGAAAAGCACTCAGAGAGCTCAGACCTCCGCCAAGGAGCTTTAGTCCACCCCCAACACAATCTCCCAATTCACATATTTTGTATGGAACGTTACAGATACAAATGTAATTACAGACAGTTCAAATGTCCTACCGACAGTGCGGCCTTCACCCCATCTGACCTAATGAACAGGCGCGGCCTCTAGCGCAGCAGCTCCTAACAGCCTCCCAGCTTCTTAGACAACCGGACATAAGTATGCCGGCCCAACCGTGTGTATGTCGCTCAGGAAGGAAAGAGAACTCCGCCACTGCGCTGTCTGTTGCATGGAGACCCAAAATGTCATGTGGTCAGAGGGGGTTACCCCTAAAACAAGAGTGCCCTCTGGTGGCTTTTAGAGTACACTGCATTTAATTGTCTACCCGGTTACACTTAAATTTAAAAAAAATCCTGGATGGAGACGGTGATCTGGATCAGTCCCAAAATTTAATAATTTCGTCCTTGACCCATTTCACACATTTCCTGAAAATTTCATCCAAATCCGTCCATTACTTTTTGAGATATTTTGAACACAAACAAACAAAGAAACAAACAAACCAACGCCGGCCATCAAATAACCTCCTTGGCGGAGGTAACTAAAAATAGATGAGTGTGGATAAAAAGAACTACAAACTTAAGCCCAGGCAGCTTTTTTCTTTTTTCTTGATAACACAACAGCCATATCAATGACGCAGTCACTGCACTGAACACATAACACTTTTCCATGTCAAGTCTTATCCAGCAAACTGATGAAGTAAAGTCATTACAGTAAGAAGCAGTAATGCCTCAGCTGAGACTCATAAACATTCAGGCAGCAGCCAACATTTAGAAAATGTGCAGCAACATTAATCTAACACTGCCAATGTACCACAGGTGACATGCATTAATGTTACTTTCAGTCAGATATCTTTCACAGTGATGTCAGTGGAATGAGTCACTTTCAGGATTGAAAGTCTAAAGCTTCCTCTAGAAGTTCACAAAAAAATGTAACTGTGTTGATGTTACCCAACAACTCAGCGTCTCTTCTCAAGCTAAAACCCAGACAGGAAACAGAATTTTGTGGACTAATTGGTAAATAATCTTCTGAAAGATGTCACTGCTCTGTGGTGAAAAGAACAGCAGTTGTGATAATGTTAATGCTAGGTGAGCAAGCTGACGGAGAGTGTGATTCAGAGTTTGGAAAATGTAATGTTAATAGGATTTACTGAGGAAAGTCTATCTTTTGGATGAGTGTGGTGCAGAGGGACATGAACACTGAGCCTTTTCCATTAACCCTGACAGAACTCAATCTGAGGACAGCTGCCATGAAGGCCATTAGCTGCAGCTCATACACTGTGACTTTATATGACAGCTCACCTATCTGGAATAAAGAAAAGTACAGTGCCATTTACGGATAGATCCTGACACATCCTTTCTCCAAATAAGGGGTAATTCCATGAATGATGTTACTACTGTTTGTAAATGTGTGCAACTCTCTCTTACCCCTTTTCCACCGATCTGGTTCCAGTGCTAGTTCAGAGCCAGAGCCTGACTTAGCACCAGTTCATTGCGTTTCCACCACCTAAGCACCGGCTCCAGGTGCTAAAAACTGATGCTTAGCAAGCACCAAGTCTTTGCTGGGCCAGAGCTAAGCACCGAGTCCGAGGGGCTGGGGCTCCTTGTTCTCCAGGACGTCCCTGGTCTGATCGCAGATGTATTGGAATGACTCCCGGGACACACGGAAGTTTTGCACAAACTGTTGCACACTGAAATCTGGTACAGTTGTGTCCCACCAGTAGCTATGTAATCGATGCAAGCGTTGTCGTTTAACGGTGACGCCATGGCATGGCTCCAACTTGGCTCCTTGCCAATAGAAAAGCAAACGAGATAAGAACCAACTAAGCACCAGCACCGAACTAGCACCCGTTTCCTCTTGGTAGAAAAGTCATATCTGTGGAGGTAGCCTTATGGATCCTGTAGCTGTCTGATGCAGCAAGTACTACCTTAGAAGAAAAAGCCAGAAGCAACCAACTAAACTTCAGCTCATATTAATGTTTTGTCAAGCCCCAGATTCTGTTCAGTCAGACGACTAAGGGTACAGACTACCTATCTTCATTGCAGAACAGTTGTATTTGTATGGACATTGTAGTTTGTAGTAAATGTGACATTGTAGAGCAAAGTGAATGATACAAAACTTAACATACATGACCTTTGTTTTGTGATTTGGGGGGTCTGTGTGTACACCTCTGTCATTTAAAGGCTGTATTTTTTGCCCTTTCCATGATGTTTATGGACCAACAATGGAGCTGACATGTGGGGAAGGCCTGATGTTCAGACTTTGTTTTGTGTGCAGAGAAAGCCTCTTTGACACAAAGAATGTTTTTTCATAAAGAAGGGGCTCTGAAGCTTCGTCATATTTAGCATGAGATTTGTTTGGGCAGTGTGAGGCTGTGAGACAGAGTCTGAATGCAAGTGTCTGAAAGTTGGCAACTCCGGAAAGGATCAATGAGACAGGCACACTAGACTCAACTGTTCACCCTATCTGCCCCTGCACTCTCTCTGCTCCTATAGGCTAGAGATGAGGGGGGACAGGTTAGTGAAAGTAATGCACTTTGGTTATTGTATTAACAAGGTGGATGGCACCCCCCTCATGTCACCTACAGGTTATTACCAGTATTTTTATTCTCTCTTTTTTGTTCTAGGATTCCAATAGGTCTATCGGTTCATTATAATTTTCAGTTCAGAATCTGAAATAATTTTCTCGGCCTGTGACCACAGTCCATTACAACAAAAAGCTATTAAAGCTCTTGCTATCAGAGTATCTGTCCACAATGGACCAGCAGTTCAACTCAAGAGAATAAAGGTGGCTTTTACACCACTTTACACCAATGACAACTGCTGTTTTCCACTGTTGTGTTTGGGTTAGATGATACAGCAATTAGACAGAGAGCTTGCTGCCATTTCTTTGTTCATTTCCAGCCCAGTCCACATGTGGATGCCTCCCAGTGGTTTTGGTCAAACTAAGCTCCTTTTGAAACACAGCCAAAGCAGTGTGTAAATACGACAAAAAGCCACTCGGCCCCTGGTTAGGACCCATTCAAATGGACTCTGGGTTTGCAAATAATGCATACTGATGTAGTGAAGCATAATGAAAGTAACTGCCTCCTCCCCGATGACGAAAGGGCCACTCAGGATTCCAGATGCAATCACCATCTACTTCATTAGAGGAATTACCTGCAGATGGGTGATTTAGCATCCCACAGCAGTGCACAAATCTGCTGGAAAACACTGGCTCGTCCCCATAGTGACACGAAAAAACCCTGGCATACGCTCACTGTGAGGATTATTTTGGGAACTATGGGATGAGATGTAAATATACTGCATCTATAATTTAAAGGAAAGGAAGTATTAGATTTTAGATGCACTTTCTCCAACTCCAAACCATAAAAACACTAAAGTTTATTGGATTTAATCATTTTTAGGTGATTTGTGTAGTTATGTAATGTATAATTATTAAGCAGCTTCAATAAAAAGAGCCCAAAAAGGAGATTTAACTGACAATGGAAGGTCAGAAATTGCAAAAACACCATTTAGAAGAATGCAATAACTAAACTATTAAGGTGTGACCTGGGAAAATCAAATGTTTAATAGTCAACAAGGCCGCAAAAAACAAACGGACAAGAAAAGAGACTAATGAACTGCAAAAGACTTGTGAAAAATGAAATTTGAAGCTTTGCAGGAAACCATTATCCTCCAGTGACACCATCTTCCAGACCCGCAGCCTACCTGGAGTGTCCACAAGTACAATTTGTTAAGTGCTCAGAGACATAGCCAAGGATGAGAAGACTGAAACACGGGAAGCACTAAGTAAGATTCACAAGTTGAAGTGTCAAGGTTGGAGCAAGAAATGAGATGAGAGAGACTCTTGATTGAGCAGATGGATGGACTCATGGCTGGATCACTAATTGAGAGGGTAGGGATCGGCATCACTTTAAATCAGCAGCCTGTACCTTTTAAGTCTGAAGATAAACTGAAAATCAACTCCCACACCTAAACCTACTTCCTCCCTGGTTCAGGAAGAAGTCTGCAGCATTCAAGAGGGCCACGGTCTTTATGCAGGACTCGGGTGGAGATGCAATGTAAAGCAGTGGCCTGCTCATCAGGAGAAACCCTGGGGTTCAGTGTCTTACCTCGGACCAACTCATCATGTGGATAGGAGGAGCCAGGGATCAAACCATGAACCCTGCTTTTCAACCTCTGAGTACCTTCTTTCTTAGGCTGCACCCCTTCCAATAAGGCTGAGAAGCCTGTTAGCAGCTCAAGAGAGGCGACAAAAAGTATATAAAGCATTTGTTGAGTTGTTATAAATTTGACCAAGATGATACGACCTCTTAGGTGAGCTCTGTAAAACCTGAAGGCTGGGTGAGTCTGCCTACCAGTGTGTTTGCATGTTTTAGCCTATTTACTGCTAGTCAAGGTTTCAAGGTTTCCATCTATAATAACACATTCCTGTAAATCAAGATGTTGTGTTGGCATCTTTCAGTCAGTCAGCCTGGATTGAGTCTAAAGACTACAAGTTTGAAAAGTTGAAAAAAAATCTGTTAGTGTGCAGTTAGAGAGAAAGGAGCTCACCAGCCCTGCCTCTGCTACAGGCTGCATCAGCTTCTACTGTGGTAAATTGTGTAGCGAGGAAGTGAGGATGATGAAGAAATTATCCGCCGATACCGTTTTATCTATATATATATAAAAAGTTTATTAAAACAAGTACAGAATCTTCAGGCTCCATGGTCTGCCTGGGTGAGATTCACAGCCAGATAGAATCCACACCCCAAATAGCCTCTTCTACTAGGTTATATAGGGAAACACTTTACTTAAAACAGGTCACAAGTTACTTATTAAAAGAGTGGAAAAGCGCCCCGCATCTTAGGAAGGAAAAGGCCCAGATCTTATCACAACTCACTAATTGCTTAAAAGTTAACCTTTGACTGAGGCATACCAAACCCCAAGGTCAAATAACCTCTAAGCCACACTACTGTAATAAACTACCTCAGTCTCCAGTTCACTAAATTCATAGCAGTTTGTTCACAAGATGCCAAAGACGCAGGCGCCACAGGACATCAATGTATTTGTCAAATAGATGGTGTTCCATGGTGTGAGCACAGTTTGGGGTCACAGATGTTTCCACTGGAATAATTTTCTAAATGCTGGCTGTTAATGAGGTCAGAAAGAAGGAACTGTAAATGTGAAAGGCTTATTCTCACTGTTGTCACCAGATAGCAACAATGAAAAAGTAAACTCAGTGTCAACAAAACACAGGAGTTCAATTGATTGCTTCATAAAGCCCTTTCAAGGCTCTCTGCAAGTTGAGTCCTGCTCTGCTTGGTCAGAACACTGTAAAAACTCCTACTTTGTGGCAAACGTCCATCACATGAAGGTCTGGAGAAATGTCAAAGGGTGTCAAGGTCTGTCAGAGAGAACACTAAATTAGGAATAGGATTTAATAACATGTCATCACATTTGAAAGCAGCATTTGGATGCACAATCCTGAATCCTTTCAAACACCTTACTGAATCATCGTAAAATTATATCTCAACACCTGCAAGTAACTTCAGACTAAGATGGCTTCATTTTGAAGAGTTGCTGGTGATAAAAAAGTCATATTGCAATTACTTTGATGGATACTGTGGTATGAGTCAGGATTTTAGTGGGAATGTTCGTTTATGTATTTCTTGTGTACTGATAAAATATGAAAATGATGAGCATTTCGTTGCATGTTTCCTTCCATCTGTAGATTATGATTTGTGGGCCAGGTCATCTCGGCAGCACCACAGTGCTTCATGTATAATGGTACCCTGTGACACATTTTACCTTTATCACAAAATTGCAGCACCTATGATTTATATATTGCACGTGCTCATGTGGTGACTTCAATAATTTGAGTTAAGTGCTCTGCTCTAGCTGGTGACGTCTGTGACAAGCTGCCACCCATATGCTTCCCACTGGGCACTGTAATAATAAAGGGTGAAAAGAGATAAAACGTCACGGATCAAAAAAGGAACTGGCGACTGGCACCCAACCCCGCCTGCTCTGAGTGATGTGGTTCTCGTCTATGAAATCAAACAGGTAGACAGCATCATTGGAGTTCAGGGGTAAGTGAGTTTTATTATTTCTAGTCCACAAGTTCAGATTTGTAAATAAAACACTACATGTTCGTGCACATACCTCAGTTTCTCTGTCTGAAGCAAACTGTGGAAACTCTGGATGAAAGAGGACTTAGTATTAAGTATATTAATTGTCATGAATAGCTGGCACCAGTTAGCCAAAGATGAGCACATCCTGTGTGTCAGAATCAGCAGTCAGCTCAGTCTTCTGCCCATTTCAATGTGAACCATGCTGATACAGACCAGTGGGGACATATGAGACTGACTTATTGCTACATATAAGGACAGGTGGGGTTTGGGAATCAGTTGGTTTACAGTTAAATTCCAGAGCTCTGGTTCATCTTGGCCTCTGGGTGAAAATCAAAGTTTCCCACAAGCCTCCACCTGACTGACTGAGGATGTCTCTTTCGGGTTACTTGTTCTCTCACCTGAGCATCCACCTTTGTTCCAACAATAACATGGTCACTTGTTACAATACTTGCATAGCTGGTGGGAAGTGACTTCTAATTACTGAGAGCATTTACATTCACCCCTACCAGTCCTTTAATGTTACAGTTTACTGATGCTGCTCTGCCATCATGTGGCGATGGACTGACATAACATGAGCCATACCAGAGCCCTCAAAAGTGACTGACAACAGGACAAGGCAACATGTTGGGTGCAGATTGCGAGATCCTTTTTCCAAAATGAAGACCACCTCCACTAACGTCAAAAAATGCATACATGTTATGAAAAGGATTCTATTCTATTTCACAGCTTACAGCTTACTGGGTTTACCCCATGCTGCCACCCCTGTCAACATGTGCCAACACCACTGATGAACAGAGTGGTCATAACCTCAGTATTTTGGGCGGTTTTATTAACTGTAGTTTATATTTTATATATATTTTATAGGATGAACAAACAGAAGGGTTACTCTGTAGCTTAGCTGTGGTTTAAAGTTTAAGATAGGTGTAAATCTATGGCTGAGTGTTATAGACAGATTTCTTGATTAAATGCTTCATTACAATTGATAGATACTTACTCATAAGTTTTACTGAACTATAACACAATCTATCAATCTATTTTCTCATTGCAATTGATACAATTTGCAGTACATATCACTATCAACCTATTTAAACCTGTGTTGTCTTATTAAACTGGGTAATAGCAGGTGTATTGCCAGCAGCATGTTTTCAGAGCAGCAACTTCATCTATGTACACAGCATGCATCCTGACATCTTTGTTTATCCGAAGAACAACTTTCACTGGTCGAGAAACAGATTAAAGATAATGGATGTTTAGCATAGGTCAATGGGTTCAGCTTTCTGAGACTGAGCTTTCATCAGCTTTCAGGTTGCCACTTCCTCTGATCCACTCACACTGTTTTGGTAGGGCACTAGTTGTTATCTATCTAACATGACAAAAGCCCTCTGACACCAAGTGACCAACTTCCAGAGCTGGAAAATGACATGAAACAACATGAAAACATGAAAGTATCAAAAACTCCAGTTCCTCAAATGTCCACTTGAGGTTGTCTGCAAAAGTGTTTCAATCCCCATAGACTCCCATGTTATGTCCAACTTCACAGTAGAAATAAACATGTTTACTGCCTGCTACAAAAACTATATTGGTCTTTACAGCTATTTTCCCTGCTGATGACAACTGTGTGGGGGGTGTTGTTTTTTTTAAAGAGCTCAAGCATTTACATTGTATTAAGGCTCCTTGTGTGATTAGCCAAGAGTTAGGAGGAGTCATGCACTGCTAGGATGGTGACAGCCTGAATCACCACACTGAACTTCAAAACCAGTCTTGAGGAAACCTGTGGCTGACACGATGGAGGATCCAAGTAGAACTGTTAGGTGTGTTTTAACACTTAGGTTACTTGCTGTAGGTAGACTATATGTGTACACTGTACATAGCTTAGGTCTGTTATTTGCTCCCCATAGCTCCATCCATCCATTTTCTTCCCCTTATCAGGGGTCGGGTCATGGAGACAGCAGATGAAGCAGGTCATCCCAGACGTTCCTCCCCCCAGCAACGCTTTCCATCTCTTCCTGGGGGATCCCGAGGCGTTCCCAGACCAGATGAGATATATAATCCCTCCAGCGGGTTCTGGGTCTACTGCCTGGTCTCCTCCCAGGCAGACGTGCTCAGAAAACCTCCAAAGGAAGTCTCACAGGAGGCATCTGAATCAGATGTCCAAACCACCTCAACTGGCTCCTTTCGACGTGAAGGAGCAGCGGCTCTACTCTGAACTCCCTTCAGATGTCCAAGCCTCTAACCACATCTCGAAGGCTAAGTCCAGACACCCAACAGAGGGAGCTCATTTCAGCCGCTTGTACCTGTGATCTCATTCTTTCAGTCACTACCCAGAGCTCATGACCATAGGTGAGAGTTGGGACGTAGATTGACTGGTAAATTGAGAGCTTCACCTTCTGGCTCAGCTCCTTCTTCACCACGATGGTCTGGTACAACACCTGCATTACTGCTGACACCTCACCAAGCCGCCTGTCCATCTCACGCTCAACTTTCCCATCACTCACGAACAAGATCCCGAGAAACTGAAACTCCTTCGCTTAGGGAGGCAACTCCTCCCCAACTCAGAGAGAGCAATCCACAGTTTTCCGTAGTTAATAATGTTTCTTAATTCAAACATTGAGGTTGAGAGGCCTAATTTTCACACAGAATATTTTACCATCCTACTGATGCAGACGTTTTGAACACTACGCCTGCTTAGCGTTGTCCACCATATCACAAACAGTGCACTGAACTCAGTGTGTTCTGAAAGCCTCATTAGCCTGGAGAGCTTCTGAATCTTATACGATGTGTTAACTCACACTACATGTGTTAATGGGCCTTCCCACAGCCTGAATCTGTCACCTCTCTGCTCACACTACTGGTCAACCCACCAGCCGCCAAGTGCAGCTCACACTGACTGTGAACACCAAGCCTCATCCACTGTCCACTGGAAATTCCAATACAGTTCATCCAAGCTACATGGCTGTGTCCAAAAGCAACGTTACTAAGTGCATTTTTGAAGCTGAAACTGTCCTGCTGGCTTTAATTGTTCTTTTGGGTTAATGAGGGCAGCTGTGGTTCAGGTGGTCGAGCAGCTCATCCACTAATCACAAAGCAAGACGTCTGAATGACAGTAAGAGTGACTGAGAAACACACTGTAACTATGAATATGTAAGTCCATAACTGACATGTTATTTTGAGGAAAGTGAGACATTTCTGAAAGCTTTTTTAAAAATATACTGTCAAATAATGCATTCTCATTTTCTTTGCCGCTGCATCCAAAACCAAGGTACATACTGAACCACTGTGCACCATTATGTCACTTTTGTTTGTTTGTACACTAGACAGTATTGTTTTGAGGGTTTTTTTTTGCAGATGGTTAGAACAGTTTTTCAGTGTTCTAGAAATACTTTTGAAATCTGGATGACTCAGTATTTCCAAAACCCTTTGCCAACATGAAAATATGATATTTTCCTTACAGAATGCCAGGCCTAACTTTATTTAAACTCTCCAATTGTAAGCATCCTTTACTATCTGCAGATAACGTCGCAAAACATGACTTGACAAAATAAAACCATTAAAGCTGCGATCACCAATGGAACTGTTGTAAACTGTTAAATTAATCGCCAACCATTGTAATTAATTATTTTGAGAAATTTGATCAATTGGTCTGTTCATTTTTTTAAAATTCTCTGATCAAATATGAATCTTTCCTGCTTTCTTTCCTCATTTATGACAGCAAACTGGATATCCTTGAGTTGTGGACAAAACAAGACGTGTCATGCTGGACTTTGGGAAACAGAGACTGAGATTTTTATGGAGCAAACAACTAATCAACTAATCCATAACACAATCAACAGATTCATCAGCAATGGAAATAATCATCAGGTGCACTTTAATCATTTTCCTCAGCCTGCTATTGTCTGTATGTAATCAGAGACTGACCAGCTAACCAGTAATCACTAATGAAGCTCTACATTCTATTGGGGGAAGTTTTCAGTGATGTAAAATAGACATCTAAACCCGAGAGGTCTCTTCATTGACATGCAAAGGTGCTTTAAACTGAGAGGTGTTGAACTGGGCTTGTCATGTGGTGAACTCGTTTACCTCCCACTCCTTCATGAAGTTCTTCACCTCCTCGGGTGTTGCACTTTTATGTCTCCTGAACTCGTCTTTCACGTACTGGTCACCGAGGGCTCGCAGGTCTATGGGCAGGAACCGGTGCAGCACCAGGATCCTCTTGTACAGGGAGCGGACTGTGGACACATGAGCAGCGGCCGCCATGAGGTCAGGAAGGTGGGGAACACGTTCTAACCACGAACACTAAAAACCTCCAACAGCGGTCCTGTGGCCCCCTGCAGCAGTGACGGACATACCGGGGTTATGGCTACAGAAACAACCCAACATTCACAAGGAGAGTTACTCAACGCATGCCCTTGTTTATACCGGAAACGCCTTCTTCTTCTTCTGGTTGCGAATGTAGCTGACATGCGCACTGCCGCCCCCTGCTGGCCGGATGCAGTAGTTCACCAGGTGAAAAATGCAATTTTACTGCAAAACTATTGAATATTTTTTATTTTTTATGATTTTATCAACATGCGTTTTTAATGTTATTCCAAGTATGTTCCATAATGTCTAGTAGACACTATATTGCTGCATGGGTTCAATTCTGGCAGACCATCTAAATGCAGCACACATTTCAATTAAAGTCCCAGAACATCAGCAAAGTAAAAGGTAAACTGATCCATGCTTCAATGATTATGATCTGATCAGGTGTGCATTAAAATAAACAGTTGGTGCAGTTAGTGCTGCTCTTCCCATTAAACATATGCAGAACTAGATGGAACACTGAGATGACGTAATGACAATAATAGCATAAGTGGCTGGTCAAATAGGACAAATAGGTCAAGATTTAATATTGATTATATTGGTTTTTTGTCTAAATTTAATGAGGGATCTCTTTTTCCACTTTGTTTTTGTTTTTATTTACAACTATGCATTAGCACATAGGGCATGACAAAAGCTTTTTCTTATTTTTTACATGAAGAAAGATGAAAGGAATTGCTCTTAGTCTAAACTAATTAAACCTTCAATGGACCAAACATGCCCCAGCACTGAGTTTCAGCCTTCCATATTTTACATATTTCACCACACTCCTTGATTATATGAATACAGATTCCTCAGCCTGGCACATTACCCATTTGGATCCTCCGTCTTCAGGTAGAGGACCTCTTCTGTCCCAGATCTGTGAAAATGATACAGCATCACATCCAGTGTGACATCAGTTTGCTCATTTGGTGATTTCCTCCAAATGATTGGTCTTAACCTTAGATTTCTAATTCACTAACCTTCCCTCTGTAGGGCTGGTTCTGCTTGTCTGTCGACCGCTAAAACATGCATGAAAAACACATTCAATCAAATAGCTGATTAAAACCTAAGATATTTTGGCCACTGGCACAAACGTGTTAGACAGCAGTTGTCTATTCACAAGTCCAGCATACTCAGAGCAATGTTAGCAATCATTTATAGTTGTGTTTGTGTCTTTAGTTGCTAAATGCTCCACTATGTTCTATGTTTCACTGTGTTTCTTTGTGCTGTTTAGTGCTGGGCAGGTACATTACAATGGACCTTTTAGAACTTTTTCACAGAAAACAGCTGCCTGGTGATAAAGAGCCAAAGACCGGACCAGAACAGTAAAATAGTGGGCCAGAAAACCAGAACAACCTCAAAACTATAGGAAAAGGAGTCAATAATGTTTAGACTGACAAGCTGGCTGCAGGGCAGAAAAGCAGGACAACCAAGGCGGATCAGTCAGACGGAGACACTCAGGAGGCAGAATCCCTTCTGAGGAACAGAGGAAACATGAGGTGACTCTGGCTCAGAAACAAGAGGGAGGTCAGCTGACTCAGGAACAGTGTTTGTGTCTGTGACCAAGGCATCACACTGCAGTTGACCCAGGAACAAACTGTGGAACAGAGGAGGTGCCAGTATAGGGTGGAAACGTCTTTAGTTACATAAAGGATAACCCAAGTTCAGGCGCTAGGTGACAATCCATAATTCAATGGAATATACATGGATTTAATTACATTTCCCAGTAGACTCAGTCGTTGTACTAGCCTGTAATTCATATTTCAAGAAGGGAAAAAAGGGCAAAGGAAAAGGCCTGCTCCTGTTTGAAGCATGGTTTCATCTATTATTAGTAATGCTATAGCAAGTTAAAGTGTTCTGCTTTTTAAAATGATTTTGTTGGATGGCTTGAATACACGTGTTCGCAATATTAGGGAGCACACATCCTCCGTGTTTCACAGTAGAAAATCTATGTTTATGCTTGAATGTTTTGGTAATTATGAGTTTAATGCTGTCTGCAGTGCAGCATATAATCATGCTAACAGGACATTCAGGCTGTGTTACTAAATATAGGGTTATCTCACTTCCCATTAGGGACGCTGTTGCCCATTTATTATAAAGGTGTTTTTGCTTTATTTGCGGTATGACTGGCTTGACCCGAACATATGTGATGATTTGTAAGCCTGGACACTCATGGTGCAAGCTTTTATTAACCCTTTAGAAGCTGGCTGATCCTGTCAGGCAGGTCATTGTGTGTTTTGCAAGCTGAGCAGGCATAACTGCACCACACTGAGGCTTTGGTTTTATGTAGGACTGTATCCTGGTTCACTGTGACACATGAGAGATGAGGAGCTGTCTGCTGTGAGCGTTACATAACTTTCATTAAGCCTTTATAAACCGTGATAATCTGTGTTTTGTGCCAGAGACAGTCTGGATTGACTCTAGCAGAATTTTATAAATTTACACTTGGCAGCATAATTACAGAGGAATGCTAATATGGACTGCAGTGCTCAGTGTTACTTGCTGAGCAATAAGTCAACAAAATTAAACCAGGTTGGATGAAATATTTAAGGTGTAGCTCTACAGGCGGGGCTGAGAGCAAGCAGAGTATGACATGCCACTTTCTGTTACATTCCATCTGTACTGGAAGTTACTTTTCAATATATTATTTACTGTCAGCAGCAGGGCTGAGTTAATCCACTCTAGGAGCCCAGAGCTGTGGCTCCCAGTTCCTCACAATACCAGGCTGGTAATCCAGCTTTGGTCTGCAGGTGCTCTCTTTGGCAGAGTTTACATTTTATTTTCATTGTGAAATGTATAGTAATGTCTGTTCATTCAGACAGAGAAACAGTTTTTTTCACAGCAGACATTTTGAGGTTTCACAGCAGAAAAAGTCAACATTGCTAATAACATGAACAATTCTCCTTTCTATTCATGGGTCGGGCTGCACAGTGGCTCGGTGGTTAGCAGTGTCGCCTCACAGCTACAAGATCCCCGGTTTGCATCCCGGTTAGGACGCCTGGGATCTTTCTGTGTGGAGTTTGCATGTTCTCCCTGTGCAGTGTGGGTTTTCAACAGGTACTCCAGCTTCCTCCCACAGTCCAAAAACATGCTGAGGTTAATTGATTATTCTAAATTGTCCGTAGGTGTGAATGAGAGTGTGATTGTTTGTCTCTATGTGTAGCCCTGTGATAGACTGGAGACCTGTCAAGGGTGCCCCCTGCCTTTGCCCTGAGTCGACTGGGATAGACTCCAGCCCCCCCGCGACCCTACAGTGGGTTAAGCGGTGTACAGATAATGGATGGATGGATATTCACGGGTCTAATTAAAGAGCTGGACACAGTGTTGCCACTCAGTCTTGGTGCTGTTATAACCCTGTAGCCCCATAGACCACCACTCTAAAAGGCATGTCTCTATAACTGTGGACTGGACACTCCTAACTACAGATCTGGGCGATCTGAAACAGTCCTGTGGAAAACTTATATTATATTTTAATAAATGTTTTATGTATAATTACTGGAATTCCTAAAATACGATCATGCTTCTATTTAAAGACCTGGTCATTAATTAAACCCCTAAAACTCTGTCTGTGAAGTTTCTTCCATTAAAGTGTGTCCTTCCTGTATTTATGTGGCTTAGATGTAACTCTACTCCCTTGCTTCCTCTAGAATTGACAGATCTATGTAGTCCCTGCCTCTCTCTTCAACTACACTTCCCAACTTGCTGCAGCTCGAGCACACCAGCTCACCCTGACTCTGCTGTAAAACTACTCTATGCTACACAATGACAAGTTGTAATAATACAGCAAGCCCCATCCTGCAAGCTGACAGGACTGGATCCTTAGGTTTGTTACATAATGAAATATGAGTTTTTACATGCTGGAAGATGCGTCATGAATGAAACAATCCATCAGCACCATAGCGGAGCATTTCCACCTTAAAACTGCAATGTACCAATGAACGTCACAAAAACAAACATGGAGTTGGACAGTCAGGGTTTCATAACTAACAAACCTAAGGGCAAATTCATGCTTTCCATGCCTGCTGCTAGCATCTGATAATAATTTCAAGATCTACCCAAGTCCATGAGGGTTCGCATAGAGCCCAAAACTTGTGACACTAAGGAGGACTGTAAATGTACAGAATGGGAATGCGCCAGGAAAGCAAATGAAGGTCCAAACCACAAAGAGGAGGAGAGGCTGTGTGTGGGGACACTTCATCATCCACATGTTTATAATTCATCATTTAAAGAGCTGTAATTAAATTAGTCACTGCTAAACTTTGGAGGTGCTTTGATCTGTACCACTTGTGGTGCCCAATTTCCAGATTCTTCAGAAATCCTGTGCTTGGTACACCTCAGGAATAATCACATTGACACAGGGCTACGGCCCAGTCTGTTATCAGCTGCTTTACCCAGTAGAAAGTGCAAAGTCACAGCCTTTCAGGAACATCAACAGAACCCTGTGTGTTTTTCTGTGTTTGATATGAGCGGCATTGTAATTGCCTGCATGACGACTGTTGCATACCTCCTGTAGTACCAATAGAACCTTGTACATGTTGGCTGCAAAAACTTTCTGTATCATTATTCTTCCTCAGAATCAGTTTCTAGTTGACTTGCTGAATTACTCCGATATTACATTCTATCATTGTGCAGCATAGAGTAGTTCTACAATGTTTGAACAGAGTCAAAGGTGTGCTGGTGTGCTCCAGCAGCAGTGAGTGGGGAGAGGTGGGGTCTCTAGATCTGCATATTCGAGATGAAACATCAGTGTAGAGTTACATTAAAGCTACTTTAAGGCAGGAAGGGACCATTTTCATAGAATAAAAACTTCCAAATATGTAACTTCGATAAGAAGTTACAGAGAGGAGTTTTTTTAAATGCTAGTTTGCGGCTGTATTTGAGAGCGAGTGAATTATCTTGAAAGAGTCAACCATCTTTGTTTGAACGCGTGACACGTGACGTTTCAGGAAGTGTGGGAGAGACTGTAGAGCAGAAATCAAACAGTACAATCTGTACAGCGAAGAGGCGACTGTAACGTGGAGCAAAATAACGCGTTTTTGGTTCAGATTTTTTTGCCAGTTTCAAGGGCTTTTTGTGCAATACTAGGAACCTTGTGAATTTCTTCTGATAAGTTAAGTGCAGCCTCCGAAATAACGCTCGCTAGCATCAACACAAGTGTTGAATCAGGGGAATGGGACTCGTTGAGCAGGTTAGCAGCTGATATTTCCTCCACTGAAGATACCATCGCTGCTTTTGTTCATTTTAATGCGCTCACAGTTTATTGTTCTCGGCTACTGTAACGTTAGCCCCCTGACTGGTCGTCCGTGTAACTCTGCTTGTGATGGCGTGGCAGTAGCTCCTTCTTTGTCTGAGTGAGGACTGTCAGTGATGCTCGGAGAACACGGACGTTCCTCTCCTCACACATTCAGAGTCACCAAGAGGAACCAGAGGAGGATAAACGCCGTGTAACAGCCTCCTCAGAGCCGCTGACAGCCGGCTGACATCTCCTCCTGTCCGGACGTCGGAGCGGCGAGCAGCAGCCGAACATGGAAGATGAGGTGTTTGAACAGATCGTGTCCGTGTTTAACGCGCTGGTGTCGTGGGTTGCAGCCGGTGCCATGGTGTTCGGAGGGGTGGTGCCCTACATCCCCCAGTACAGGGACATCCGCCGGACCCAGAATGCAGAGGGCTTCTCCACCTACGTGTGCCTGGTGCTCCTGGTGGCCAACATCCTGCGGATACTCTTCAGGTAACATACTGTCACTTCAAAACCAGCATCTGATACTTCAGAACAAAACTCCATTGAAAAATGTCCCAATTCAGTATTATATTGGCTCTCAGCTAAATTGCATAGGGTATGGAACAAGACTTAGTATGTTCTGATGAATTAATGGGATATTCTCTGAAATTCGGCTTAAAAGAAATCCTCTTAGGAGCCTCCTTGGCTTTGCAGCGTCAAATTTGGTCCCCGTTTGTTGCTGCCAACTACTGATGTTGGACAACAGCAGATGAGCCGCTTATGCAAGTTCATGAAGTAAAAGCTGTTTGGCGGATGTGATGTATGACAAATTAAACAGTGCCTAATCAGGTTTGCAAAGTCACAAGACAGGATCCTTGACAAACAAGTGGTCCGACACAGTGCTGCCAAAGAGTGGACTCTCTTGCACTTAGCTGCAGTTTACTCTAGAAGTTTTTAAAACACAAAACTGAGTAGTTTATACTTGAATTATTGTTTCCCAACTAATGGGTGAGTATTTGAGAGACATGTAATAGTTAAAGTTCCTCTTTGGTCACTGATTTAACCCCTAGAAACTCATCCCCATGTATCACTGTTACATAATAAGAAGTTTTTCAATGAACTTAAACCCTTCCTGCCTTAGAATACGTTAAATGTAACTCTACACTGTTGCAGTCTTTAGAACATGTAGATATTTGTAGTCCCTGCCTCTCTCTCCACCCATCCACTCACTGTTCGCTGCAGCTAAAGCACACCAGCTCACCTACAACGCTGCTCAAACACTGTATAACTAGTCGAGAAAACCCAATGGTAAGCTGTAATATTGGAGTAATTCAGCCTTTCATGTTCAAACTGTTAACCTGTCCTAAGGAAGGATAATGAGAAAGCCCCAACCTGCAAGTTGACAGGATTGGTTTCTTAAATTTGTTATGTATACTGTCCCAGAATTCCAAGTCCTTTTATTTTGAGACTGTTGCTGATAAAGTGCAGCCTCAAGATGGAAATACTCAGCTATGATGTTGACATATTTCACTCATGTTGTGTCTTCCAGCATATAAAAACCACCATACGTATGTGTTAACAACATTAAAAAAACATGATTTGCACTGGAACAGATTTCTAATTTCACACGTCTTTCTCCTCCTTCAGATTTGGCCGCTACTTCGAGACGCTGCTTCTGTGGCAGAGCATCATCATGATCGGAACAATGCTCATCATGCTGAACCTGTGCACCAACGTCCGCATGGCTGCCGATCTCAGCACCAAGAGGCGCTCCTTCATAGGTCAGACACCCTTTGCGGCGCCCCTGTATGGTGCAGACACAGTGTGTGACTGAGTGAGAGAGTGGAAGGTTAATGATTGTTACCTGTGACCTGTGTGCAAGATGCATTTTTTATATCATTCAGAACTCAGTCAGCCTCCTAAACGAAAACTGTATTTTTATTACACCAAAAAAGTATAGATGTTCCACACTGGCACACTTTAATCAATTTAACCAGTGAGTTTAAGCCTAAAAGCATCAAAAAATCAGATTTTCTTGTTATTTCTGATTTTCATTTATTAATAGTAGGCAGTTATAATAAATGCCTAATTTATTGGTCTTAATGCTGATAATAGAAGTCCTTTGTGATACTAGAAGTTGTAAAGTAAGAGGTCAAATGTAGGTTTAGAGTTTTAGAAGGACACTTTACTACTATCCTGTTAAAACTACCAGAGACATCAATAGAGGTTCTAAATGTAGTGATTAAAAAGCAGTGAATATAAAAGGGACAAATCCTAAGTGACCTCAGTTAACTGAACCAGAGCTCTGTCTATGCTTGTAAAACCCACAGTGTGTCTTTCGTAACAGCCCCATAAAGTTATTCAGTAACCGACATGTTGATCCACTGGATCCTAGATTTCCACATACATCCTTTTGCATTGGGACAAGGAACGGCCCTCTGTTGTTTGATAAGTCATGCATTTGAACCACGTGTTGTATGCATAGCTGGACGTGCTGTACAGTCCTGCTCCTGGATTGGATGATCAGCTGTGTCCCTTCCTGTCCCTGTGGCAGTCCGAGGAGAGGGGAGGGGAGGGGAGGAGGCCTGAATAATGCGAGCTAATGGCTGCAGGGTGAATGTCAGAAGACAAACCTCTCAGTGTATCTGAACGGAAACTCTGGACACACTGGTAGCTAAACCAGTCAGAACAGTGCTAAATATACTCCTCTCAAAGAGGAAACCATCCTGATAAGCAGCGTGAGTCAAACAACAAGTGCAGCACAACAAAAATGGAGTGTTCTCTAGACAGTTTTATGACCTTTAATGCTGCTAGGATGCTGCTGAAGTTCCAAAAAATACAACAGTCAGCTGATACAACACTTCTTTACAAAGACAGAGAGAACAATACACAGACTGTGATGTTCATTCTGATTGCAAGTCTGTCACAGACCTAACTAAATAACCACACCAAAATACCAAGACCACTTCCTTGTATATTTAAGTTTATTTGGTAATAAAATGTTCCTGATTTCTATATTTGGATGATCTAATGGATCTACAAACACCTTGATTTTTTTCAGGTTTCTTGTCCACTTAAACTTAGAAGCCAGATTAAAAAATAATCAGTCACAATATACCTTAAGTCTTTATGTTCAAGGTGCTAAACCACAACAAATCACATGTCTTACTAGTCAGAGTCTGCAGAGACAGATGTTACTGCTGCTCTGCTAAGATAGGCTGGTTAGCTTTTAGAGGCACTTCTTCATTTGGTGTTTTTTTTTTCTCCATTACAATTTAACATGCAGCTGTTGTCTTACTTATGTTTTAGAAGAAATTCACATTTTCAAAGTTTAGTAAAATTTGAAAAGTTTTATTCTGGAAAGTTCGATGTGTATCAGAATGATCCCGATGAGGAGATTCTGTGTTTGTAATATCCTGGATCAGGTTATCCATCGTACTTTTGTGCAGCACTGTGTTATCTCACTCTGATCCAAACACAAGCTTTTAAAGATGACCTCATCCAGATTACTCCTGATGATTGTGTCATTACGATTAGTATGTAGTTTCACTGACAGCTAACATTAAATGCATTGCTTTATTTGATATTTACAACCATTTGGAGTAGTATTCTATGTAGGGGGGAAAAATCCTTCTTTTATTATTTAATACGGTGCCTCTTTATCTACTTAACCAGTGTAAAAGTGAAGGAATGAATCCAACCTTCTGCTGGGATTAGGATAATCCAGATTTTTAGATCACAGGTATTTTTTTCTTACTAAAACAGTTTGAACAACTCATGCCTAAGGTTGATCCAGATCAAAGGCATCTAATCAGGTTTCAGAATCATTTTCTTCTTGTCAACAACCTGCCTTCAAGATTGTATTCTATCTAATAGTCAAAATCTGATCAGATTACTCCTAACCAACTAGTCTGAACTCAGTTTTGACAGCATGTGTTGTTACTCTATTCACCGTGCTATAGGCAGTACAGCTACGCCTGCAAGTATCCACACCTTCTCTGCTTAAAGACAGAAAGCAGTGCTGAAGACCAAACTCCAGCCTCCAGCACCTCTACAGCTCCCAGTGAACACATTTCATCATGTTTTAGTAAAACAGCCAGTTGTGGTTTTATTGGGGTCTATGTGCAGTAACCTCCTGAAGTCTTGTCATCACCGTAAAAAGCTTGGTTTCAATCTTTCATTTTCTCAAAGCATTAAGTAACAACTTTATACAAAAGAACTGCAGTTTGAGTGTTTTAAAGTACGTTTGTCTCTCAAAGACTCCACCTGATCTGCTGCATTAGGACAGTAGGGCTGTGGTTTAATGCACTCGCAGTGACCTGGCAGCATAAGTAAACAGCTGTAATTCTGACTGCTGAACAAACACGCAGAGGGTCACCTTTATCCAGCGGAGTCTTACCGAGCTGTAATCTCTCTTAAATGATAAGACAAAAACTCAAATCTAGAAATTTCGCAAGTGAAATGACTAAAATGGTTCTTATTTTAGTGCAACGTTGAACCTGTGCTTTGTAACACTGCAATGTTTGTATGTTCTTTAGCGTATACAACAGGGTCAGCTTAATCTATCCTTTGCACTGTAAAAATTGTCAGATTAAGTTATTTAGAAATGTTGGTAAATTATTTGAATATACTTGTAATAACATGTCCTGCATTAAGGTGAAAGTTTTCTAAAAAATTCTCTCATGAAAATTTAATTATGTTAACTTTTCTTTATATAGCACCAATGAACAACTTACGAGGGGTGACTGATAAGTTTAAAGCCTGACCAAGAAAACAGGACTTGTCAATCAAAGTGTTCAGTACTCTGAGAGAGCTACATGTCACAATAGTTTGAGTTCAGTTTGGACTCATTGTGTGCATTAATGCATGTACAATACCTGAGTCGAGGAGGGTGGGGTAGGTCATTGAAGCAAAATGAACCCAGTTGGTGACCGTGCTGTGATACAGTACCTGTCCCAAAAGAGCAACATGATGCTTCCCTGGTACGACAACTGTGGGAGAAAATCAAAGAAAAGCGTCGTGGAAAGCTCAGAAGTGGTGTCCTGTTCCACCAGGACAATGCTCCAGTCCACAAGTCGGGTGTTGCCATGGCTGCACTTCACGAATGTAGGTTCGAACTCGTGCAGCATCCACCCTATTCCCCAGATTTGGCTCCGTCCAACTTTCATCTATTCCCAAACATGAAACAACACCTTGCTGAGACCCATTATGCCACTAATGATGACGTCATATGTGCAGTGAACGACTTCCTGCAGGAGCAGGATAAAACCTTCTATGAGATTGGTATCAAGGCTCTACAGAGATGCTGGAAGAAATGTGTGGACTTGCAAGAGGATTTATGTTGAGAAATAAAGCACTGTTGAAGTTTACTCTGACTTTTTTCATGGTCAGGCTCAAAACTTATCAGTCACCCCTCGTATACTGCCTCACTTCTCATAGTAAGGTCTAAACCTTGCAATGGTTTATTATCAAGAGAAGTTCAACGATCCCTTGGAGCAAACCCTTGGAACACTTGTACACAGCTGAAGAAATCAAACCTCTGACAGATCCAGGATCAGGGAGGGCAAACATCTGCCTCAACCAGCTGGGGTGAGGGTGAAGGGGAGAGAGGAAAGAAAAGCAAATGGTAGCATTGTGTGTTTTAAAACGTATATTATAAATGATGTGTGTTGGAAGCACCAAATGGCTCTCTCTGTGATGAATATCAAAATGACACCAACCACAAAGTACACTTCCTGCTCCCTGTCTGTGGAAGGAGCATGCATCACCAGGGTCGTATTGAGGACAAGGTTGACACAGTAAATGAGAAAAAAATGAAACTCCATGTTCAGCAACATCACGGGTTATCTGTCGTTTTGCTGAAAAAATGAGGAAAACCAAGCTCTTTTTTTCCTTCCCTGTTTTTTTTCTTTCTTTTTATGTGTGTGTCTTTGTGTCTGTAGCAACAGACAGTAAGGACGAGGAGATCAGACTCCCTAAGAGGCTCTTTCTGGGTATGTACACAACTTAATGTGTCTGCCATGAAACACCAGTCGTAGTTCATCTGCCTTTCCCCCTCCATCCATGTGTGTCTCGTGCATGACGACGATGATGACCACCCAGCTTGGCTCTCCCTGCAGCCCAGCCACCACTAACTGACGATGACTAACACCATCTTTCAGACAAAGCATGAGTCCCTTTCACTCGCATGTAGTTCCTGCTGTTTGCATCCGTGTTTTTGAATCATGGAACACTCTCACTGCCATGTTGTTTCCACTGCATGTTAGACTGCCACACCCTCAGTGCAAATGATAGATGAAGTTTCCTTGAAAAGCCTGGGTGCTTTTTTTTTTCTTGCATGTTTTATTCATGCAGTCATTTACATGAAATGACAATGTGGCAACTAATCTAAGGCTCATGTGTTCTGAACTCACGTAGAGTAGCTTTTACTGTGGACTAACCTGTTGTTTGAAGTCACTCACTGGCATCTTGTGGTTCAAATTCTTCTAACTTCACTAACGTTTTTTGCAATTTGAAATGCAAGAATGAATCTCAAACTAAGTGTTGGTTTTGTGTGTGAATATTGACCCTTAAACTGCTGCATTCTTTTTTAAATTCTGCACTGATATGTGAACGTAAAGCACCTTTCCGATTGGCTGATTCATGCAAAGTGAAATGCTAATGACTTTTAACGTCGTTTTAATGTTGTCTTCTAACTGGCTTTGAAATATATTTTGAACTACACTTAGTTTGAGCATCATACCTCTTTCATGGACACGAGGAAACTATGAAGTCTGTGTGATGGGCTGTGTGTGTGTGTGTGTGTGTGTGTGTGTGTGTGTTCTGTTTGCGTGGGGCTTTGACTGAATAAACCCATAAATTGTCTTTTATAATCAGTAGTTTTAATCAGTCGTTAAACTCTGAACATGTTGCATAAAGGGATCAACAGATGATCAAATCAGTACCAAATCATGCAGAAAGAACAAAAGCAGCTGCATCCCTGTAAAATGCATTAAAACATTAGGAAATGTTCAGTAGTAACTGATTCTGTTGCATGTTAAATCTCAAGCTCACTGAGTTAGGGCGTTACCACGTGGGTGCAGGTCGCCAGCAGCGGTCGTGAGTTCGAGTCCGGCTCACGACCCTTAGCTGAATGTCTCTCTCCTCTGTCTAACCCCCCTTAACCCTGTCTCTTCCCTTGTCATTAAAAATGGAAAAAAAACTCCTCAAAAACATCTTTTAAAAAAAGAAAACTGTCATTACTAATGCATTAATGTGAAAAGACAAATCTTCACAATGCTTGTTTCATCCACAAGAACAGCTCAAACAGCAAAAAAAATGAAGAAATAATTCATTAAAACAATAAGGAAAAGTAGCAAATCCTCAGCCTTGAAAAGCCGGAGCATAAAATGAAAAGCATTTCTACAAGAAACATCACTTGTCCACTATAATTCTGATTATAACTGCCAGTGAATTCACTTAATTACTAACCAAGGACTCATAGTCTCATTCTGAAGAGCTTCTGCTGAGCTTCTCTACACAGTGAACAGACTGATTTCCAACAACACGTCATGCTTTCTGACCTTTCCATGCGACTTGCACATCAAAATCCTAGTTTTTGAAGCAACTTTAATATATTTGCTGTGAAGTGAAGTAAGTATGTCCTCTTGTAGCATGGAAAGAAAATACTCAAGTACAAGTCCCTCAAAATTACAAGCACATAAGTAAATGTACTTAGTTATATTCCATCACTGCTAAATACAACTTAAATGAGCCACTGCTGATGTGTTACTTCATTACAGGGAACACGACGTCATTCATTCTGGCTCCGTCCTGTTTGTGTTGCCATCCTGAAGCATGATCTGCAGTTACTAACACAAGAGCAAGAGTCTCTCCCAGTACTACTTACTTACTCTTTGCTCATGTTTGAGTAAAGGTTGCAGAAAGCTACATTGCCACATTCTATAGGAGGTCAATGTAAGAGTTTTTTAAAAAGGAGGCTGCATTTTTTCTACCCATTTTTAAATATTTTATTCTTCAGATGGAATTGTGGCTGAGGGGCACAGATAGGTGTTGTATGTATGCAGGAAGGGAGGGAAAATTCTCATGAGAGTCTAATGCATTGTTGATTTTGGTCTTTTTGTTGAATCTGTTGGCAGAAAGAAAAGTACAGAGTAATATCAGCCTTGACTGTTCATGCAAGTGCAACTTCCCATTTAGTTGCCCAGTCACGTGGTTCAAACACTATCACATGGTAGAGGTCTGCTGCTGTCCTGCTAACTGTCAAAACGTTCCACTTTAGATGCCACACCCAAAGACAACATCACCATCAGCCATTCCTCTGTTTTACTCGGGTGTCTCAGTCAACCAGCACACATAGTAATAACAAGGTTTGGCATGAAGTGCAGCTCACTGTAATGTTTGACCCTGCTGAGAGACCTGTTGTGGATTCTGAGATGGTTTGCTGCTCATTTAGGAGGCTTTGTCTGTTATACTGAGCATAGACCCCAGTTAGATTACATACTTCTGTTTTTTGACAGGCTTCACATGACCTGGACGAACAAAAACATAGATTCCCCAATACATTGCTCTACACACTGTTTGAGGCAGTGAGTCTGTGTTACCTTTTTTGACCGAAATGTATGCATTTTTCTGTTATTTCTGACCATTCGATAAACAAAAATGTAGATTAGACTTGAGTAGATGAAGCTCCAATTAGTAAACCTCACAAAATAATGCATTTTCAGTCTCAATGCTAATTAATTTTACTTTTGGGAAGCCTGATGTTCTTTTCAGACTGCCAAAAATTCCTGTACGCAGGAAAAACTGTTCTGCATGGTGTGGTCTGCAGAAGGAATATGGACACTATCACAGCTACAAACATCATAAAACCTCCCACTTGTTGTTAGAAGTTAAATGACAGTGGCATTTGCAGTTTGACTGAGGTGTATAATTTCCCATTTGTTTAAGACTGTTATATTACTTAAAGATGAATATGTAGTGCACACTGTATACAATCGCTGGTTCACGTCCCGGTTAGGACACCTGGGATCTTTCTGTGTGGAGTTTGCATGTTCTCCCTGTGTAGCGTGGGTTTTCACCAGGTTCTCCAGCTTCCTCCCACAGTCCAAAAACATGCTGAGGTTAATTGATGATTCTAAATTGTCCGTAGTTGTGAATGAGAGTGTGCTTGGTTGTCTGTCTCTATGTGTAGCCCTGTGATAGACCTTGCCTAGATAGAACCCTGCCTTCACACTGAGTTGGCTGGGATAGACTCCAGGCCCCCTGGGACCCTACAGAGGACTAGGCGGTGTATAGATGATGGATGGATGGACAGTGTATAGAATGAAGTATGCACTACAGAACTAGGACACAGCATTACTGAGACCAGGGCTGCTGTTGGTGGTACAGACACTAGATGGCAGTAAGTAACAATAAATGCATGAGGTGAGAAGGCAGAACTTGGCTCAGAGCGTTACAGTACAAACTCTCCAGCTGGGCCTCTCTAATGCACACTAGATGGCTTGCTATTCAAGTGTTGTTTTGTGCCCTTTTGTTAAACATTTTCAATCATCAGACAGCATTGTGGCTGCGTGTGGTTCTGTCTGGATTTGGGATATCTCCTCGACTTCTGCGCCCAGGTGTGGTGCTGCTGCTGGCCCTGTTCGCCTCTAGCTGGGCCAGCTTCTATGAATGGTCATCGATCAGCAGGCTCTGCCAAGCATCATTAGAGCTGACAGAAAGCCATGTTCTTTGATCGCAGCTTTGCTGGTCTGCGTCTGCTCATTGATCTGCCAGTGGAAATCTCAAGGGTACGCATGTTGTAGTGGTGTATGACTGATAAAAGATGCGAAAACACACAGGTGGAGGGAGGAAGAAACATACAAGATGGATGTCAGATCAGAGGAGAAGCAAGTTGGAAAGTAACTCAGAGTTTGACAGAAAGTCCCAAACTGTTGTTAGCGTGCAGCCGTCAGGTGGATGAGCTTCACAGTGCCTCACCCATTGTCTTGTTTAGTCAGCAGGATAAATTCTCAACCTGTACATTTCTCTGATTGTCCAGCGTGTACCCTTTGTGTTCTCTCAGCCGTAATCATAGTGTATATTTGTTCTCATAATAGCACGGCGTCATTATCTCACCAGGCCCTTCCATCAAACAGCTGGACGTTTGTACCCAGAAAGAAAAAGCACAATGCAACAGACTTTTAATAGAGCATCCTAGGATGGCCAAATAAGGCTGTGTTACCCATATGACTAGCGGTGAACATTTCATGTCGAGCCATTGTTCCTCTTAATGTCTAATTTGGAAGCTGTGATAATGTTGCGTAACAGAGAGGTACAAAAAACGCCTGCAGTGGCTCAGTCACATCACACAAATCACCACATCTGTCTCGTACAGTACGCCTTTTGTGTGGGATAAATCCTGGTGTAATAGCAGCTCAGTGGGATTCAAGCAGAAGACTGTCTACTGCAGTCCTTTAAGGAGATTAAAAGATCGGATCGTTTCACCGTGTCAGACTCACAAATGCCGGTGATCCCTCAGGTGGAGGTGAAAGTGTTGGCAAGGAAAAAGTTAGATAAAATGTTTGTAGAGGAAGTCATGACAGTTTCACTTTGTCTACTGTGTGCTTGAGCCAAACTTTTTTTTTTTTTTTTAGTTATTTTGAGAACCCGAGGGGAAAAAACACTGATTGGATTTTTCGGAATCTACCGCAGCATAAAAACGAAATTGTGTCAGCAAGCAAACCGAGGCTGTGCTCCACGACGGAGAAGCCTGTATGGAAACTTTAGGGCATCTGTGTCCAGCTTCCCTGTTTGTTCCCTTAGAGGCAGCAGCTTCTATCTGCCACAGCGGCATTCTCATTATTTTCCAGCTTCGTTCATCTTCAATTAGTTCTTTTATATCACAGCTGTGATTCGTCTGTGAATGGACATCTCTGAAATCTTTACATTTGTTCTCGTCAGCACATCTGCAGAGCCTGGGGAGGAGGGGGGGGATCGGGGGGGGGGAGAGGTTTTTGGTTGGAGGAAATAAAAATCGGCTTCGGTGAGAAAAAAGAGTGCAGAAGTTTGGTTCCTAACACAAAAGTTTCCTGAGACCTTGCAAGAGTGTAACAGTTACACTCACTTGCATTTTTCATATAACTCTCACCCTGTGCCTCCTCTTTCAATCGTCTAATTGTTCTACTGTTCTACAAGCAGGAATGATCAACTATAGTTACCATTATGTGACATTTTCCAGTGCAGAGTTCAGTTTGGATCAGACTCAGTCACCACTGCAGAGCTACGATCTGCTTCCCTGGTGTCTATTTAAATCAGATTTAAACATTAGCATTATATTTGTCATTAAAGCAGATAGACACCAAGCTAAAAAAACCTATAACATATGTGGTCACCAGAGAAACGACAACAATAAAGCAGACACATTAACTTGTGCTGCGTCTACCGAGCTGCACTCAGAAAAGTGACCTCAGCTACTGCTGCCATAATGCTGGAGTGCAGTTCTGTAGAAGCACAGTAACTAAGCAAGGCTTTGTTGTGCTTCACTGTTAATTAATAACTAATTAATAATTAGCTGTAGCCAAATGTTAATGCTTCACCATTAGAAGTAGTGCTTAATTCTAAAATGGGGAAGTAAATTGACCTTTTGTGATTCTCACGTAGCTCTTTTGATGGAACTTTTGATTGCACAAATTTAATTTAACCAAAAGACAGAATAAAGTTAGTATAAAATACAAACTGAAACTCTCATAGGATTCACTGGGTGTCTGTTATTGCGGTTCATAGAAGTGTTTCCTCCTTTTGTTCCAAATACTGTGACATTTATTGCATTCTGGCTGTGGGTTATCTATAGCTTGTCCTTGATCATGCAACTTAAAGGCAACATATCTCCAAACATAACTGTTTACATGCTTTTTTTTCATAAAGTGTCTGTTGCTACATTTGTACTTGTTACTATTCCACAAGTTGGCTTTATTTTTCAGTATCTTTAGTACTAATTACATCTATGGTAGAGTCTGAAACTACTGTGCAATGGAAAAACGCAGGCAGCCACATGTTCAACATGTTGGCATCAACAAAGCATTAGCTCTCGTCACATCCCAGTGTCATGACTTGGATGTAGCTCAGTGTTAGTTGGTATTAATACAACAGCTAAAGACAGACATTAAGGTCAGGTTATTACAAAGAAACTGCAAAGGAGCCGACACATCACATTTCTCTGTAGCCCCTTTCAGACATGCACCTATTTCTGTTAGTATGACGTCTTCTGAACGTGTCACCTTTGCCGTATGAATTCCAAAAATAAATCATGACACCTTTCTTACTTATGGTGGACGACACAGCTTCAATTATTCTTCATTTGAAGTGCTGTCCAGTCTCATGTGTATATGACAGATGTTGTGTAGGTACTGTGACTCAACTGTGTCTGAATGAGGGCAGGCGTGAGGAACATTAACGTTAAAGTGACCTCTGTTTGAAGGACAGAACACTGTCACTTTACCAGATTGATGAAGCAGCAATGTCATGTATCCCATGTCTGAATCAGCCTTATGAGATTATTGTAGCTTGTTGTCTTACTTTAATCCCCAGTATTAGCTATAGCTGGTATAATATTACACAGTTTAAAATAAAAACACTCAATTGTAGCTAAATATTCACGTCTGTTGTGTTGTCATTGCCTAATTATAATCTTATTAATAAAAAAAGTATATAACCGCTGCCATGGAAGAGGCTGAGAAGGCCAAGCAATCAGGAAAATAAAGACTTTCGGGGTGAAAAAAATAGTTTTTTTTCTGAAATTTGAACTTTTTTCCTCATCGCTTCTCAGCTACATCTGAAGATGTAAAATCCAAATAAATTTGTGAGTTTGCAACAGTTTTTTTTTTAGAATATCGACAACAAATTTGAAAAGAAATGCCTTTTGTTGCTTTATCCAGCCTCTAGTGGACCACCCCTGAGGAAGTGCTGTGTGTTCAAAAATGAATCAGAAAGAATTTATTAAAAGCAACAGTTGTCTTGATTATACCGCAGTGATCCAGTGTCCCATACCACTGAGGTGTTCCCTTAATGTTGTTACCAAGGTGCATGGCAGTACAGGAGATTTCTATTCCTTTCTGTTGTTGGGGTTAAGGCTCATTGCTCATTTTGCTCCCTCTGGGGTCTGCACCTGTAGCTTCATTGGTTTTGGCAGCTTAGAATAAATCACTGTGTCCTGTAGGTGCAGTTATCCCCTCCCTCAGGGCAGGTGGGAGCTTAACTTTTAGCCTGAGTCCTGAGAAAGTTGCTGTGACTTGGCAGTGAAAGCATGGTGGTCACTGTGAAAAAGCTACCTCTCCACATTTCAGAAAACGAAGCTCGTCGAAATCCGAGGCTCAGTTTCCCGGGCTCTTCTGTCTTTCACAATAATGTTCTCGCTTTCTTGAGTGACAGTCAGCAAGCCATTATTTCAGCAACCCCCATGGACTTATCCAGTGCCTAACCGAAGCTGACGGGGGACGGTTGGTAAACACACAATTGATATTGCTAACTCTGACCGATGTCTTCCTACACATGTGCTGCAACTCAGCAGGACTTCAAACCCGAGATGTTTGGCCTCCACACGCAGTCTATTGTGAGCGGCTCTGGTCTGTTCCCACACAGTGCCACCACAGCTGCCACACAGCACAGAGATTAAAGAGGAAGCTAGAATTCCCCAGGGCACACAAGTGGTGCAGCGAGAGAGGTGTGTGGCAGGGAATGGCTGCGGTTCCCTGCTGTGATAAACCTGCTTTAGTGGTCAGTGTGAAATAGAATAACACACACCTCTGCACACAAGATATTGTTTTTTTTTACGCTGAAGTAAGCAGCAGCAGATGTGTCTTCTCATGTCTCCAATGTGTGCACATGCAGGATTAACAAATGAGGACAGGACCACACTGGTACAGAGTGTAACTGAAACAGTAAGCCGAGCCTGCACACATCACAGATCATTGAAAAGCATGTCACGATCACAATGGAACACTTGTTTTTTCTATTGTGTTTGTTAAAAGCAACAGTGTGACGAAAGGTATTGCAGAATCCCTGGCGCATAAATTAAGTTGCAAAATGGAAAATATATCTTTAATTTCATGCATTAGCTCTTCACCAGCCCCCTTAACACAACCATGAAAGCTAGGAGAGGAGTGTAGGAAAGGAAATCCTGTAGATAAAGCTGTGCTCGTGCTTGTGCAGGCTTTGCAATTATGTCGCCAAATTAAGAAAAAGTACAACAATTAAACTTAAATCTGCAGAGATTTAAAGTAACGTCCTGTTACTAAGGCAAAATCTTTAGTTTGGTAAAACTTTCCACTGTGCTCCAGAGGTAACAATTGTACTTAGAACTTTATTTATGTAGGGGCTTATATGCTCAAAACTATAGCCTTGTTTTCATAATGTATTTTTGAAACATGGTCAGTACTGGGCATGTACTAGATATCCCTGTACTGATGTAGATGCCTTGTATGCAGTCATGTGATATTAGTCTCTCGAACCGCTCAGGTCTCATGATATGGGCCACTGTAATGGTGGAGACTATCAGTCACTGGGTCACAGTGATGCTGGCTTAGCGTCCTTCAGCTCTGCTCTGACGTACAGGCATTAGGTGTCACAGAAGACTTTCTCATGGTGGCCTTTTACTAGCTAAACTTCCATAATGCTCTCTGCTTGCCAACATGGAACTGCTGGTGGTCTGATTGACTGCTTCCTGGGTGACTGCAGTGGTAAACAGTGAGATGTACTACAGCTTATGTACAGTACATTTTCTGACATGCCAGTTCTTCGTCTTCTGCCTTTTTAGTTAATAAGTATTTAATCAGTCACATTATTAACACCAGATAATTGATTAACTGATAATCATTAACATCCCCTGTCAATACCTCCTGACAAGAAAGAATAATTACAACTTTTCAGATTGAAAACAATTCCTGACAGCTTCTCTCCATTTTTCTGTCTTAGATGGACAAAGTTTGGTTTTTTCTACTTCTTTGAGGTGTTTTTTTCAGTTGGAAGTTAGCAGCGTAGCCTCACAGCTAGAAGATCCCCGGTTCGCGTCCCGGTTAGGACGCCTGGGATCTTTCTGTGTGGAGTTTGCATGTTCTTCCTGTGCTGCGTGGGTTTTCACCGGGTACTCCAGCTTCCTCCCACAGTCCAAAAACATGCTGATTATTCTAAATTGTCTGTAGGTGTGAATGAGAGTGTGCTTGGTTGTCTGTCTCTATATGTAGCCCTGTGATAGACTGGTGACCTGTCCAGGGTGTCCCCTGCCTTCACCTGAGTCGACTGGGATAGACTCCAGTCCCCCCGTAACCCTACAGAAGATTAAGCGGTGGATAGACGATGGATGGATGGATTTCAACAGTTCACTTCTAATTTTCTTGATAATTTATGTAAAAACATGGCTAATAGCATACATCTGCTTAAACAAGTTAACATTGCATGGAGTAGAAAAACACATCACACAAATACAGCTACATTTTACCAGTATTAAAAAGTCTGGTATTAAAATTAAGTTCATTTTTTAAAATTTTGGTTGCAAATGTACAAAGCAGGAAGCTTAATTTTTGTTGGAGTAGTTTTCCAGCTATTAATATTGCTAACTCTGGTTACATTTTCAGACACTTTTAAGCTAACACTTAGCAACATTATTACGGTTGTTATTTACACCGCTATCACACAGAGCAATGTTAGAACTCACTCAGAGTCATGTTTTAGGCTGTCTGAGTACCTGCCCAATACTCCTTTCTTTATCTGTATCTTATATTTTAATACACGTGTACTGTTTTTTGTTCAGCCTTGGTCTTCATTCAATTAGTCATCTTGTAGAAGTGCTGTTCAGCCTTGATTACACTCCCCTATAGACACACTCATGGGCAGCTTCAGACACCATGGAAGTGTAGTAGTTGTTGTTATTTTGCTACTTTCCAGTCAACTTGGAGGCCTGCGTTCAATAAATCCGCAGCAGATCGACATCTACGTGTTACGACTGTATTTTGTACTCAGACGTCTGCAGTGGGGTCTGGGTAAACTCTTCCTCTTGTGCTTGGGAGAGGACAAAATGATGTCGCATGAATCCTCGTGAGTGTTTGTGTACTGGCAGATGTGAAAAATATCAAGGTTTTTTGTGTGTCTGCATGGGTTTGCATGATGTAAATTTCATCATCTGCTGTAGTCTACGGGGTCTGCATGGACCTGACTGTGCATGTCCACCCTTCCACGTTCACTGTTTGCACTACAAGCGAGCCAACTGTGCAGGTTCCAGGGAACAAGTGTTGTAGCTGAAGTCGTTGCTGCTCGACTTTGGAGGTGGTTTTGATATTTCTATTAATGCCATGTAATCACAGCTGGGATGTCTTGTGCTTTGTCCACCCATTGTGCTTGGAACATCTCAGAAAACTTTCCAAAAAAACTGAGTTGCACAGCAAAACACCATCAGTGTTACCATGGTTACTTGCCAACTGCTGCTACTGTACGTGTGTCTGTTATCCCTCTCAAGCTGGAGCCCAGTGGTATGACTTGGAGACACACATAACATGTATCATATGTTGAGTTTTGTGTTTTGCGTGATGCCGTGCGTGTGTTTGGCAGCCAGGTTGGTGCTGAACGCTGCTTTGTTGCCCGTGATCACCTCCCTCTGTGTTTGGCTGTTATCAGGCAGTGCCAGCCTGGTGCTAGCTGGCCTACATTCACAGTCCTCTGGCTCTACTGCAAGCAGGGTTCCACATCCTCACCAGGCATCTGCACCTACAGGATAAACACTGCTTCACACTACATATAAGAGCTCCCAGTGGATATTCCTAGTGTTGATGACACTCAGAACAGAAATACATGCCGCTTTATACCTTTTAAATAAGACTCTTGGTTGCTTGTCTTTTGTTCAACGCTGCATTGTGTTGCCATCTTAGATACTTGTAAGGGTTTGCCATGGTTTATTTCAGTGTGTAGTGGGTTAACAGAAGGCTGTGACCTGCTTTGAACAGCTCTTGAAGACTTATTCAGTTACATTTACTGTCTTTCAAAAATGAACAATTGAATTGGCTCAGTGTTGGAGATCCAGGTTACTCTGCAACGCATGCACGCCTGCCAAGGGTATTCATTTAGAAATGCCATCTAAATGTCAGAATCGGTCACCGTTAATTCTCTAATGAAACAATATTTCATCCAATCATAAGCTCAAATGTCACAAATGTTTGTGTTCTTTCACTTCTGATTGTATCAAGTCTTGAAAATTTGGTTTGTTCAGTTTAGGCATGGTGCATCGTGGAGACGCTAAGCCGAACCGTGGCTGACATTTTGTTCTATTTGTTTGTGTTTCTTATCTACCGTATATGCCTTCTCCGGAGGGATACACAGTTCTATACATTGGACCTCCTTAGAGTGCTTAGATGTGCCTCTTAGATAAGGAAAGCCTCATTTAAACATGAATTGGAGAATCAGCTCTGTCGCATTCGTAGCTTTCCATTTCAGATACAGCAGTGCAGCAACACTCTTCTGCTCTTAACCATGATTAACTCTTTCAATCTCCTGTGCTCTCAGTAATCCAGCAGCTATGTGTGTCCTGCTTTTCCAGTCCTCAAACCGTAAAGATATGTTGCACGTGTTAAAATAAATTAGAGGTAAATAAGTCTTACATTGCTTATGTTAGCTGTTTCCTGTGGTTAAACACAAGCCTGGGGCGATCGACATGTTGGAGATATGAGATAATATCACACTATGATCAGTATTGGCTGTGCTGCTTATTACAGGAACCCAGTGTTGTTGTGCTCAGAATCTTTATCTAATCATTGCCGTAGAGAAAGAATGCACTCAAAAGGTGTTAGGGCAGATAACAGGGCTGAAGCTATTCATCAGTGTCCGGATTCCCATCCAGCCCATTATTACAGTGTGGAAAATACCATAACCTCGGATGACTGTCACATTCCTTCCAGGCTTTTCACGTCTTCATCCTTTCTTACAAAACCTCCTCCCTCCAGGACGCTGAATAAAATGTACAAGAATCCTAATGAGAACAAGTCCAAGTGGGGCGCAGGTCAGATATTTGTAGCAGCAGAATGTAGTGATTTTCTCAATCCGAGGAGGAGATTGTGGGTGTGGTGTAAAAATTCACAACTTAAGTGTGAAGTTAGTTGGAAAACAATTCACAACAATAGTTTTTCCTTTTAGCGTCCTTTCATTAACGAGATAAGGCTCAAAAAAAGAACAGGCAGTAGATAATTATTTCCTCCAGTATGGGAGAAGTGAGAAGTACAGTGCAGGAGTGTCTAACCACAATCTAGGCCCTTAGGCCCCAGACTGTTATTTCCACCTTAAATAAACATCTTTAGATTTAGTCGGTAACAGCTCTACAACTGTAAGGACAGACTGAACAACCTTGGGCTCTTTGTATGAGAGACCTGGGAAGATTTTGAAACACAATAAGTTACCAGGCCAGAGTGAGATTAGAAAAACTCCAGCAAAAATTGCAGTTTTTACTCCACCTTAATGAAAGCTGTAAATCAGAGACTAAATAGCAGACTCATAACAATGAGTCAGTGAAGCTAATGCTACTGAACAAATGCTGCATTTACTGTAGCTATAGTCGTACAGGGTAGTGTCTTCACTGAGTGCGTGACACTGTCTTTGAAAAGTTCAAAAAATGTAATGATGAGTTTTATATATTTTGTCTGCTTATGAGCCTAAGTGTTTCACTCACACACAGGAAATAGAAAAACGAATCCAAAAGCCTTGGTTTGGTGTTGTACCTCTATAAAACTAAAGCACAGTGGTCAACATTTAGTCCATCTCTAGTTGTTGTTAACCCCTAAAATGATCTCTGTCCATCAAAGCTGCATATTTTACGTTTTCTTTTTTCCCCATGAAAATAATCTCATCCTTAAAATGTCTTTCTCTCCCTCCACCATCCTCCTTGCTCATGGCAGCTCAAGCTCACCAGCTCACCTGCAACTCTGCTCAAACATTATCTAACTATGTAACTGAACACTATGGCAATATTGGAGTAATTGAATTCAGCCAGTACGTGTTTGAAAGGAAAGAAGAATAATGGTACAGAAAGTTGACAGGCTTTGTTCCATAGGTTTGTTACATATGAATTCTGAATCCTTGTTCTTGAGATGGTCTTCGCTACACTGTGATGACTGCTTATTTTGCTCATAATTTGTCCTCTGGCATATAAAACAACACCACATGGATAAATTAACAAGTTAAAAAACTGTCTTTAATTAGGAAAAACCAAAATTTCCAAATTTGCACTCCCTGGTTTGGGCCAAGCGGCAAAAATCAGATCCTACATTTCCCATGATGCCACCCATTATATCATCTTGGTCCCTAATGCCTGGTAATACCCACGTCTTTCAAACTTCATACCACTAGTTTGTCACGCGCAAGAGATTATATAACTAACTAGATTTGTGGACAACTACACATTTGTATTTTGGGATGTAATGGATGATGCATCCTCAGTAGGACCCGTTTCCCCTGAATGCTGCTGGCATGAAACTCTTCCACCATGAGACTATCTTTTGATTCTGGTGTAACATTACTATTGTGTTTTTTCTTCTTATAATCTTTATCTTTGCTCAAACACTGGACACTAATGTTTCTGTTGCTGTGCTGATTGTACCTACTTTGGCTAACTAGCTGTTAAAAACATCATTTCTGTGGACTCATTCCTGGTTTCCTTTTGTCGTGCACCTTTAGACTTTGAATGGAGCTACTTCTGGTCATGGAGTCGCTTCGTGGACTACGTGCAGTGCGTGCTGTCCTTCACGCTGGTGGCGGCCTACATCACCTACCTCCTCCTGGACTCTGCGCTGTTCGTGGAGACCCTGGGCTTCCTGGCTGTCTTCACAGAAGCAATGCTGGGCACGCCACAGCTCTACTGCAATTACCAGAACAAGTCCACAGAGGGCATGAGGTACAGATGCAACACGGAACATCCATCATTTAAATAGAGATTTCAGCCTGTTGGTATTTATCGCTGAGGGGCCACAGTAGAAACAGATAAAAGCTTTGGGTCAGGACATAAAGAGAGACATCAATTTTTCAGTTCCATGCTGCACACTGTAGCCCACTGAACTTCCAGTCAGCTCTGTTTCACTCCCATATAAAACAAGTTACAAAGGAACTGAGATGTTTCATCTATTTCTCTTTTTCTTTTATTCATCTCCTCAAACACAAACTGAAAAGCAACACTGTGGGAATATTTGGATTTCTGGAAAATAAAGCAATACTTACCTCTTAGAGATTTTCTCCCTTGTATCAGCAGTGACCTGCCAAAGTTCAAACTGCTTGTGAAGTTTTCAGAACTTAATAATAACATCGGCAGTCTTATCTTATGCATAGTCTGCTGTAACTTATCAGACTGAGCCCTACTGAACGCAAATCAGTCAGCATAGTAATCACTAATTACAGTCACTTGCTGCTATTGGAACATGAATGTGTGCACTCTCCACTGGTTAGCAGCTGATGGTTGGCTGGGTGGAAATCTGGCCATAACTTTTATAGTAGCAGGGTTAAGGCAGATGCACTCATCAGATTCTGTAGCACCACTAAGAGCTCAGAGTTCATACTGTCTGACCTAACTTCGTCATTTTCAGTGCTGTGGTTCTGCTTTTAGATGGACCTGATTCATGACTGACACAAAAACTAATTCTCTGTCATTGTTAAGGTTCAAGATGCTGCAGTTCCAAAACTTGTGTTGGTAAATTCTTAGTCTGATCTCACTTCACCCTCTGGACCGCAAACCTGCCAGTGGTTTAGAAATGTATGTTGTTGTGGAAAATGCTACAACATAGCTAGTCATGTGTGACATGCAGTTCTGTCATGAAGCTTGAAATCATTCCAGACAGCACACTTCATCAGATTTTAACCATTTATTTCAGACTGACCTGCATTCTGTGTATGGCGGTAACTCTGTTCGAGTGATGCTCTGGAACGATCTGCGCAAGCATGACACAGACAGTCCCTGAGATCACAACCCCCTGGCAGAGCCTGATATGAACATTGTTTAAAGGAATACAGCATGGACCAGTCTGAATAGGCAGCAAATCTATGCATGTACAGATCTTTTTTATAACAAGGAGGAGGCTGGGCAGGAGGAAGAGGAGGAAGCTGATGATCATGAAGGCAGATGCGGCAGTGATATGGTGAGCACGGAGCGGGCCAAATAAATGGACGCAGCCTCAGTTATAAGACACGCTAATAGGGAGGAGTGGACTGACTACGAGCACAATTGGACAGCATAGACCTTGTGACTAGCCTGACTCCATGCCCCAAAATAATTGCCAAAATTGAACCATCTGCACCAGATTTTTTTTAAAAACAAACAATTCTGTGCCATACAGTTTAACTAAGAAGCCATGAATATCTCAGCTGTGACCAGCATGACATAAACTGGCTAACTGCAGGATGTGTTCACACAAAGCAGAGAGAAGGCAAGTATGGAAAGACATCAGAGAGACTGAGAGGAAAATAAAACATACCTGAATGTAATAATTACAGCACAGCTCAAAAATATTATACAGAGGAGCAAGTTGTCAGCAAGCTTTTGGAAGATACGTTTAGCACATGGTGAAATATCTTTCTAGACACGCAGATCACTGTGAAAGACACATAGTTTGTAGTGGTTGTAACTCTTCAAAGCCTCAATGTTTGCCAGTATTGGTAATACCTGTGGGCCCTTGTTGGACATGGTGGTTACAGATATTTTCATTTTTTCTAAAAAAGACAATCAGTGAAATTCCACTTCAAATTCAGAAGCTGTTTTTGAGTTCTCTGGACTTCTAGCCATGACTGTGTTGTTTTCATAGAGGTGCAGGACTTTATGAAAAATCAGCCCATGTGAGTAAAAATGTGACAGGAGAAGGATTTCTTTCCATTTTCATCAGAGAGAACACACTTTGAGCTTAGAATAGTTGTTGACCATCACTCTCTTTCTTTCCTGAAGTGCTTAAGCAGAAAGTATAAATTACAAACTATCAGTGTGATGGAAGTCAAAACAGAGTTTGTTGTATCCTTGATGAAAGAAGAACTCTGGTGTATTTCCCATTCATCCGTCTTCAGCTGTTGTGGCTCTATGGGCCGTGCTGACTTTGCACTCCCTACCTCTGCTGGAGAGATTCAGAGAAACGAGAAGTCACAGAAAACACTTTGTGAACAGTGTTTATCAGGAGCTCCCTGCTTTCCAAAGAAAGCAGATTTTTACATGAGTCATTTAAGTGTTTGTTTTCAATCTGACTGAAGAGAAGCAGAAATTAGCCATGTGGAACAGACATTTTGCTAACTGGTTTAGGGACCTGCGTCCTGGGATACTTCCCAGCTGACCCAATCACCAGCATACTCATCTTGCACGCTGGCTTGTTTACATGTTTGCTGCTGACTCTCTGGAAGCTCAAATAAATATCTAACCTTTATTGATCCCCTTGGGGAAATTCCTTCTCTGCATTTGACCTATCCTATTCATAGTTAACCTTAGCTATACATACTAGGGGCAGTCAGGGGTTTAGGGCCTTGCTCAAGGGCCCACAGTGGTGGTGACTGGGACAAGCAGTCGCTCTCACTTTCCCACCTCAACCTCTTGCCAGTCTGGGGACTAGAACCGGCAAGCCACCGGTTACAAGTTCGCTTCACAAACCACTAGGCCTCACCCATTATGAGGATGCCAGTTATTTTAGTTTGAGGTTTGATATGTTTATTTATTGGAAATGAAGGTTAGACGAGACAAGACGGAACCCGGAGGATGGAGGCTGATACACAAAGGCAACAGTGGTGAAAGACAGTTCACCTTTGAACTGGTTTTGTTCCTGCACTCACTGCTCCACTGCCAACTGAGGAGGAAAACTGTTGCAGCAAAGATTGGGATCAGCTGATGCCACACTTGGAAAATCTCCATGCGTTCTTAGACTAAAGTAATTCCAGCTGTAAAACTGCCACTGATGAATCTGCAGCTTTATTAAACCAGTGCTTTGTTTACCTGTCCTGGAGATGCTGTCTCAGCTCCTCAAAATCACGTGGAATTTAAAACCAAGACCGGCTGGACCAAACACTCAACTCTCCATAAGTAAGAGCCAATGAAGTGAGCAAAATGGCTGATCTAGGTGGCTAATTTCAATTCACTTTCAGTCACACTTGAAAACAGACTTTTAAATTGATGAATGTAAAAATAACTTTGTTGGAAAGTTGCAAGGAGCTCTTGGTAGTCATTCTGAAAAACACGTACACAGGCTGTTTTATATTTATATTTATATATTTCCCAGAATCTTTCCAGCAGAGGTAAAGAGTGCAAACTTAGCATGACACCTCAAACCACAATAGACTTTAATGGGAAATATGCCAGGATGAAATAAATTGATATTGTCTTTAATGATGATGTCTTCATCCTGATGAGCAATGTTTTATTTATGAGTGCCACTTCCATCACAGGCAGCCCTGGGGGGCTGCTACTGTAGCACACACTGACTAATGACTCCCGATTATGTTGTCTCATATATGATCATTAACACTGACACATGCTTATTAAGTATTTTGAGCAGCTAGTAAGGAAGGGGGGTCCTGACAACTCTTTATTAAGCTTACGTGACGGTTGCGCCTCTGAAGCTTCCCTTGAAAACCTATATGGTAATGACGTGTTCTGTCTTTCTACATCTATTGCTGATGTATCATTCTGGCTGACATGTAACATTGATTTCTAAAAGAATATACAATTTCAAAATCAGTTCTAATGGCTCTCTGATCTGTAGTCGAGCTGATTCCTGTGTTTCTAAGTCGTAAACAGAACTTTAATTAAATAGCATTTTTAAACAGCCAATGAAAAGTAATAAGACATCAGTGGATTATAAAAGAACAGCACAGCAGCATGATTAAAACAGACAGAGATACAGCTGTTAAAACTAATCAGACAGATTAAAGTGATCATGTCAGTGTTAACAGACTTGCAAGTTTGAGACTGTTCACGGAACACAGGCTTGATAAAAAGCTCTCTCTCAGTGTGTGTCCTGCCTCAGAGCAGTGTGTGCCTCCTCTCCTCCTCTCTGCTGGTTGGCTTTCTGCAGCAGACAGATAACAGAGCTCCAGCAGGGCTGCCTGTCCACTTAACCGGCCATGACAGCTCCCACGCTGGGCCTTTCCATACCCTCTCTGCCCCATGCCTTATTTATTTTTGATTTCTGTGTACTTCCTACCTACCCGACACTTTGTCTGCCACATATTTTGTCCACCAGGCTGTCCACAGTGTGTGGCTGCTGGAAGAGGCCACCCTCGGTTACTCTTATAGTGCTAAATCTGGTGCATTTCATGATTCATGTTGTGATTAGCAGGTGTTTATCAGTCTTTGTCCATTTCCCAGTCAGCCTTTTATACACTTTTCCAGAAAGCGTTTCAACAAACCTGCACCCAAAGCGGGTCTGAATTGTGTCTCTGAGGATGAACATGGATGAATATCTCATATATATAAGTATTATATATAACTAATTAATCTATAAACTAGCAGCACTGGACAATGTCAGTTGTGGAGGACTTCAGCAGAATTAGTCCTGTATGACTGTTGAAGCCAGTAGAAAAAGACATAATGTTTTAGCCATGACAGCAAAACCTAACGGTTGATTGATGTTTTAGAACGAGTCAACTAATTTCTTCAGTGAAACTCAGCAGCAGCAGGAATCATCATGTAAGGTTGGGCAAGTGGATGTATCAGTTCATCACTGGTTGTTTTTTTTAGGGTGATGATTTTGGGTGACTGTTTTTGTCATTTTAGTTGGCAATTTAAAGTTTGGCCTCCTTGAGAATTCAAACTGGTCAATAATTTACCCGTACAGCACTTTAGAGCTTACGCTAATCAAAACTGGAGTTGCATGTATGTGGGAAGTAACATTAGCAGCACATAGCCACAGACACAATGTTCACTGCCTCACAAAAGCTAGAATGTAAAGGCCCAGTTCATGCACCGTTATGATGATGTCACTGCAGCATTGTTCTGGAGAGTAAAGGCTAGTTAGCAGCTGTGAGCCAGACTAGAGTAAAGACCCTGAGCCTGAAACCAGAGGTCATCCTCCCACTGTGAGGAGGCGCAGGTCTGTGAGGTCAGCATGGCTCCTTACAGGCTAATAATAACTTAACTGAAGAGTTAAGTGTCTTGTGTTAGGGAACAGATAAACTTGAAGGTTTAACTGTGTCTGTTTTAGACACATTTGTGCAGAGGTTCTGATGGTATAAAACATTCATGCACTTCAGATTGATTCTAATCTTCAGGTAAAGGTGGACAACAATCCTTCCTACTATGCATGTTTTGACTGAAAGTGTGCACAGAGGGAGGGGGCTGTTCACAGACGGGTCTGTTGCCAGTGTGTTTGTGAGATACAGACAGAACAGATTGGCACAGATTTACAATGCAATAGGATTTTACCCATTTTAAGTAATAAAGAAGTAGTAAACCAATATGTAGGGTTCTGCCACAAATATATCAGTGTACAGAAAACACTGATCTGATGCCAGCTTAGTCTTAATTAGACTCTTAAATTCTCATTAATCTCATTTATTAATTAGATGGTTGATTTTGGACTTTGGTAACATAAAATGTGTTGTAATACTACAGCCAACACTTCTTTAGCTGTCTCTTTGTTGGCTGACGGTTTCACAGATGTATTTCTCATGGAAAATCGCACAAAACAGATATCCTTATGGAGATTAGACTTCATTACATGCATGAAGGTCGTGTGGATCTCTTGTTAAAAGGAAGGCAGTGCTTTGATTCCCTGTGCAGGAATGACAGACTCTGCCTTTAAAGTAATTGCTGAATATGAATACACTGAGTCGCCATTGTTGGAAAAAATGCTGAGTGTAAACACAATAGCACCAAAAATGTAATTAAAATCTTGAAGATGGCATACAAAATGATGTCCTTGCACACCAACAGTACAAAACTAATTCACACACACACTTTGAGGTTTATTGCAGAGTGTGTAGACCGCTGAGTCAGTGACTTTATCAGATTACCTTGGTGATCAGCATTACAGCATACATGCAGATAAATTCTTCATCACTGTCGATTTTTTCACATGTGTGGATGTGGTGGAAAGACGAAAATGAAAAGGAGGGGGAATTTGTTTCCTGCTGAGCATTTTCAAAATCCTTGACATGTGCTACATATGTGTATTTTAATTATTACAGTTATTAGTTAATTATCATACCAGTGCTTTTGTCTTTGGTGTCCAGATATGCAGTAAAAAACAGTCACTATCATAATTTTGTCTTAATGTAAATTTAACTGTAGAATACATCGTCTCTATTTTTAAAAATGGAGGATAATCGATCAAAAGTCAGTCTCTAATTTTAGGTGCTGACATCTCTGTACGACACTGGTATGCTTTGATGAACACACTGCATTGTCTGATCTTCTAGACATTTTGTTTCTGTGGGCTAAATGAGCCTAAGTTGTAACAAAATAGGTATGAGTATGTAGCTTCATGTCAGTTCTGATTTTCTTCTGTGTTAACTGGCATCATATTCTTCCAGCCATGAGTCGGTGCAGATGAAGCTGCCACAAAAGGTGGAGGAAATTGTCATTTCCAGTTCTGTTTATTGTGCGTGTCCTCTCCTCCCCATGTGCACAACCTGTTGAGTCTGGCAGGCTGTTGCTAGGTTACTTCACCTCAGCACTCCGTTCAAGGTGTCTGTGTGTGCAGGGATATGAAGCAAAAAAACCTGTAAGTGATGGTGTTGCGCTTTCAAAATGCAGTTTTCAAGATCAGAACTTGGGTGGAGGGTTAAGACCAGGCTTGCTTTTGTGGTTTTGCTATGTTTAGTTATGCAGACGTGAGCGATGAAGGTTAGGGAATAAATGAATGTGTGAACGAATAAGCGCACAGGTGCATTTTACTGAGGTAAATACAGACCGGAGAGGTAAAACAGAGTATGTTTTCCTCTAAGTGCCTGGAACAAAACAAACAAAAAACACAATCCGGTCCTATGCGGCACATCCGCGTGGAAAAACATCATGCTGACTTCCTCCCAATGAATGGCCCGGCCAACATACCCCGACTCTGGCTGGAGGAACATTTGAAGCACTAGACTACTTCCCGGTACTTGCATATTCAGGCTCACAGTAGGAAACTTCTCCACCACCCCAAGTTGGCAGAGGATGAAGTCCAAGCGGGTAAAATTTAGAATGAATCATATTGGATGTCCTCAGTGTGTATACACACCAGCACTGCGCCGTGACACGCTGTCAGACAGGCAGTAGCATCGCAGTTTTTAATTATGAAATACGGATAGAGTTCAGGAGGAGGGTGATGAGTCCGGCGTTACCCCCATGAGGATGGAGCTGAAGGCATGTGGTATTTATCTGACGTTAATTCACCGGCAGATTCTCCGTTAACCTCACTGATGCTGTTTGACACAAGTAACTGCTCTGTTGCCATAATGGGTCCGTAGAGGTTTGCATTAATGCTGCTCATACATTTTCTATGTGCACTGTTCCCTGTCCTGTCCAGTTCTGTGCTTTTTTTTAAACCCCTGTAGCGCTGAGCAATCAATTGAAACATTATCAGAATCAGAAAACAAATAGAAAATTTACATTGCAGGAGCTGTATTTTTTATTTTAATAAAGATGAAATGTGTCACAGCAAACCATTTCAAATGAAGTACTGTGGTGCTACAGAGATGCTCTGGCCTATAAATCATGTTCTCCAGACCTAAGGGAGTCTGTTTGTCTGGCACAGCAGAAGAAGTCACATCATCATTTCAAATTTCTCTGTTTTAGTGAAAAGAATTGTAATAATGACTATTTTCATTAATACCATGACTCATATCACAGCATCTACAAAATGTTGTTATACAATATAATATTTATTAGGCCTAATCCTCCATCAAAAGCTACTTCAGCACATTAAGAAGTCCTAAGTTTGCACTGTTTAACAATAATGTATTACTTTAAAATTAAATGTAATTCTTGGGCGTAATTGCTGAGATAGATATGTGATCAGACACAACAATAAACCCGTCTAATATTGTGTAGGCTCTTCTTGTTCAGCCAGCTGAACATTACATTGTAACAAGATAATCAGTGTTATTCAGTTATTCTCTCATTGCTTCTGATTGGTGTAGGTAGATATTTTGATTTCATATCCAGGGACAGCACGACACAGCTGCATATAATATGTGTATATACATGTATTAAAATGTCTATCAAACATGTAATGGGCGTTTAATAAATATTCATAGACACATCAGATAAAGTGCAATATACACTGACAATTATTGCACTTAGAGAGTTTAGCAGCTCGTCCACAGCTCAGGAGAAACATTTTCCCTCAGTCTGTTGGTCTGTGTGTGGTTGATCCTGCCTGAGGGGAGGATGGTGAACAGGAGGGTGTCTGGAGAGTGCAGGATCTCTCATAACGTTATACGTCTGAGTCCATGTCTCAGTGGATGTCTTTCAGGTTAGGAAGATCCACTGGACCGTTTTGACTCTTATCATTACAACTGGCGGCCTTCACTGGTAATGATATTTAAAGACGGATGTTGCGAATGCTTCTCGTTCGGCTCCTCATCGTCAGTTTGTATAAGCAGTGACATTACACTGGGATACCAGTGTTTGGTTTCGTTTTCACTCTTACCTCCATTTGCTTTAAGCCAAAACTCATTCAAATGTCATCTGTATTTGGACTGCAAAACAATGTTCTCTTTGCATAGCTCTTTAATAGCTTATTGAATCTTTAAGAAATGGAGAAAAAGTCACAGTGGAACCTTTAAAGAAGGGCAAAGGCCACGATCCACTGAACTGAAAACAGAAACTCAGTGATCATAAATTACGTACTGATGTAAAACGCAGCGCGGAGGCCCAGGGGTGCTGCTGCTGTTGCTGCTGGGAATAGGCTTATTTGCTTACTATAATGAGGAAAACATAATTAGCAATTAGACATGAATTTTACTTTTTAATATGTTTCCTCGCGTTTAATTTGAAAAAGTGGCACAAAATCAAGTGCCCTGATTATAGCTGTGTGCTTTTAGCGTAGATCCACATATTTTTAAATTGTTTTGGTTCAAACTGGATTAGGAACCATGATAAACCGTCTTTGTGAATGCTGCTGTAAATGTATGAGGGACATTAGGCCAGATGAAAGGTGTGTACATGTGTTTGTGTGTTCAGTGCGTGAGGTGATGAGAGGGTGTTTTTGTGTTAACAGTTTCCAGCCTGCTGCTATTATTAGATGGTCCTGAGCCTGGAGAGCCAGAGGTACATACTGATGCTGACCAGCCTGCCATAAAACAAATGAAAGACAACAATGCACACACTATACAGACACACACAAAACACAGAGATGGGACATCCAGACAGCCAACTGCAGCCTTATAAGGCTTGTGGTCTTGAGCAGCTTCCCAGTATGCTAGATAACAGTGCCAGAGCCTTATTTAGCCTGCAGGCTGCCGTCCACACACACACAGCCATGTGCTGCGATGGATCTGAATTGACTACTGATGCTGGCGGGCCGTCACCCCTGTGGCCTGGAGCATGGAGCTGCCGTATGTAGCTGGGATGCGGAGCAGAGCTTTGCCTCCCTGCTGCGGATCACTGCAGCTGGAGAACCTTCAGATCCTCTGTCCAACCCACCATTCCTCCATCTGCTCACACCACTCAGGGCCTGCTCTCTCCTTCTTCCGACAGATGAAAATGAATCGGTTTGTTTCTGTTCCTTCAGGGTAGAGATTCTGGTGAGAGTCAGTGATGGAATTACATTTTCTGAGAGAGCGTCTGAGCTGTTTGTGTGCCTTGTATTCCCCCCACACAACAAATTAAACATAGTTTTGTAAAGAAACAGGCAATAAGGACCACAACGGACTGAAAAAGGAATTTCAGAAGTGGCACCTACTCTCATAAAACAGTTAATGCACAAAAGATAAACAAAAACTTTGAACTAAATTAAGTTACCTGTTATAGGAAACACAAAGTAAGTGCAACATTAGTGCTTTGTACTCAAAACAATAATACACTTACAGGGTAAACCTGTAAAAAAAATTTAAAAAGATGAATTCAAGTGAAGGTACTGTGGGAGTTTTAAATCTCACACCTGTGCAAATATGTGTACATAGTTTTCCTCCAGTATCTCCAGCTCTCAGAGATGATGGAGACTTTTATAACTGGGTTTTCTCTGCAAATTTCTCCTTAAAGGGTGTGTTTATTAGTCTTGCTTGTATGCATAGTGAAAAAGCTTTTGTTAGCTCTAACGGTTTCTCCTGTCTAAACTGAACTTCATGAGCATTCTGACGAGAAATGCTGTAAATAAAAAAAGATAAGTTGAAATATAGCAATAAAATGTTATACTTGGCAACAATGAGAAAGTCAGAGTGTCACAAATTCCAATTAAAACAGAGTTAGTGAACTCATCATGGCTTAAACATCCACTAAAGCTTTAACTGAAAACATGCAGATGGAAACAGATGTATGCAGAGTGATGAGGAGGTTGGACACAAACTGTTTTCATCAGATTGTCTAAATGCCTGCCATCCAGAGCAGTTTGGCCCAAGAACACTTCGGCATGTGGAGGGGCTCGAACCAATGCACAGCCTGAGCCACAGCCCCCCTAAAATGTGTTTCTCTACTTTGACTCCCCTCTTCTTCTGTTGTGGTTTAATGGCACTTGAAGGAAGCAGATGGTACTACCAAGAATTTATCCTGAGGAACCATCGTAATATTCACACTGGACAGTGGAAACACACATTAGTTCAGTCCAGTAATTCAATTTTCTGTTGGTACATTTGGATAGAAACTTAGCTACAGGGACTATTTGGCTCTTCACTTTAGCCCCATTACAAATAGAGCTGGTACCTGAAATAAATATCATGATTGTCTCACACGTAGTACCATCTAGAGCACTACGTGTTCCTTTGTGGCCATCAAACTTGTGATGGTCACAAAAGTTGACAACATTTTTTCTTGCCAAAAAACAAACAAAGGAACCTGTTGGTATCAGTGCACTCAGAGCTTCACCTGGATTTCTGTTGACATCAACTGTTCAACATGTGTGTGATTTTGTGAGTGCCACAAAATCACACACAGTTATCTGGACCAGTCTACATATGAATTTGATAATGTTGCCACCAGCTGGAGCTCAACCCAAAGGCACTGAAAAACCAGGCTCAGGACCCAAAAAAGACCCCAAATAAAGCATAAATCTACCTTTAAATACAGCTCCTACAACTTACCTACTGAAAGTTGAAGAAGTCTCAATCTGGTCTACACTAGGCGGCATGGTGAAGCGGTGGTTAGCACTGCCGCTTCACAGCTACAAGGTCCTGGGTTCGATTCCCGGCCTGGGATCTTTCTGTGTGTAGTTTGCATTTTCTCCCTGTGTGGGTTTTCACCGGGTTCTCTGGCCTCTTCCCGGAGTCCGAAGACAAGCTGAGGTTAATGAATGTAACTTGGCCCTTGAGTGAAACTGATGTGTACTCAAAGCAATATATTTAAATTCAAGACATAAAATAGATGTGCATTATTTTATACGCTCTGCCCATAAAGTCCAGCCTGCCAGAGTTGGTACATACTCTATCTCTGAAAGCTTCTTTGTGTCTCAGTAAAGTTTGCCTGCCCAGCATGAGTTTGAACTCGGGGGACTCAAACCAGTGTTTTTGAATATTTTAAAGACAGTGCACGCTTTCATTTTAAGATACACAATTTTATTCCTCTAATCCCTTCAACACACTTGAATATATTACACTGCTGGACTCTCTTTTACCTTCACCATATTTTATATTACAGTATAACATTAGAATAAATAACTAAAAAAAAGTTCTGAATTGTATTAATGTTAACACTAAAAACACTGAAATTTATGAGGTATTTCTGGCATTTAAAACAAAATGCAAAGACTGTGTGTTGTACTGTAATAGCCTGGACTAGAAAGTAGTGTATTAGCAGCCATCCTGGCTGCAGTTGTCTGTGTGCATGTCCACAAGGGAGTGTAATCAGGGCTTAAGTTATAATGATACCATCCCTCACCTGACACCAGATACAACTTGTTCAGAGGACAAGCTCAGTAATAGATTTATGAATAGCTGGGATAACCCATTTCCGTACATAACTTGTATTTATACTCAATTTGTGATTTTACTGTCAAAGTTGCACAACTTCACTTGTCCTCCCTTGTTCATATTACTCAGTCAAAGTAATGTTTGTCACACTAAAGTAGTTCCAAAGGCTTGCTAGTTCTGTGCCAATACACTTATCTTGGCTTAAAAAGCCTATAAATAAATCAGACAGTCTGTGCTTTAACCTTCATCCTGACGTTTTTTATTTTTTACAAAGGCTTTGTAACAATGCCACCATTTCTATACAATGCGTCTGCAGCCTGCTGTTGAAACAGTCTGGTCCAGTGTAGCTCTGCGTCTCCACTGCCGTCATTTCAGCCCACAGCTCAGCGCTCTTTATTTCCTCCATATGTCTCAGGGAAGGTGACAAATAAGTAGCCAGACATGTTTGCACCCCGTTCCCTTGGCCCTCCCATGCTACCTCTTATTAGGAAACCAGCAGAGGAATTGATCAAACACGGATCCTGCCTCTCTCATCATTACCTGCAGGTACACATCGTCATAACTGAGACAGCGGCCACTGAGGAGCGGAGGAGGAGGAGAGGAGGGAGAATGGGGGTGGAGGGAGGGTCTGTCTCCACAGAGCTAACAAGCTCCTTACTTAGAAAGAAGAGGGTGAGGATGTGTGCAGGGGGAAGGCAAAATGCAAACAGGTATAGAGAGGCGAGGAGGTGGTAGATGGAGTTGGTGGGAGGATGGGGAGGAAGGGAGATGTGCTGTAGAGAGTCGGCTTATGATAAAAGACCACAAAAAATGTGGAAAAGGAAACCAAGGGGGACATTCAGAAAGAGTTGTAGAGGAGTAAGAATAAGAAGCATAGCAGGGATTGCACAAATTGGCCTTACAAATGAAAAGGTCTAAGGTGAAGTTGGGGGCATGAATAATACAAGAGGAGATTTGGCTCAAAGCTTTTCCCCAAAGAGGCTAAAACAAAGGCAGACTGGTGGGGTTACAGTCAGGAAGAGAGGCACTAGATTACCTCTCATCCAACCTTTACATCTGCTAAGAGGCTTAGAGAAAGGCAAGAAATCTGCTAACACAAAGACTCGTCCTGCATTCTTAATAGTCGCATCCCCATGATTCACCTGCTGAAAGCTTTGTTGTGTGACATGTTTATTTCAGGATGCTGTCTCAGATGATCCACATGGGTCGGCACACACAACGAAATCCAGTTATAAATTCACCAGCAGTGATTGACCCCACTGTGGATAAATGGTTATGACCCTATTATGAGATTACAGCTGTGATGGATCTTTCTCACATCAGTGGAATATTAAATTGAACGCATGTCAGATGTGATGAAATATGTCATGAACATCAGCCTCAGGTCAAATGATTCAGTGTCTTTCCACACAACTTTGGAACCTGGCTGCAGGGATCTGTTGCATTTCATCCCAGCTTGCCTTCCTGAGGGGTGTGAGATCTGCCTGAGACAATTTGGCACCTCAGTTTACATAATTTTCAGTGCCAGTACTGTGTGCCATGCAGGAAGGGTAGGTAGGATGCCAGTTTTTGTGCTGAGGCCAAAGTGAGCATGTGGAGGTCGGGCTGGTGGATGGGTGGTACAACACGTTACAATTACAGCAGACCAAGTCATTGTTGATTTTAGTCTTGATTTTTCCTGTTCTTCCACACCAAACTGGGAAAAGTATTTCTTTATGGACTTGGCCGTGGAGACAGTGTAATGTCATGTTAACACAAAAACGACCTATACTTTTCCTGAACAGCTGTTTTAAAGCTCAGTGTGGTGGCTCCAGCAGTCATCATCTTGGCAGTTCCTGATTTCTCTCAACACCCAGTTAATTCAAAAATGAGCAAAGAAGTGGAGCTGAGGTGGGCCATGGACTGTCCGAATACAGTGCGCCTTTAATTATGCTTTAATAAATGTTAATACAACATAAATAAGTGAGTTATTAAAAAACTTGTACTTGAATACACATGAATGGGGAAATTAGCTATAGAGACCAAATCTATTTTGACATGTAAACATGTTTATTTTTTGCTGTGAAGTTGGATGTTTTAACATGGAGGTGTATGGGAATTGGCCTCAACTGGGACCTCAAATAGAGTTAAAAAGACACTCTGGCATGTTTGTATTTATTTAAACCATTGACAGTTGTCTTGGGTGGAGCTAAGCGAAGAGTGTGGCCTCATTGTTCCCTCAGTATAGTGATGAGTAAAATTGTTTTGGTGGAACATTTGCACTTAAGGAACCGAAGTTGGTGTTGCTTCCTATAGTAAAGTGAATTTTGAAAAACATAACACACAGACAGCAGAAGGAGAACAGAAAGCTGTGTGTGCCAGTACACTCACTTTTGGGGCCAGCCTCAAGTGGCCACTTAGGGAACTGCGGTTTTTAAGCACTTCTGCGTTGGCCTAATTTTTTAAGCCATGAAGGTTTCTGCTTGATTGTACCTCGCCTTGCCCAAAACATTGAAATTAAACCTATGCTAAAGGTACACAGAAATATAGGGGGGCAAGGCCTTCTCTCCATCTCTGTGATCTGCACTTACATCCTTAGAGATGCTCAATTTCAGCTCCTGAGCCTTTAAAGATTCCATCAAAAAATCAGCCTTCAGCAAAAGATCACATGTCTTTCCAAAGCAGTTGTTATTTGTAGAAGCAGAACTGATATTTGATTCACCTCCATTGCAGGTATGTTACAGTGGAAGTCCCCCACCTCACTAGAAATAAGAACCCCTCCACTAACATAAGAAATTATTGCATTTGTGCAATTTCAGGCTTACAAACCTTTGGGGAAAACAACCTGTGTCACTGCACTACTAAGCACAGGCCAGGCATTTGAGGAGTGAGGAGGGTGTGTAAACCTCCATCTAGTCACAACATTTATAATGAGGTGAGATGCGTAAGGCTCTGTCTGATTCAGCTCAGCAGGTGACGTTGATTGAACAATCACACAGTAATCAGTTTCCGCATGTCGTAATGTCACGAAAGAGGAAATGCTGATGAGTTTTAATAAGCTGGTAAAAGTCGAGACAGGCAGCCCAGTCAGTGAGAACCAGTTTGGATACATGTTGTACCAGGCAGAGTCTGCATCTAGTTGAAGTTAGTTGAAAGGAGCCCGTTCCCCCACTCCCAAGCAGTTCCCCTGGAGAGGCGGACATCTTCAGACATTTGCAAATAAAACCCAAACTACAGTGGATAGCTGGACACCACTGGGGATAAACCGAGCCTTTAAATTCACAGTAGCACTTGGCTCAGTGACAGGAAAAATGTCCTGCAAAGCTCATTCAAATAGTGCTGACCAACCAAACTAACATGCTTGAGTGAAAAGGATTTCAAATGCCTCGCCATGTGTTCATATTGTTGTAGGCAGGTTGCTTTAGGAAGCACATCTGAGGAGTCCTGTGTGTGTATGGGCGCATTGTAGACACAGTGCTGGCACAGTCCTTTCTTTGTCAGCATTGCCTACATGTATCCCTGCCTCAAGCAAAAACCAAAGTTTTTGAACTACAACAAACAAACAAAAAAAAAAAAACGAGTGAGCTCTGCAGAATTCGATAGGGGTGTTTATGCTGCCTTAAACGGGTGAGGAAAACACCCATAACCACCATCAGCGAGGTTTTTCAGGAAGCCTTAAAGGATTTTCAGAGGTAATGTCCTCACATTACCTGAGTGCATTTGTATACGCTGTCGTTTTCTGTCTTTGGAGAATATGACACGTATACAAAGTTGTGTGTTTGGACCCCCGGGGCTTAGTTCTTTTCCTGCGTTTCTTCTACTCTCGTTAGACTTCCTTTTCCATCTCATTAGCTGAGTTCACGGTGTTTCCCAGTGCCAGCGACGACTATACTTGGAGGAGTTCTGTCTTCTCAGATCACATGGATGCTTTGCTCCAGTCGCTTGTAAAACAATAGCTGTTTTATTTTACTGTAAAACTCGAGCTGAACAGTCTCATGTGGACCCTGTGACCGCTCATCGTGTACGGGAAGCGCTCTTATGAGTTAAAAATGTGTCACAGGATGTATTCTTAATGAGAAGCCTGCACCCTGAGTAGATTTATTATTTCAATTTCCCCTGGTTGTTATTGTGGCAAATTTGCTATTCCCTTCTTGCCAGAACTGATATTGCATTTCTGTGACCCCGTTTCCTGCTGTCATTAACATGTGCTCTCTGTGACCAAATTTAATTTCCAGGCAGAACAGATCTAAATTAGATGGAAATGTATCCCAGATAAAATTAAATGTGTGGTCAAAATGCTAATTTGAAGTAGACGTGGATGTTTGGAGTGCCAAAGTGTTTCATAAATGAGCACATGAAATAATTGGAGATTTTTTTTCATATTTGTGAAGTGTTTTAACAAGTTTTAAGAACTAAATAATACAAAATCCATTTTATAATACATATTTTTATTTTTAAATATCTTTCCTACAAAATGTTTCTATTCAATAATAGCATTTTTTCCTCAACTTTTCAGTGGCCCTTTTTTAATTTCATAATTTTACTTTTAATAACAGCGCCTTTGCCTACATTTAATCACCAGCTAACCTTTCAGCTAATCATGTAACCACTCCTTATTTTAAGCTAGCAATAATAAGAACTGTTGTCTCAATTTTAGCCACACAAGCTCTTGTTAGCTAGCTAAAATAGTGTCAGTGTAATTCTGACCTAACCTGCAAAAGTGGTGCTATCAAAAAAACCTCCCACGTAAGCAGTGACCAACCTCCTGCTTTAATTTAGCTTGTTGAGGCCGCATATGCGACTGACCTAGCTGGCTAACTAGCTAGCTAGCTAGAGCTTTGAATAATACCCAGCATCAAAGTGACAAGCAACACCTGCCTGGTTCATTCAGTTTCTTCAGCTGCATTTTGTTTCCAGATGTGTTCCTCCATGAAAAGCAGCAAGTGAATTTAGCCAAAAGAAGCTAGCTAAGATACGTGGTGACTTTATGCGGACACTTCTAAGTCACCCAACCTTCTAAGTGTTTTTTTTTTAATCAGATTGTATTAGTGATTCTGTACATGCAGTTTTATATCCCGGTGACCATTGCATAGCAGTTATGACTCTCTCCATTAATTTTGGTTTTGTTAGCCCAAAATAACTAGCAACCATCTGGGGCCTTCACCAAGATGGCTGCCGAGTCACTTGATGCTCATTAAAAATTCAAGCTCACACCCGACCCAACTAGACGTAGTCTCTAATTGATTGCTGAGGTAGAAATTATTAATCCCTTTGCCTCGTAGTCACAGTTACTACGTCATGATTGTTTCTGTGGCTTTTATGGTCTAATTAGCTTTTAAGGAGGAAGTAACACATTATGTGTAATGAATGAGCTGATAAGAGGTTAGAGTAGACTGGAAGGCTCAGTCCAAGTCCTAACTGTAACATTAAAAAAGTAAAATTCAAACACTGCCTCATATGAACAGATGTCCATACAGATGTAACAGATTACATGCCTTTAAAATGACAGAATAGTTTTAAACCTGAAATATTATGACTGTTATTGGTCATTTGTGGAGCTTTTGACTAGTTCTACAACTTGAATAAGAGGAGGGTGTGATTTATTAGAATCTAATGGACCTTTTCGTCAGTTCACATAGTACAAAAAATAGGCCCACTTATCAGAGCCCACCCCAAACATATGTTTACCTGTTAGCTGGCCAAAGTTGGTTGCAGCTGTTGAGCTTCCCTGATCAGTACATACTCGTGGCACGTTGACTGAATATTGAGGGGTAGCGGTGTACAAAAAATTAAATGTATCTGTTCAGCCAACAAAACTATCTGTATTTAATTTTTTTGTTGTTGTAGAGTGAATAGACTGCATGAGGTTGTGCGATACAGATGTTCATATCTCTGCCCTTACTTTTTGTGGCCCTGCATAATTTACAGATGGCGTTAGTTGGGCTGATAGTAAAGTGCTCCGAGATAGTATTGTTTCTCGTGTGATTGTTTTTTTTCTGTCCATTACTAGCTTCACAAATGACTTGCTGCTGACGTGAACTTGTTGCTGTCTGCTAAAATAACCGTGAAATACTTGGTAGGGTGTTGGTGGTTCCACAAAACCTCTGCTTGCAAGTTACATCTTAAATAGAAGAATATTTATTTTGGTTTTTAAATGAAGAAAATGAAGACATACAGCTGCTTTCATTTCATTGTTTGTGCTTTCTCAAATAATATATTTGATTTCGGGTGCATCCGTAGTGAAGGAGCAACGACTGTAAAGAAAACCACTGTCATTAAAACTGACATGAATTTGAAGTATAATTTTAATCACTTCTTTTAGAATAATGAGTCATAATAAATAATCAGTCTCCTTTTTTCACTCTCTTTTTTTTCCCTTCCAGCATCAAGATGGTTCTGATGTGGACCAGCGGCGACACCTTTAAAACTGGCTACTTCTTGCTCACCCAGGCTCCTGTGCAGTTCTGGACATGCGGCCTGCTGCAGGTCTTCGTGGACGTTGCCATCCTGTTCCAGGTTTACTACTACAGCCTCTACCCCCAGAAACCGGTGTCCCACACCGTCTCCCACACCACCAGTGCCAAAGCCCTCTGAGAGCCTCTGCAAGGTCATCGAGGACAAAAACAACAGTGAGGAAGCCCTTGTAGAGGCGCTGTGGAAATGTATAAACATCCACGAGTACCAAAGGACCTTGAGATGATGCAGGCTGCTCATCCTCACCTCCCAGTATACATGAGGACACATACACACTCATAAATAAGGCATAAACATACACAGACCAAGTGATGTTAGTGCCTTCAGTGATACCTGAAGGTCACTAGTCACACGCAGACTCTTTGTTTTATTTATTATCCTACAATGCAGTGGAATGCATGCGTCTGGGAGTGCAGACTTCCCTTGAATCAACCTGTGCATGTGGAGAATATTATGCACATACAGTACATGAAGATACAGTAAATATGAACTGCAGATGTACGCTCCGAAATCTGTGCTCAAGGAAACGCGGACCAGCTTTCGCCGTCCACACACGCTGATGAATGTTGCATGGACCTTCTGCCTTAATACACACACACATCCACACATGGCTTGTTGCATTACCAGCAATAGAAATGTTACGAATCAATCAAAAACTCCTGATATACAACATTACTGAATGTACAAAGTGGCATTTGTTGTTTGGTTGATTTTTTTAACCCAGTGGAGAAATGCTGGTCAGGCTACCACTTGTTGGACACATGGCCGCCATGTGCTGAGACACAGTCCTGTGGGATGAAATGAAAAAAAACAGACGCAGTCAATTTTCAACAAAAGGAGAAAAGTTTCCGAGGTTTGGAGATGAAATGCATCAACTTATTAAAAAAGCAAACTGGTCAGAATCATTAATGCCTTGAACTTAGCAGAGGGATGAGAGAGTTGAGCTTTGTAAGACAATGCCAAGATTTTTGTACTGAAATTGCTGATGACATTTTGTATATAATTTTCATCATTCTCATGCCACAGATTTCAAAAATCATAAATATATTCTCTGGTTAGCACAAAGTGAAGCGAGGACAAGTCGCCATGTGTTGATTTCAGAAAACCCTTGCCTATACTGAGGGTTTAAGCCACTCCATGAATGTACAGGAGTGCTCCTACTGAGATCTGACACTGAGCTGTTACACAAACAAAACACAGAAACGTGCTTGTGTATGTCGCTAGCTAGTTACAGCTATTGTCTGTACAGTCTTAGCATTTCTGCATGGGACTAGCAATCGAATAAGTGCTAATAACCCCAGGAGAAATTAGCTCTGCATTCAGTCTGAGCACATCTTCAAGGTGAAGATGGCATTAATAGCACAGTATCATCATGGAACTGATTTGGTGAGGTTGGGAGCTTCTGGTTTGTTGGAACTTTTCACTGCATTGATGCAATATTGACAGAATGGGAAGAAGAAGGCCTGTTATTCTGAGCTTGGAGGGTTCATGCATTGTTCTTTAAAGATAATTTTTAGGGGCATTTTGTGCCTTTATTTACAAGAAATGGCAGAGAGAGTCATAAAATGTGGGAAAGAGAGCAGGGGACTGACATGTAGAGAATGGTCCAGCCAGCTGGGAATGGAACCAGGGACCTGCTGCTCAGAGGGCCTGTGCTGGAGCAGTTCACACCCCAACCACTCAAGTGTCGGGCTGCTCCCCAGTTCATGCATCAGTCTAAGTCTAGAACAGTAGACTGAATTTGCTACTATTGTTGTGTGCATTTGTCGCTTTGCTAACAAGTGAACCAGGTATAAACAGTGCGCTGTAGAGCTGCTCTGGTCGTTGATTTTACATATTCAAAAGTTTTTCCATTAAAATTAATTCTTACTACCATAAAATGGCTTAGATATAATTCTACACTATTGCCTCTTATGGAATCTATGAAGTCCCGCCTCTTTCTCCACCCACTCCTCCCCATTCACTGCAGCTGGAGCACACCAGCTCACTTACGACTGGAAAACTACTCTACGCTGTACAATTGCAATTTAACGTTGGCGCAATTCAGCCATACATGCTTGAACTGGAACCCAACTCTGAAGATGAATAGTGATGAAAAAAAGGAACACCCTCCAAGCTGACAGGTGTGTTCTACATTACACCTGTCATTGGTACCATTTCAAGGTGGAAATGCTCGGCCATGGCGTCGACTCTTTATTTCACTCGTGACGTGTCTTGTAGCTTATAAAAACAGCACATGGACATTTTAACAAGGTAAACAACTTGATTTTCACCAGAGGGCATTTTAAATCAGGTGTACTTGTGTTAATACTGATTTTTTTTTTCGACACTGGCTTTGGCATTACTGGGTTTTGACACCAGTTCATTGTGTAGTTTGTTTTCGGCAAGTGGGAGATATTGGAATTTAAAATATCTCTTATCTCTTTATTACTGTAGATTGAATATAAAGGTGGACGGTGTGTCATCACTTCCCCCTGCTGTACAAAAGTGAATCCAAAATATCTGGTGTAGATGACATCGGGTAGGTGGGTGGGTCTGTGCATTGAGCTCCTGCATCCTGATCCACCCAAATGTGATCACAAACCACTTGAACTTCACGATAATGATTTGCAGTAAAAAAAAAAAGAAAGAAAAATAAACATCTTGGTCTCAAAATTTAGAGCAACACAAATGTTTCATTGGAATGCCTTTATTTATGAGTTCTGTATGTTTAACTGAACAGGAACATTTCAGCATTTACCCTTCAGTGCTGGTAGGCTATCAGTCATGACGTCTAACCAATCAGACATTGTTGAAGACCACAGGGTGATGACAGACAGAGAGGTGGCTGCATCAGAGCCCTATTTGCACATTTTGAATCAGTTTAAAAACAATAATAATACTGAAAATCTGAAAAATGCTGAATATCGTATCTAATTTTTGGCCAAACCAATAATCAGTTTACCCTTACTAACCCCTCCCCCTACCTACTATACTAATATCAGTTAGTACAGTTTACTATAGAACAACTCATTTCATGGTTTGAAACACACAGGAATAAGTCACACAGTTAAGGAAAGGAACAATCCTTTAGCGTGATGTACAATTCTTCAACACATGACCGCAGCTGCTCCTGCAACTACTTCATTCAGTGCACCTGGTAATCACAGCTGTCAATCATGATTATACACGTCCTCTCTTTAGCATGTAATAACTAAGTAAAAACGCAGCAACAAAAAGAAAACTTACATGTATATCAGTTAGATCCATAGGTTGACTCATGTCCAATCTGCGAGCATGCAGGGTTTATGACAAGTTCTGCAACCAGCCACCAGGGGGCGATCAAACGAGTTTGGTCTCACTTTAGGGGAAGCTGACATGTCATCTATCTTTACATTTTGAACAACAAGACATGAGTGCAACATTGCTTTTTGTAATTTAATGTCCTATCATTCCTTTCAGCAATAATAACATTATATGCACGTTAACTGGGGGAACATTTCTGTGAGTACAGTGGTTGGAATTACTACTAGAAGTGATGACCAAAGCAGAAGCTGAAATAAAGCAGAGTTATTCCTAATAGAAAAGAACTTTAGAGACTGATATTGCTGATTATGCTCAGTAAAAATCTTCCATTTACCTCCATTACACTGGTAGTGGATTGCACCAACTGGCCAGTTTGAAATTCATTGCAAATCCAATAGCATCCAGTAGTATTAGCACCCATGGCTCTGCTTCACCGTGTGGCGCCTTGAGCAGGCTGTGCTCCTCATGGTTCTGTCATGAATGAATTTCCTGTGCAAAAGGAGGAACGGCACTGGAGCACAGTGAGGAGTTTTCTTTGTTATTGTTGTTTTGTAATTTTTCTCTGGGGAGAGGATCAATGCCAAACCAGGAGGTGTCCGACTGTCAGCCCTTCACTGAACTGTGGACCACAGCAGACCTGATTCTGTCCTCCTCTTCAAAGCCTCAAGGAAGGGAATCTTCCCTTTTGTTCTGCTGGGAGATAGTTTTCTATAAATGTTTTTTTTCCCTCTTAGCTATTAAAAAAAGACATGGTGGGTGATTCCTTTGTTTCTTAGTAACTGAGGTGCACTCCTTGTGTTTACATCTATTTAGCAGCCCTATTTATTTTGTTATCCTTTTTCTATTATCTTCAAATGCCAGTGTAAGATACCGTACGCCTGTTCTTCATCCAGACGGTGGTGAGCGTGACTGTTGTGCAGATAATGTGTGATGCCTGACAGGTTCTTGTTGAGAACAAATAGACCTCAGAGTTCCACTTTTTTTTTGACTGTTTCGCTCCATGTACCTGATGTATTTTTACTTTGTTTTATTTAGTTTTCATCTGAAGGTTTTTTCCCATAGAAACTGCCAAGTTTTGTGTTATATGTGAAACCCATACCTAGATTATTAATGTACCAAAAATGTTTTTTTATGCCGTTTCTTTTTCTATGTGCATCTATTTGTTTGTATTTCTTTGTTTTATTGAACTGGCAGTCCACCTTTATCACACGTGAGGCTGTTCAAACACCCAGCATTGTCGACAAACTAACGTGGCACTGTCACCCAATAAAGAGGACACAGACAGACTCATGCATCTTTTTTTTTTTCTTTCCTTTTGATGGAGATGTTTGTGTCAGTTGTGCAGACATCCACCGTTGCTCCCCCGTCAGCGGTGCAGCTCTGGCAGACATCAGTTGTCAAAGGAAGAATAAGCCCACCAGCCATGGCCCTTCTTTGGGCTTCGGGCATCTGAAGCAATAAGCACATAAATTGTAATGTGCTGGGCTTTCAAATGAAGCTCTGCACTGGTGCAGCGAGGAGGCAGCACACAGATAATAGATGCACCAGGCAAGAAAGGCTCAAAAGATGGGTTTAAGAAGACGTTTTCTAAATGTGATGCCAGATTCACAATGTTCTCTTTAAGGCTTTCACTGCACCATTAACCAAGACTTGACTGTCTCTTAGAGATTAGCCTCGATTTGTGTCTTCCATTTTCATTTTTGTTGCTGTAAGTTGTTCGACTGTATTAACCTGCTGAGGAAAATCATGAGGGAAGAAGAAAATCTGCACCAAACACAAATTCGACGTGAAAGTCTTTTCTCCAATACAGATATATACGAGCAGAAAACACTTTCAGAACTGCACCACATGGGCCCCCACTGACAGAAATGTGTTTGAACTTTATCTCTAATTTAAACTCAAGGTCACGAACTTGTACACACAACTCTCAAAAGAAAATTCCTTATTGTTTTTGGTGCCTTGGGGGAATCGAGTGGGTGTGAGAGAGCTTTCCTGTGTGATAAACACAGAGAGAAGTCTGCTACTGACATCTGCAAAGCCTGCAGTGCCTTGTGTTGTGCACATATTCACTCTAAATCTCTTTACATGAGCATCGCTGCATCTAACTCGGAGTGATGGGAAGGAGTCTTACCAATGTGCTCCTCCAACATCAAAATCACTTGCAGAACTTTATACATTAAACTCAGTTCCTGCAGTGCTACCTGGAGAGACAGTCTGGAGCCTTTTGATTGGAAGTTATTTAAGCTTGCACACTTAAAGCTTCACTGATTAATGCTTATATAATAAGAGATGGCATGAATGCCTGGAATTAAGATTAGATTGGTGCTTGTTTAGTTTAGGATTTCAATTACAGTATTGAGTCTGCTTCACTTCTGAAATAAGACGACTTTTAGATTGTGGACTAACTAATGTGAATGGCATAATAATACAATCTGGCTTTACTTGCTAAGGTTGCTGGAGAATGAAATTCCCCAAACTCAATGTGGAGCAGAACAGAGTCGAAGTAAAAATCCTGAATCACTTCATTTATTTCAGTTAATTCCCATTTTCCTAGTTAGATGGTCTGTTTAAATGTTCTTCTGAGTGTGTCTCAGTGAATAAACAGGTTTCAAAAGGCTAAACCAAAAAGAAAACCACCACCCGGCTTTATATTTGAAGCCCCGTGAACATCATTTCAGAGAATTCATCTGATATTAAATCGCTTGTGTGTTTTCTACAGCTACATATCTGCTGTGTCACTAGTATCACTGGTCAAGTGTTCCACCAGAAACCACCCAGTGAGAGACATATATTCTATATATGAGGGTTTCATCATGGTGTACACTAATATGGGTTACCAGTGACGCCTCACAGCTAGAAGATCCCTCGTTGACGTCCCGGCCTGGACCTGGGACTATGTGGAGTTTGCATGTTCTCCCTGTGTGGGTTCTGACCGGGTTCTCCGGTTTCCTCCCACATCCTGAGGTTACTGGTGATTCTAAATTGTCTGTAGTTGTGAATGTGAGTGTGCTTGGTTGTCTCTATGTGGCCCTGTGATAGACTGACGACCTTTCCAGGACGAACCCTGACCCTGCCTTCACCCTAAGTCAGCTTAGTCAGCTGTGACCCTACAGAGGATTAAGGAGTGTATAGATAATAGATGGATGTAAACCTTTTGGTCATCCTTTCACTATACCAACTTTATCTTAGGGTTAGTGTTAGGGTCTGGAGCCCACCAGACCACCTGAGACTGGGCAGGAGGTGGTTTGGTTTGGACTGTGGGAGGAACCTGAGGGAAACCAATGCAGCAGGTTCAAACTCACAACCTTCTTGTGCAAACTCTTGAAGTACCAAGAACTACCAAGAAATACCAAGAAAAGCAATCTTACTGCATTACTACTCACTATACATTATACTTTACTATGTACATTACCTATAACAGTGAGAAAACTATGAATGATGCCATCATTGCCAGAAATGCTACCTATGGCAAACATAAACTGGCATGTTTGCAAACTTGTTACCAGAAACTTATTCATTATGAACGTGTTTGCCAGGAGTGATAAACTTCTCATTACTGTCAGAATGTTGCTGGACGTTTGCTGCTAGTGGCCAACGCTGGCAAACTTGTGACAACCTTTTCTGGCAAACTAATGTCTTTGCTGTAAATCTACCTCACACGTTCCCGCTGAAGTGGCTTCTTATCCAACACTTGTCTTGAATGAGTCATCAAACAAATGTTTCCCAAATAACTTTATCCCCTTTCCTTTTAATAACAAAAAACCTTTTGACAAGACATTTTTAAAACATGCTGACATACTAAATGGGATGACTGAATGTTAGCTTCAGTTGAACTTTAAGTACGTTAAGTTAGCAGCAAGCAGAACAGGTGCTTCTCATCATAGAACCTGCTGTATGTTGTCCATCACAGTTCGGTACAGGTTTCAGAACCAGTGTCTCTATGCAGAATATCTCTGTTTGCATATGCAGTGAATAGGTTCCTTGTGCTGTTTTGAGTCTTTTATACATTATACAGCACTTTTTGAGTTCTCAGCTTGTAAAATTCCACCATATACATACAGACTAATTCTAGCACACAGCATTGTTTTGAATGTCTGGAAAGTTCTGTGGCAAATTATACATCCTAAAAGCTGTCCAGTCAGGTTGTGACCCTATTTATATGTCTTTTTCTTTGAATTTTGTGGTTCAATGTTAAAAAAATTGGGCTGCACAGTGGCTCGGTGGTTAGCAGCGTTGCCTTGCAGCTAGAAGATCCCCGGTTCGCATCCCGGTTAGGACGCCTGGGATCTTTCTGTGTGGAGTTTGCATGTTCTCCCTGTGCTGCGTGGGTTTTCACCGGGTGCTACGGCTTCCTCCCACAGTCCAAAAACATGCCGAGGCTAACTGATTATTTTAAATTGCCCATAGGTGTGAATGAGAGTGTGCTTGGTTGTCTGTCTCTATGTGTAGCCCTGCGATAGCCTGGCGACCTGTCCAAGGTGTCCCCTGCCTTCGCCCAAGTTGGCTGGGATAGGCAAAAATGTGTAATTTCTGCTTTGTTCCAGGCCAGAGTGAACAATACAACTGTAGCAAATAATGTGCTTTAACACCTGTATCACTGAGCAATCACCTTGGAACAAGATGATGTTTCTCATCCATGCAACCTTCAGAATATTCTCTCACTGGCTTGTCACTCATGTTTATGGTTTATGAAACACATTTCTGCTGCAGGGTGAATTCAGTTCAGGGTCTAGTTCCCCCCCCCCTTGGCAACATGGTCTTTATCCTGACCTCACAGCGCTAACAGTGTGAACAACAGTGTTGAACACTTCACTGAGCCAGCATCTCTCCTGGAAACACAATTCATTTATTATTGATGACATTTGTGGGGGAAAAACACGAACCAAGACACAGTCAAACCAGCATCTGATCTTCCAAGTGGATAAGTACAGTGCCACTGTTTGGCAAGTTTGAGAGCGTCCTTGTGTGTAAGAATTGTTAAATCAAAAGCGTTCCACGTGGGACTGTGTTCATTAGAATCTTTATTACATTTTTCAAAAGAGACTGTTCCTCAGGCTACGGATTCATGACGCAGAGCACAAATCCATTTAAATTGGGTTTCTATTCAAATGCACCATGTGCTCCTCATCAAAACAGTATTTTCATTAAAAACTAAATGTTGTAGATATAATAGTTCTAAGAGTGTTCTGTGTAATATTGTCATGCTTTTAATGGTTCAGTGACTGCGATTCAGAGTCAGCAGGCTCGACATGTCCTTACAACCCGCGTGGCATTTTATAAATAACTAAACCTAATTTGCACTCTCAGGCACACTTTGATGGTTCCAACTTGACAAACAATTTGGGGAAATGGTTTTTGAATGTGTCACTTCAAAGTACAAGGCACTCAAGTCGGAGAAAATGAAGTGCTGTGTTTGGAATTATATGAGAAAATCACGTAAGAGTGTGGAACTTATTTGCAATACTTGAAATGGTTTTAGACTAATCATCTCGGGTGTGTTGTTCTGACAGCCTGAAGGTGGATGTGTAATACGTGGCACACTCAGTCAACCTCTTTGAAGAGAAGCAAAGCTGTAATTGGACCTTGTGGTCAGAGGTTGCTTCATTTACTTGAATATATTACTGTAGATACATTTTCATTCCGCTGGTCACTTTTCCCCAATTGGCGACAAGAGGATTGGCGCCAACAAACTGTAATCTCTGGTCCTCAGACTGACAGGTAAACTAGTTATAATCAAAGATGGTCAGTAATCACAGGGGTGCCATATCCAAAAAGTGACACAACGTGAACTTCCATTTAAGTTTGGGTGGTTATTTACTGTAATGACACACAAAAACCTGCACTGATCCTCACATCTCATTTCCACATAGCTGCCAGGTGTGTCTTGTGAAGTATGTAGTTTCAGGATGTATGAACCACTATGCATGCACTCAGCTACTGTAAGTTGAAGTGGCTAAACTAGTTTCTTTTTGATTACACATTTACATGTTTTACTAGCAACATAGTCAAGCAAAGGAATAGTCTGTTAGCTGATTTGTTTCTCCAACTTCCTACCTGTTCCTACCTAAATCCACTGCAACAGTTTTTATTGTACTTTAGACACATTTTGCACCGGATAAAAACAACAGAATAAGGAGTTTTGCAAAGACATCAGAGATCATGGATGTTTCCATTGGAATGAATGGAGTTCTGTTCGACTCGCACATGTACACAGAGCTATGTGGAAACGAGGCGTCATGATTCTTTCCTCCGTTGACACTGAATGCACCAGTAGGTAAAGTGACAAACTGTTCTCAACCAAAGTAATCAACAAACAGATATTAACCCACAATATTTGTTCTGCAAGGCAGCAACAGAAAAGAAAAACAAAAAAATCAACTCACAGCTTTTTTTCAAAAGGCTTTTGACTGTTCCCCACAGTTAGAATGTAATACAGCGTTCTAGTTTTCAACATAGGATGTGTTCTGACTTTATTGCTTTATATAGGTCAAGTGATGCTAACTGAGTCCAAACCATGACAGCTGAATACACTCCATTCATTAATAAATACCATGAACTATGACAGGAAAAACTAAGTGAACCTTGGCTTACAATTTCCATAACTATCTCCACACAGAAATAAAAAGTTCTTGCTCCAAACTAGCTCTGCATGGTTTGTCTTCATGTCGTGAATAATGTTCATTGCTTGTGACTGCTAAACATGCCAGGCAGTGTGCTTATCTTAGCATAAAGATGCATAGCGGGGGAAAATATCTGGCTTGATTCACTCCAAAGGTCGAAAAACATTCCTACCAGCACCTCTAAAGCTCACTTATTTACACATTATACCCTATTAGTTTAATCTGTTCTAAAACAAGAGTGTTAAAATGGCAAGTTGTGGTTTCATGCGCTGGATAATTCGCTTGGATTGACCTCCTGACCACACCATAAGGTTGCCAAGAGGGTCCAGATTAAATGTGGATTTTGGTATTCTGTGTGCAACCTTTCAGAAGCACCAGATGACGTTAGAGCACTGGACAATCAGACCGAAGCAGAAGGACACGTCGACCACATCCAGCCCAGGAAACTGATGTTCTCAGCCTGTTTATAAGCATGGGGAGGACCGAGTGTTTTAAAGGGAGCGACTCACATGCACTAACATGCATGTGTTGCAGGACCTGCTGCCAAAACATAGAACAGAGAGACTTGAATTACAACACAAACAGAGTGTGACTTCATCCTCTGCTAAGGACACCATTACTCCACTGCATCTTTAAATCAGACAGTTGTTTGCAGTTATATTAATGCTACATTACAATCTTGTGTATTGCACCTTTAAAGTGTTCATTAGTGAATTTTAGATGTTACGGCAGAGTGAGGCTCACTGTTTACCCTCATGTCCAGTCTTTATACTGAGTGAAGCTAATTTTAGCTTCAGCTTTATTGTTAGTATAATGAGAGACTGGTATCAGTCTTCTCATCTCTCCCAGCCTTTGGATGAGACAAAGTCAGAGACACTGATGTGGGACCAATCCTCTTGCCATTTGACATTTAAAAAAGCTAAATTTCACAGCTGACTGTAAAGCCCTTTGACAGATAAATGAGTTGTGTTGAGATTAAAAAGCTCCGCTTCATTGCAAACAAATGCACTGACATCATCATGTACATACATGACACTTACATAACATGGCTCCACCCACAAGAAGCTGTTTGGTTTGATGCAATACAATAGAGAGCAAATGAAAAGGATACTTCTCCTTAATAACAATGTGTGACATCTTAGTAAACAGGTTTATTTCAGACAGTCCACTCAAATGCAGTCTAATGAGGAACATTATTTATCAGTCAGAGGTCTGAATAACAGTGTGTGATGTTTTGGTAGATTTCCTTTTCACAGACTGACCTGAATCGCAGTCAGTGAGAGTACTGTCTCAGTCAGTTTTTTAATCTCATTTGACTTGAGTTATTTAGTCATGAATATTGTATTGTTGCCCATATTTTAAAGTCAAATTAGTGGGAAAAAAGACCTCTGCATCTCCTCTGCAAAACTTGTGAGGCTCAGATACACTCTGGTGCACGAGCACACAATTGAAGCAGAGACCTCAAGCTCCAGAGAAGAAAATCTCCTCCCGGTTTACAGTCCTGCAGCTTGTCATCTCTGAAGTCCCAGAGCGGGGTGTCATGGCCTTCCAGGCTGCCTCTTGAAGACAGACAGAGCGGCTAAGTTTTCATGGACGCTCTAATCTCAGCAGCTCTCTGAGCAGCCATTGACTTTCTTCGCTGTAGAGCCGACGCTGCGGCCTCTGTGATGCCGTGGTAGCTGTCCGTCTCCTGAGAGTCCTCGCTGTTCTGCGACTTGGTGCTGTCCTGTGAGTCGGGCTTCTGCCTCAGTGCCCGGCTCTGCTCCTCCTTCAGCTCCAAGTAGGAGCGAGAGAAGGTGTGAAAGATGGATGTGACGGGGAAGGCCATGAGGAGGATGCCACTCAGGATGCTGCTGAGTGCCACCACCTGGCCCGGGATGCTTCTGGGCACCATGTCCCCGTAGCCGACTGTGGTCATGGAGATGACCGCCCACCAGTAGCTACCAGGGATGCTGGTGAACTCCTGCTTGGCCCCCATTTCGCTCTCAGCTAGGAACACCAGAGGCGAGAACAGAGCCATGGCCACACACAGGAACAGCAGCAACAGGCCAAACTCACGCGTACACCTCCTCACTGTCAGACCGAGCGTCTGCAGGCCTAAGGAGTGACGGGCCAACCTCATGACGTAAAAGATCCGTAGAGCTCGGAGAACTCGAAGGACTAACCCAACCTTCTCCAGGTAGTTGTTCCCTGAGCCCGTAGGTTTCCCTCCCACCGACAGAGAGTCCACTATGAGAGTGATGTAGTAGGGAAGGATGGCCACCACGTCGATGACATTGAGAGGCGTGCGCAGGAACATACACTTGCTCTGAGTCTGTATGAAGCGCAGCAGGAACTCCAGGGAGAACCAGGCCACGCACACCGTCTCCAGTACAAAGATGTTAAAGCACCTCTGGGAGCACTCACCCTGCAGAAAGGGGGAAAAGCACATAAAGACCGACATTAAGGAGCTGTGCTACATTACACTACAGCAACAACACCCGCCAGCAAAGTGAGACATGAGAAGTTCAAAAGTGCTTCAGATGACCCGAGGACGCAGCGTGGAGTCATTAATTAAGAATTTCAAAGCCTGTTAGATCTCACAACAAATAGGTAAGTCTTGTCTCTCGCCGAACAAAACGCAACAGAGAAGGTGCTGAAAGATGCATGAGTGTAAAGCAAAGTCTTTGATTAGCAGAGCTAGTAAAACTCACCGACTCTGACATGGAACCTGAGGGACCCAGAGGTGGAAGATGTGCAGACGGTGTTACGTAAGAAACTGTCAAACGAGGGCAAGCTGTGGATTTTCAAACTGAAATATTCCCTCTTTTAATGATAATCTATTTTTTGAAGACTGCTGAAATAGTGTTCATAAATATTTGAAAATATAATTATAAGAGATTACTTGGTTATTAAGTCACCCCTGGAGGAGACTGAAAACAGAAAATGAGTATGCTTTTAATTTCCCTGGCATTGCTGAGTGTTATTAATGACCAGAAATATTCTTTGCTTTGCTACATTTGTGGTCATTGCAATGTGTGGAGACAACAGAGCAGTAAAGAAAACTTCCTCTGGACTCGTTTGAAGCTTGTAAATCTTTCCCATCTTTTGATTTTTTTCAGAGTGGCTCGGACATTCATGGTAAACCCTCTGAGGTCGTGTGGGAGCATACGATGATGTTGGCAGGTTGTTAGAGCTGCGTGTACGAGCTCTGTGGTTGTAAAGGTGGTCTCCATAAGCAAACCACCAATTTTTTCCTACTATTTGCTCAGTCAGCCTCATGCATTTTTCAAAGTAAGCACTCAGTTTTGCATACAGTGTGGTTTTTGCCCTTGAGACATCAAACTTGCTAAACCCATTAGGACCATGTAAACGACTGAACGGCAAAGCTGGAGTTGCAGTTTTTCCACACAGCAGCAGCAGAGAGAGACTAGCGACGTCAAAGTTCACAAATAAAACGAGTGCAAACTGTAATCACGGTGAGCGCAAGGGCTTGGAAAAGTAGTTATTAAGATAAAAAAAGTGGTGCGGGCTAATCCACAGAGTCATGCACTCTAACAATGCTGGCATTAGAGCAGCGGCAGAGCCGAGCTGGAAACATTTTTCTGACAGGAAAAGCATGGATGTTTGGGTTGATCGCAGTTGGAAATGACTCTCTTCGACAGATTAAGGTAATTTTAAGCTCTCCCACTCTCACTGGGAAAGGTTATTTGGTCTCGAAATAGTGTTGGTTCAGACTCAGGCTTTAGGAAGACACACCAACAATGTAGCAGAGTTGTTCAGAGTCCACTTCTAAATGTGGAAGTGTAACGTAGCGACTAAACCCCAGCCGGAAGAAACATCCAGTCTCTCGTCAAACTTGCAAAGTTATTTTGCATCATAAAAATACACAAGTTAATCGGAGTCCTAAACACAATCAAAATTTAAGAGTGGACTTGCGGCTGTAGCACCCAGATAGCCAGAAACCTGCCGGCAAACACCACGGAGTAAATGAGAGCATGCAGGTCAAACTGCACACATTTTACACCTGAGGTCATGAAGCAAAATGAGAAAAAGTGTGAGAATTTCAGGGAGAAAAGGAGAGGAAAACCAATATTGGGCCAAATTGACCCGTAACAGGTGGGTTAAATTGCTTCTCTACTTCTGTGAAAAAGCAGGTCAACAGCGGTTCTACAGTAAAATAATAAGAAAAAACCCCATATGTGAAGCCACTGCAGTAATAGAGGCTTGGGTACACCCACCTACGACGGCAACAGCACATATAGCAGCCTTTTTTTTCCTATTAGTCGCAGCCCCAACAGAGAGCGTCCCCTGGCTTAGGTCCAAAGTTAAATTAAAATTAACAATAGGGGAGAGCTCTGTACCTCAGCACAGCTCCATACTCCCTGGCCAGCTGCTAGCGAGCCCAGGGTTTGGCTTCATGCACTAATATTGAAATGCGAAATAATACAGTTGATATGAGGTTAATAGCAGATTGTCAGCTTTGTTTTGGAGGGATTTTCAGCCAAATTGGACCAGATATTAGGAACAAATACTGTCTTTGTTCATATTCTCCCTTTCAGAAACATTTGGATAGATTGCTAAAGCTACAGTACTGTACTGAATATAACTGGGTTCTGCAAAATATAGTCTTTATTGAGACTGAGGCGGCTGTGGCTTAGGTGGAAGAGCGGGTTGTCCACTGATTGCAAGGTTTGTGGTTCGATCCTCGGCCCCTCTGCATGGGGTTCATTGTACTTGGGCAAGACACTGAACCCCAAGTTGCTCCCAATGGCAGGCGGACACCTTGCATTGAAGCTCCGTCACCATTGGTGTGTCGATGTGTGTGAATGGGTGAATGAGAAACACATTGTAAAGTGCTTTGGATACCACTAAGGTAGAAAGGTGCTATATAAGTGCAGACCATTTATCATTTGCCATTAACTGAGGTAAAGCCCTATGAAAGAAGAAGCGTATCCCATTTAAATGGATGGCTTTTTTAACATTTGGACAAGCAAGTGTGATTCTCTGTTGATACTTTATCTGCAGATGATGGTGATAAGAAGTATTAAAACAACACACATGGAAAATCATTAATTAAGCAAAAATATCAGCTGTATTTCAAACTGACTCTTGATCTCTGTTGTGGATCCATTGTTAAGTCCTCACGCTCCTGCAGCAAATCACGGCATGGCAGTTTTGAAGCTTGATGTGCTGCTGCATCACAATGATTCAAATTTCAGCTATAATTCCACCCTCTAACCACATGCTGTCATTTCACATCCAAAGTAATAAGACTCTGAAGCCAAAACAAATACATGTGCCGTCCAAACCCTTAAGGAACTCACTGTTTTTCTCATGCTAACCAGTATGTTTCACACTTCCTGTCATTCTGTTCTTCCGTGTCCTCGAGGGACTCTGTCTGTTTGTGACATGTTTGCAACTGATACCAATCCTTTCTCTGAGTCTGACCAGCATATTTGTATAGTTCTCTGTCAGAGGCTTTCTGGCTGAGTGGATTTCTCACTCCCTCCCGCCTCTCCTCCTCACTGAACAGCCTCTGATGTACGCCGATGTACCACAGAGGATCAAATTAAAAGCAAACAATTATGCGTCTCAGCGATCAGGGGACTGTGACCCTGTCACAGCTGAAGACAGGCATGCAAACCAAACAATGCAGGAAGTGACGGCTCAACTCTGATCTGCACAAGATTAGTTGGAGTGGCTCTGATTCACCAAACAGCCAGACTTCAAGTGGTGAACTGGTTGTGTCGTCGGCACACCCAGGCTTTTAATGGATCTATTTACCGCCCTCATTTGTTCACCTCACTGGGCTTTACTGTGTGTGCTGAGTGTCTGTGCATGTATTTGCTCTGTCACCCAGATTGAGTTTCAACGCTTTCTGCCTCGCTTCCAGAAACCATCTTAATGTGCCTCTTCACAAAGCAAGACTCTACAGAGTAACAGTATGACTGTATAGTAATGCATTTTTATGGTTAAGGTATATCCAACATTATGGCGTGTACTATTTTTAGACTGCATGTCACCAACATTATTTCTGGGTGTTTTGATGGTAAATACAAGTCAACAGCAAAAGCATTTGTTTGAAATCCCGAGTCAGGCTGTGGTAGCAGCAGGCTAAGCAGGATAATCCAGACAACCATCTGCCCAGCAATGTTTTCCAGCTCTTCTTGGCGGTTCTGAGGTGCTTCCAGGCCAGATGAGATATATAATTTCTCCAGTGTGATTTTGGTCTACCACAAGTTCTCCTACTAGTTGGATGGACCTGGAAAACCTCCAACAGAAGGTACCAGGAGCATCCTGACCAGATGTTGGGACCACCCCAACCAGCTTCTGTCAGCATGAAGGAGCAGCAACTCTACTCCAAACTCCTCTACCTTCACCCAGAAACCTAACGGAGGAAACTTATTTTGGCCACTCATATTTACAATCACATTTTCTCAGTGACTACCCAAAGTTGGCAGTGGTGGCCTAGTGGTTTGTGAAGCCAACTTGCAACCGGTGGTTTGCCGGTTCGAATCCCCGGACTAGCAAGAGGTTGAGGTGGGAAAGTGAGAGCGACCACTTGTCCCAGTCACCACCACTGTGGGCCCTTGAGCAAGGCCCTTAACCCCTGACTGCTTCCCGGGTGCTACACCACGGCAGCCCACTGCTCCTAGTATGTATAGTTAATGTTAACAATGAATAGGATGGGTCAAATGCAGAGAATGAATTTCCCCAAGGGGATCAATAAAGGTTAGATTGTTAGATTATTCGTTTAAGCTCAAAACTACAGGTGAGGGCTGGAATGTGGATCGAAAGAAAAAAAATTTAAAGTTTTGCTCACTAGGGGGCATCTACCTTCTCCTACTCTGTATTCAGTCACAACTTGATTAAAAGCAGCTAAAGGATCAGAGATGCTCCATTAGAATACAGGTTTACTTCACTACACATCTTCACTTTTCATATCCAGAGGATACATCTAGCTTTTATTTACGGTTTATAAATTTAGAATGACAGAAAAAACAACACAGGTGCTGCAAAAAGGCAACACACATACACTATAAAAGTTTAGGACAAGATCACTTCTCTTCTCTTCTTCTCTCATGTGCTTTCTTGGTCCACAACACACTCCACAGCTTCTGAGAGCAATGACAACTCCTGCACTGATGTAGAGGAGATACAATGTGCATGTTCACTCAGAGCATGCTGAAAGTTTTCAAGTGCTGCATCTTCGTTGCCTCATTCTGGTCATCTCATTTCTGCTCCCAGTGGAACTTTATTGGATTAACTCGTTGGAATTGTGGAGAAATGCGGCTGTAGTGGGTGTTTCAGGGTTTTTTCTTTGCCCCCAGTCAAACACAAGGGGCAGCAATAAGCCCATTTAACACAGCCGCATAGGTGGAATTCACGCTTTATCAGAAGTATGTTTGAACAGTATGTTTTGGTTCTGTAATAGAAAAGGCCTTGAGGATGAGGATCAACTGTTTGGTTTGGCAAGACGAGCACGCAGCCGCTCTCCTCGGCATTTTCAATGGACAGAGTCTGCCTCCCACACAGTAGATGAGACAGTGGATGTGCCGTGCAAGAAAAAAATGAATTCAAGAAAGTTGTAATATTTTTTTAAGGTTGATTAAAAATATTTTCTCTCTCATCAAAGTTAAATATTCTCACCAAGCACCAGGCACTCAGTTATTTGGCTTATTTCAAGGATACTAGTCTTGATTTGTCTTAATGAGGTACTCAGTCTGTTTTTTCAGGGAAGTTTCACCTTGGATTTCTCACAGTTCATTGCTTATATGGAACTGTAAAGGGTTATGTGTTTTTACTAGTTTTAAGGTTGGGTAATTTCTGAAGTGGCTTGCTTATTTTCATTAAAATTAGCCAACATCAATACTTAGAATATTATTTCTTAAGCTACACCCTCTTATACATCAGACGGTCTCAGGGTACATCTTGGACAGATCCCCTGTCCATCTCTATTCACAGACAGACGTTCACCCTCACATACACTCATATGGCCAATTTAGCATCACCAATTAACCTAGCATGCATGTCCTGTGGGAGGAAGCACCTGCAGAAAAGCCTCACAGGCACAGGAAGAACATGTAAACTGTACACAGAAGGCTCCAGCCTGCAGGCAGGTTCAAAGCCACGAGCTTCTGGCTGTGAAGTGAGAGTGCAGCTCTGAGCCATAGTCCCCCCTAGATTAATATTATGTGTACCAGTATTGAACACAATTATATATAACGCACTGATGTTTAACAGGCAACATCTGCCATGCTCATTATTTTAATTTGCACATTAATGTTTTTTACACATGAACACAGTGTAAAGACTGTGAGACTTACTGCAGCGTCTGTATTTGGTCTCAAACAATGGCTGTCTATATATAAATTCATGCAAATCCATTCAATGTTGTTAAAGATATATTATTTTGGACAAAAGTGGCAGTTTCACCGAGGTTATGACAGGTGTCACTTTCTTTATTCCCATGTAATATTTTTGCACTATGCAAGGCAACCATTGTCTTTCCACTGGCAGGATTGTGAAATAGTTGTAGTTTAAATGAATTGAAACCTAAATAGTCCACATGACTGAACGTATTTGGCGGTCTATTTTTAGGTCTGTGTCAACCTGCCTATGGTGAAGCTACTCTCAGCGTGCATGCTGGACTAAAGCCTTCTTCCCCCCCCACAGTTACCAACATATTCAATAGCCACTGGTCCTTATTTAACCTGATACATCTCACTACACCTCATGCCTGTCTTCTGCATAACTAAACACTGTCACTCAAGTATACTTTCTCTCCTCATCCTAATTCTTCTCCCACACTTTAAAACGACTTTCATTCAGTATAAAATCTGTGACACTGAGCTCTGGGTTTGAGATTATTGCAAGTAACCAGGACGCCTGAGACAGTGGAGACAGAAACTCTGAGGAGGGAGATGGCAGAGAGACACCAGCCTGAAGGAGAAATGAGGGCAGAGAGAAGTCGTTTTACACAAATGGTTACGAACAGGACAATGTTTACACTGAGCTAATAGCTTAGCGACCTGCTGTGTGTCTAATAATTTCTCACAATCACCAAATAACAACACCCTATCAGTCATCTCTCCACCTCACCCCTACAGTCCAGGCTGTCGTAGCTCATGCTTCCTCACTGCTTCTGTGTGTTTATGCGAGTACGACTGCAGCGCTGAATCTTGATTAGCAGTCAGATTGTTCGGCTCACACCCAGATCCAATCATAACAGAACCCTGATTACTTTGCCTGGAACTTTTTAAGGATTTTAGTAATCATCGTTTGCCTAGAAGAAAATGTCCAACTCACCCACAACGCAAATTTATTTATGTTTCAGCAGCCTGATGACACTGCAGTAACTCACACAGTGCTGGCCTCGACCCAAGCAGATCTGCTGCCTGTCAATATGTATTTATTACACTCAGCTCTTTGGGGGAGGGCGGGAGAACTTTATGACCAGTGTTTTCTGCTCTTTGCTGGGCAAGAATATTTGCATTCTTTCCACCTGCAAGCCACACGTTTTATCAGCTCTCAGAGTACGTACGTGTTGTTCTCCTGTGTAAAAGCCACTCGCACACATTTGCACACGTTAATGCATCCATTTCACCTGTATCTGCCGCTAATGGCTTGCAGTGTGTGTTTGCACACATGAAGGCATTGTGTACATTTGATGATGGAATTGCTGAATAGATGGCCTTACATTTAAACCTGCAGCATTATAAAGACTCTGTCCTCACGCTGTTATGTATATCCTGTTCTCTGCTGCTGTGACAAGCCAAATTCCCCATGGGGGTCATTACATTTTCATCTAATCTGGGCTAACCTTAAGTACCAATGATATTGATGGCTGCTGCCTAACAAGCATATGCTCTCATTCTCTCTCCCCTGTGGTAAAACACACCACTATGACTGACAGAAAGCAATGGAAATGAAGGCTGCCTAAGGAAATGAGAAAGGGTGGCCTGGTTTAATGCCTACTTTAGGTTGTTTGTATTTAGAAGTTTGAAGAGTGAACTTTATTGTGATTTAGACACTCATTTGTCCCAAATAGCCCTTATGCCCTCCTAAGTGCTTTACTCAAAGGCAACTGGACTTCTTTTGGACTGGACTACTCACTTTTTTTGGTTCTTGAAGAGAGTTCCAGGTAGTTATTCTCTGGCCTCTAATGAAGCTTAGGATTATCATGACCTGAATGACTGACAGTCTACATAGAAAGTCTGCAGAATGTATTTCCATCAGTACTCATGTGCTGGCTGAACACAACTCCAGTGGGCTGAAAATGATTGCCTTAAAAATATGTTTTGAGTGATATTCCATTTGAGCAGAACATTTGGACAAGAGATAAAAGCTCAGCCTTCTGGGAATCCAGATCCTCTCCATGTTTTGATTAGGTTTTGGCACAACTGCACCCTCATCTCCCCTGAGATTTATCAGTCAATATCCTTCATGTTTTCCACACAGCAAAGTAACTTTGTGGTTAGACTGGAGAGAAAAACACTTTTAACATATTTAGTATTACAGGACACTGTTGCAGTTAATGGCGTACAAGACTACTCTAGCTGAAATGTTTGCCAATGCAAATGCTTCTATGGTAACAAGAGAAGCACCCTCTAATACTTAAAGTCAGTGGTGTTGCCTCTTCACGTGTTGAGAGGCTGTTCAGCTGGCTGTGCTTGCAGCTCCACAGGGAGCGGGAATTAGAGCAAGCACAGCTGGAGCTTTTCTGTTGCAGTAAGTAACCAAAGGACAAACAGATTATTTAACCTCGTTTTCACTCATTGTTTGTTGGGTCTCAACCGACCCTGAATCCAAATGACAGCGCACCAGTTGGCTGATGATATACAGCATGAATCCACCTGTGCCGGTACTGGAACTTTGGAATATTTCCAAATTTCAACTGTGTTATTTGTCTCAGCTTGTTCCTTCTCCAGTCAGGCTGCATTACTGTTGCAATACATTACGTTAGAGTTAAATCACATTACTGCTGTATTGCCATACGCTGCTTTCATTTGGGGGAACCAGATTCCTGCATTAAAGCTTACCTGATAGTGCAAAAACTTTTTTTGAAGACTACGGATGAAAACAAAAAACAGAAACTCTGAAGCATGGCTTGGACAAACAGAAAAATTTTCAAAAGAGCTTATGACTTTCAAAGAACGCCTCACATGACATGGCAGCCAACTACGACCTACTTTTTGACAGCCTTGGCAGCTTGTATTGTCCACTAACAAAACTGTCCTTGAAAAATTACTAAAACTCTGTATCAACCCACTGCATTCCTTCATTCCTTGTCTGTATTCAGTTTTGACAAAGCAGTTTCATCACTGTGATTTAAATGTAGAGGATGGAACAGTTTCTTCAGTTAAAACTAACAGAACATCAGATCCATAGCTGTAAGTACATGCTGGCAAATTAGCCTTCATTTTATGTCAAACGTCCCATTTTGTCAGCACATTTGTCACAGTCTCACATATCTGACTTTTAATTTTTCAGCTCTAAATACGACAAAGGTGGCTCATTTCACCCAGACTGTTTTAGGGGGTTCCATGGGTTCAGGGTTTTGCTCTGAAAACCAATGAGCTGCTGCTGTTAACACCCCACTTCAGGAGGAACATGCTGTCAGAAGCAATGGCAGATGGCAGAAGTAGATGTCTTCATATCTGAACGGCTTTCATTCCGCACCTCCAAGTTTATGACAACCACAAAACACAATAAAAAAGGAATTTTCACCATATGGGGTCTTTATTGACGGCAATGTTAGGGAGGAGAAAACCGCCACTTGACAAGAATATCAAGAGGGCAGAAAAAGTGCTGACTGTTGACCTCTCTGAGTTGAACCAACCAGCCCCAGTACATCCTGCCAGTTCCTGCAGAGGAGCTAAACACTGGGGAGTTGAGTCCTGGAGGGAAATGCTACCATTTCACATTACACCCAGCCAACTGATTCTGAGTTAATTTTACAAGACACTGGTACATACAGGTTTAAATCACGTGTAACAGATCAATCCTCTCCAGATGAATCCATTTGCACTTTTGTTCTAGCTTGCTCATTGTTGAGGTAATTGGAATTTTTTATGGCACAAATGTTCCAATCAACATTGTGGAACATAAATTGCTAAATAAATCAAAAAATAAAGGTAAGCTTCTGCTGCTGCCACGACCCAACTGGAATTATTCACTGAAACACTGGGTGAGCAGCACAAATCACCACCACCATGAGGGACTGTACATTTCTCTGGGCACGAACAGCAGTGTGTCTAACTCACCGTCAGCAGGAATGAGTGATGTGCACCTCCTATTTTCAGCACAGACTAAGACAAAATTATCTCTGTTTTCCCACAGCATTTGCCCACATTTCTCTTCCTCATGTTCACACTGTGGTCTGGCTCCCCGCTCTCCCGAGATGATGTGTGGCCATGGTAGGGCTGTACTTTAAAGTGGCTGGATTTACATCACAATGGAGTGGATGGTGCTGTGAGGCATGGGCAGAGTCATTGAGAGGTTAGATCCACAGCCGAGGCTCTCGCAGGAGATAAATGGGACAAGAACACAGTTTTCAAAGATGCTTATGTGAACAGAGTAAGCAATTCCGAGGGAAGCAATCGACAAAACACTTGAGATGTTTAATCCCCTATTCATCCGGAGAGCGTGGACGAGGAACCATAAAATGTGAAATGCAATATAGCTTTTTCTTTCCTTTTTTTGGCTTGTGTGTGAGAGAGACAGAGGGGGAGGGAAAAGTCTCCAAGACACTGAATGTTTCTCTAAGAGCCACATTAGATTAGACAGATGGGCTAAGTGCTTTCCATCACAGACCGCTCCTTAAAAACTTATGGTTTCTGCTTAAGTCTGGCTCAAATGACCGATTGCACGGCTCCTTCCTGGCTTTAGGTTGCATTATCCTCCTGCTTAGCAGTGGAGCATGACTTCATTTACCGGCAAATAAAAATATTATGGTGTTGGATGTCTGTGCTAGAACTAAATATTACCAGATAATCCAAGTTGCAGGTTGTTAAAGCTGTCAAAATTAATACTTTTTGTTTTAACAATGGGTCTTGGGACTTGTTTGTGAAAGGGGCTGCTTACAGTGGAAGAAACTGTGAACCTACTTTGCAGCTACCTTCTGCTTTACTGAGCATTTTAGCATCTTTCAGCCTATTGTTTCAGACTTATTGTTTCTGTGTTTTGGTTAACTCTCACAAGTACAACTGCAAAAAAAAGATAACAGATTTTTTTTTTTTTGCTGGATTTAAGACAAAGTCGTTAAATGCTGCCCATGTTCACCTCAACGGGAGGAAGCTGTTTAAGCAAAAAACCTGTACAACCCTACTATTTGCTACCAGCATCCACTGATGTCAGTTATCAAGTATCTCAAGTATCTAGTGAACATAGTAGCCAAATAACAGGAAAGAACATTAAAGCCAAATATTTGAAGTTACGCAACACTGAACATCCATCGATCATCTTTACACCACTTAATGCTGTGTAGGGTCGTGGGGGGGGGCTGGAGCAGGTCACCAGTCTATCACAGGGCTACATATAGAGACAGACAACCAAGCACACTCACATTCATACCTGCAGACAATTTAGAATCACCAATTAACCTCAGCATGTTTTGAACTGTGGCAGGAAGCTGGAGTACCCGGTGAAAACCCACACTGCACAGGGAGAACATGCAAACTCCACACTGAAAGATCCCAGGCGTCCTAACCGAGACGCAAACCGGGGATCTTCTAGCTGTGAGGCGACGGTGTTAACAACCGAGCCACCGTGCAGCCCCAGCATCGAACAGTTGAAAGACAAGGTCAAGGCTTAGCTTAGCTGTGAACATGGTGTTGCATTTAACCACTAACAGACTGGCTTCAAGAGCTGGTAAAGACCAACTGAGCCATGGAGGGTGAATATAGGCGTTATTACATGTTCAGAACACAACAGAATAAATAATAATGATCATTTAAGTCCATTTCATATGTAGTAAGGTTACTAACTGTTTACTAATGATCACCTCTTTTACAGCACTCTTTTCACCAACAGCAGGTGTCTGTTTCTTTCTTCTTCTTCTTCTTCAAAGAAAAGAAAAAAAGCTCTTAAAAGTAACTGTAGTCATCCTGCACAGCTGCTTTATATCAGAGTTTGCATCTACCAAACGGAGTGGCTCATTTAGCAGCTAAAGAGTCAGATATTCCCTCGAGAGTTGGTGGATAACACAAATCTAAAAGCTAAGAGTTATAATACAGGCTTTATGTTTGACAGGTGGTCTGGAACAACACTCAATTAGTGGTGCTCCCTATCTGCTGAATGTGAGCAACTAGAACATTACTAAGTCAAAGCCAGTATACAAATGTGTTAACAGTGGCCTAAAAAAGTCACTTATTGGAAATTCTACACACATATAATTTAATATTCTAAACAAAAGCAGTGTTCAGATCAGGAGCTTTTGAATGGCAAATGCTGTGGTATCAAATCATTGTGGGTTTAGACAGGTTTGCGGCCACAAGTCTCACATACATGATCAGCCACAACATTAAAACCACTGAGAGGTAAAGTGAAGGTGAAAAACAATGATTGTGTCATTACAGTGATCAGTCAATCAACTTTGACAAGGTCCAAATTGTGATATCCAGACAACTGGGTCAGAGCATCTCCAAAGCAATAGGTCCTGTGGGGTTTTCCCTGTGTGCAGTGATTGATATCTACCAAACTGGGTCAAGGAAGGACAACAGGTGAACCAGGGACAGGATCAGGGCACCCATAGCTCACAGAGGCATGTGGGGAGTGAATGCAAGTCAGGCTGGTCTTATCCTACAGAAGAGTTACTGTTATACAAATTACTAACCTTAATGTTGTCTATGATAGAGAGGTCCCAAAACACACACAGTGCATCACAGCTTGCTGAGAACAGGGATGTTCAGCATCAGTCCAGATGAAGATCCCCGTCCACCGCTAAAAGCAGGACTGTGGAGCAATGGAAGAAGGTGGTGTGGACTGTTTTCCCTGGGCCTTTGTGGAAAGACTCGGCCTCCAAATTTCCCAAATCTCAGTTCTATCAAACATCTACAGTATGTAAAAAAAAAAGTCAGATCCATGGAGGCTTTACCTCGTAACTTCCAGGATTTAAAGGATCTGCCGCTAACGTCTCAGTACCAAATACCACAGGACACCTTCAGAGGTCTTGTAGAGTCCATGTCTCAGTGGGTCAGAGTGTTCTGGTGAAACAAGATGAATCTACACAGTGTTACTCAGATGGTTTTAATGTTGTGGCTGAGTGGTGTCTATAACAAATACAAATATATTCCAATCTGGAAGTGGGTGTCTTAGAGCATCATCATTTCATTAGTTTCATTACTATAGTGAGGATCTGCACAGATGTAAATGGTTGGCTATCAAAGCTAATGGATACTAGGATGCTCAGTGATGGAAGAGGATGAGTGGGCGGACTCAACTGGAAGAGATGTTGTAATTAACACGAGCAATTCACAGAGTTGAGTTGAACTCCATGGAAGTGCTCAGTGACATAAATGCTTTGTCTGACACTGACGTTAATACAGACAATGCAGGAGGTAAAACCCACTCACCGAACTCATACATACAGGACTGGAGAAAAATTAAGAGACCACTGCAAGATTATCAGTTTCTCTGATTTTACTTTTTATAGGTATGCGTTTGAGTGAAATGGACATTTTTGTTTTATTCCATAAACTACCGGAAACATTTCTCCCAAATTCCAAATAAAAATATTGTCATTTAGAGCATTTATTTACAGAAAATGATACATTTTCAAAATAACAAAAAAGATGCATTATCCTCAGACCTCAAATAATGCAAAGAAAACAAGTTCATATTCATTTTTAAACAACACTATACTAATGATTGAACTGTGGAAGAGTTCAGAAATCAATATTTGGTGGAAAAACCCTGTTTTTTTAATCACAGCTTTCATGCATCCTGGCTGCTCCCCACCAGTCTTTCACATTGCTGTTTGGTGACTTGATGCCACTCCTGATGCAAATATTCAAGCAGCTCAGTGATGTTTGATGGCTTGTGACCATCCATCTTCCTCTTGATCACATTCCAGAGGTTTTCAATGGGGTTCAGGTTTTGGCCAACACAGGGTCTCGATCTGGTGGCCCTTTATCCACACCTTGATTGACCCAGCTGTGTGGCATGAAGCATTGTCCTGATGGAAAAACCAATACTCACAGTTGGAGAATGTTGTCAGAGCAGAAGGAAGCAAGTTTTCTTCCAGGATAACCTTGGACGTGGCTTGATTCATGCTTGCTTCACAAAGAGGAATCTACCTGATTCCAGCCTAGATTTCACAGTGGGTGCAAGACACTGTGCCTAGCAGGTCTCTCCAGGTCTCCGTCTAACCATTAGACGACCAGGTGTTTGGCAAAGCTGAAAATTGGACTCATCAGAGAGGATGACCTTTCTCCAGCCCTCTTTGGTCCAATCCTTATGGTCTTCTGCAAACCTCAGCTTGGCTCTTCTTTGCTTCTCATTGATGAAGGGCTTTTTTCTAGCATTACACACCTTGAGCCCTGCCCCTAGGAGCCTGTTTTGAACCGTTCTCGCCGTGCACTTTACCCCAGCCACCATTTGCCATTCTTTATGTAGGCCACTGGATGTCACATTACGGTTGTTGAGTGACATTCGAATGAGTTGACGGTCATCCTGGTCAGTGGAGAGTCAGTTTTGCTCTCTGCTGGTCTGTAGCTTTGTTGTCGCCAATGTCTGCTGCTTGACCTTGTTCTTATGAACTGCTGTCTTAGAACTTTTAAGGATGGAAGCAACCTGACGCTCACTGTATCCCTCTGGCAGTAAAGCCAGAAGTGAACCCTTCTTTTCCTCACGCAAAACCTTTCTTTTCGACTCTTTTGGCGTGGTCAATAGGTATTTTTTGATTCCAGTTACTGATTCCAGTCCTATTGCAAGAGGATAGTGATGAGAACAGCAGTGGTTTTCATACTTTTCCTCGTTAAATAGGATTTGGTTCAGCTGATTACCTAATCAGTACCTCATTAAGTAGAATGAGGTGTGCTTGTGTTGGAATTCAACAGACACTGGAATGGAATGGCTGTCATACATGTGGAGATGCTGATTTCAGAGAAAATTTGCAGTGATCTCTTATTTTTTTTCCAGAGCTGTATGTTTTCAGAACCAGGCTAAAGTTCCCTCCAAAAATGGGAATGAGGAAGGGAGACGCTCTCCAGCTAATTCTGTCTGACACCTCGGCGCACACCACAACAGCTCCGTCACACCTTTATTTTTCTTTATAAAACCACTGTGAGAACATTTTCTTTGTCTCATTATAATTTGTGTGCACGCTGCCCAATTACATCCTCACCAAAAGTTGCAAACAAAAGTGCACACACAATACTTTCAGGATGAAGTTTTAGCAATGTGTCACCTCATATCCAGTGACTTTCAAGTACTTGGTTTTAATTTTCTATTGTGTCTTGTGGTTAAGCATATGTGAAGAAGCGGAACATTCCATGAACTCCCCTCATGTTGATATGGTAAGTTTTCCCAGAATGACACGGCCACCTCATTATACCATAAACCTTGCATTTTGGGGTTGCCTCCCATAGCTGGTTCAAATAGGATTCCCACTCCTAATGAATCACCACCACACTCCTCTCTGTGGAGGAGCGACACTTTTCAGGAATCTCTGGGTGGTTAATTGGTGCCACAGTGACACTGTTTTTCAGCTGTCCGGAGTTTGAAATACAGTGCACCCTTAATCATTTCTCCTCTGATTCAAATAATTAAAGCTATGGATTGATAAAGGCGCGTAATGACAGATGACACTTAATTAAAGATAAGATGAGGTTATGTTAAGGAGGGTTCAGCTTTTCTCCCGCTTATTTTTCCTGATTGACTTTCCCTTTGAAGCTCCTGCGCCTCACACAAATGCCCCCACTCCCTCCCCAGCCCCACTGATGAAGATATACAGTATCTCTGACAGAGGAAGAAGCTACAGGGCTTTTTTTCTTACCATACGTTGGCTTGCTGATGTCACTCAAGAGGTGACACAAAGGCGATACAAAGACCCTGATCTCTAAGCCTTTTTTTTTTTAAGTCTCCCCGGCAAAGGCGGACATGAAAAGGCTCCGGAGCAAGACGTCGTCAGCTTTAATACGCTTTTTTGCTCCACTTGTCATGGACTGTGACAACATGTGTAGTTAGCGGGAACAAAAGCCTGAGGTATGTGTATTTTTCTTCCTGCAAGATGAAAGCTAAAGACAGCAACAAGTGGATGTGCTCTGATTTCACTTTCAGACCTAATTAGAGGCCGGAGATGTATGAGTATCATCATTTTGTCTAGAAATTTCTACCTAGCAGGTTGAAGCTTTGGCACAATACAGCCATGATTTACTTTAAGTTTCCAGTACAGCACTTGCTATGATCTTATACACGGTCTTTGGGGTACACTGCAAGTAAAGGAATAGTTCCATAATATGGTAAATATGCTTTTGTGCTTTCTTTCTTTATAGAGAGAGATATCAAGACAGAGATACCAATCTCATTGCTGTGCATTCAGTATAGAGTGGAGTTATGACATGGTTAGTGTATAAAGACTACATGTAGAAACTCTCTTTAATAATGAAACATGTAAAAATAATTATTTTGACACCAAGATTTTGATTTTTATTGCAAATGAATCAGTTTAAAATATTGGGTATTGCTGCCTTTGATTATTAATGATCAGAATCTGCCCTGAGAAAAGACATGTCAACCCATAATGCCAAATTATTGCTAGATTTGGTGTTTTTAAGACCCTATTCAAAAGAGTCCAGCGACTTTCTGGCCAAATATTAGCCACCTGCCTAGAAACGTCAGTGAGCACAGGAACGTAAGTGAGCTGCAATTGTACATCCTATCAAGCAATTATTAATTATTTGCTGAATAAAGCCTGCATAAAGAGTATAGGATTGAATTTTGATGGCATGTAATTAAACAGAATGATGTCATGGAAAACAAATTAGCACATGGAAACTCTCAGAGCTACTTTTTAATGAAACCACAAACTGTCCCTTTTACTTTTACAAGATACAAAACACCAAGTGGTCAATTTTAGACTCCCCTTTTTTTTCTACAAAACCAATCCAGGCTAGTTTCAACCAGGCTTTATGCTAAGCTAGGCTAACCATGTCCAAGTTCAGTTAACACAAACAAAACATGCACTTTTACCTTCCAGCAAATGTGCGTATTCCCTGAACCACCATTCCCAATTTCCTCTCCAGAATTAAGATATTTCGTCCTCAACCTATTCTCAGAATCTCGATTATTCCACCAAAGTGCCAAGACACCACGTACAGTGTACAGTTAAAATCCATCCCTTCAAATGAGGCATCAAAAAGAACATGGCACATAATATGAATAATTGCATTTCCATTTACACACTGTGTTCACTGGTCAGCCGGTCTAGATAAGGTTGGCGTAAACAAGCTTTAACTGTAGGGATTAGGACTTCATGGCTGCAATTTGCATAATCATGGTCTTATGTAACAATAAAGAGCTTATTTCATATTCATTTGAGCTTATTTCATATTCATTTTTGGAAGCAGGTCAAGTAAAAATCATCTGCATGGGGAGAATATCTGTGGGATTTTGCAAACACAGGACTGAAGCCCAGATCCATTTATTCATTTAAAGATGTGTGAAAACGTAGCCTCTCTATCGTCTTCTTCTTCTGTATGCTGTCAGTTATTGCACATATGGGGGGACATGGATCTCATGTTGCTATGAAGGAATGTATGTGGAATCAGCGAGGGGACTCACACAATACTGTGCTATTCAAGTGAAGGGAGAGGAAGCCTTGTCGTCCCTGAGCCTTCGCCTCTGTCGGTGTCACGATGATTTACAATAAAGCGCAGAAAGACTCAGTATGTGGGCTGCTGCATCAACATAATCTGAATTCTACTGCAGCTGCTGTAAGGCTCGCACAGCCTTGAGGCTACGCTGAAAATAAATTAATTAATTAAAAGGAAGCTTGTGACTGGGTTCCCTTACCTTCATACTTACTCAGTGTAAAGTCCTCGTGAACATCTGTGTAGCACATAATGTTTTTGAAAGTTCCGTCCTGCAGTTAGACCCCACTGGGATGTTGGGTTTCTTACACAGGAAGTAACACTCTGTGGGACCCATAATTCATAGCTGCGGTCTGCTTTATTGCTTTGTTGAAACTGGAAAATGAATCCTTTCTTATCATTTACAATTCAGAGATACCACCTTTTCGTTTAATCATGGTTTTTAAATGATTTTGCTGCTCAGTGCTGCTGCCTTTGCTGAATAAAAAATCCGATATTTCAAAAGGCTTCATTCCAGAGACTAAATTTGGGGTGTCAGAAATGAGATTGGACTGCCTGGGTAATTTAAACCTGTGGATAAGAAACTGTAGGACAAGATTGAAGGGAACTCACCCTCTCCTCCTCCTCTCTGAGGTCAGGCATGGTGCTGACACACAGCGTCACAGCAGTGATGGCTACAAATATCACTGACAGACAGGCGAAGATCTTCCCCGGCAGGCCAGAGTGGGGGTTCTCCACCATGTCCCTCAGCCTCCGCATGCAGCCCGCCGTAAAGGTTTCTTCTGGTACTTCTGGAGGCTGCTGACTCTCCTCACAGGACTGTGGTGAGGTGAGCTCGGCCTCCTCCTCCTCCAGCCTCTGCTGCTCCTTGTACTCCTCCTGCCTGAGCCTCAGCTTCCTGAGGCAGCACCAGTCCAGGTTGGTCTCCTCCACCCCCCAGTACATCAGCTCCTCCTGGAAGGACAAGGCGCACATCTCCCTCAGCAGCCTCAACTTCCCTGCCGCCAAGAAAGTCACAATGATACGAAAAGCAGACGGGCTTCGGTCAAAAAAATACTCATTACGGCTGCCGTCATAGTCATCGCACACGTCCATGATCTCGGCTTCGTTGCTGCAGCTGCGCAGCTTGCCTAGTCTTGTCAGGGGGAAGTCATCCAGCGTGGACCAGGGGATGTGGTACTTGATGCCCCCCACATTGATAATGGCTGCCCCGTCCGCCAGGCCGATCTCAGCTCCATCCTGCTGGCGGGGCTGAGGCTGGAGCAGGAGCTGGGCCCGCTTGTAGAACAAACCCTTCTTGGACGTGACCTCTTGTGGGTTCTCCACATGTTTGAAGCGGAAGGTGGTAAACTGGTGGTCAGTGCTGCCTGCCAGGAAGGCCACCTCCTGGTACATCCCTGCAACTCTGCTGGGGGACCCTGTCCTGCACGATGCGATTGGAGGGGGGCTTCACCAGGTATGTGGGGTGGCAGGGAGCTGTTCACCCATTCAGCAACACAGCACGTCTCTGTAGGACAGAAGAGATGGTAAACGTTTGTGTTATGTCACAGATCTCTTACTGTTATGGATTGCAGGTCTACAACCAATCCAAGTTTTATCACAGAATCTACTAAAGAGAAGTTACAACTTCTGTAACTTTCAGAAAGCAACATTCACGGACACATGCTGCAGGGATGATTGCTAAGATTGTAAATATTGTGAACTGTCATGCACAAAAATAATGTAGTGTAACAAGTGCAGGGAGCTACTGTCACTAAACTGCTTCAACCAAAGATTTAACAAAGACATGGAGATACTTTTGCTGTGTGCTTTCTGCTACCAGGTCATCAGACTGGAGGTTTTTCGCTCTACTTTCAGGTGAGAACATTCAGATCAGCTACAAGCATTGTAGACTCCTCATAGGCCATCCATCCATCCATTACGAGTCGGCTGGGATAGACTCCAGCGGACTCAGGGTGAAGGCAGGGTATATCCTGGAGAGGTAACCAGTCCACCACAGGGCCACACAGAGAAACAGCGCACTCACATTCACACCTACGGATAATTCAGAATCACCAATTAACCTCAGCATGTCTTTGGACTGTGAGCTCCCACACTGCACAGGGAGAACATGCAAGCTCCACGCAGAAAGACCCCAGGCCCAGGTCGGGACGCGAACCAGGGATCTTCTAGCCGACCATGCGGCCCACTCCTCATGGTAACTACTTTTATGTTTTCAAGCAAACCCCTTACATTAAATGTCACTTACATGTCCAGTCCAGCTGAGTATCATATCTTCAGGCTGCGAGAGCAAACCCAGTCACCGTCCAGCGTCATGGCTTTTAACTTGCTTTCTTGATTGACTGAAAACAGAACACAGAGACAAACAGCCTTTCTTCAAAGAACGCTCACAATTCAAGATAGTTTGAAATTTTAGATGGGAAAATCAGAAACATGTCCTTTGAAGTCTAACTGCAATTGAAGCTCAAAGAAAAGCAGCCTCATGTCATGCTGTGGCTTGAATCCAATGCAAAGAAATTAATAATGCGTTTTTTCCCCCCATCACCAGGCTGTGGAACAAAGTCCTCTTTACCATACTGTAGGAAATGTATGCCACCATGCTACTTAATCACAGCACCCAGAGCTGAATAGAGACAAAAGGAGAGTCTCAGCTGCTGCTATATGGAGCACATGTGGCATTAACATATGTTCAATATTTAATCCACATGCTTATGCTTTGTTTATTTTTTATTTCATATGGACACACAGTGCATTATTTAAAATAATTCTGCCTTAAAGAAGTGTAGACTATATTCTTAAGATGCAGAGGACACATGTTAACATGACAGGCTGTATGCTGAGGCTGTCCACAGCATGAAAATTCCCTACAGTTATAGCTATTAACCTAATCCACAAGGTCACACTTCCTACACATGCTGATGCTGCTCCCAGTATCTAAAACAAGGAGTTTAAAGAGCTTTCCTTATTCCTGTACTGCTCTTTTCTTGTTAGTAGTGAAAATATTTCAGTCGCAACAGCAAAAAGAGACAAAAGAGGGAGAAGCTTCTCATGAAGAATGATTTTCTCTCTACTTCTAATAGTGTCAGAGCCTTTTTATTCACAGATGACACTATGCTTTTCAGATGTATGTGTACCTGTTTCTATAGAGAAAACATTACCCTGCACTTTTCTGAACAGATTTACCCAGAATCCATCAAGCAAAGACACGTCTGCTTTTAGGAGTTCCTAAAGAGGTTTATACTCCATCAAGACACTGATGTTAGACTCCCTGCCATCGCTGCTGAATCAGAACAGTGTCATCATTCACCGATCACACAGAGAAACGTGTCAGTCTGTGTGCACTTCTTTTCCTATCCCCTGAAAAAGCTCTTTAGATCCAATGAAACATTTCAGAAGCAGTGTTTTCTTTACAAGTACAGACATTTCTTGCGTTATTTAACATCAGTATCTGGGTAAGTATAGCAACAGGCCAGCCGCTGATCCTCGCTAACAATGGCTGTACTGGACCTGAGGCAGTGCAGAGGATGTAGGGAGGCTCGCAACATCGTCACAACAAATTAAGAGTAGGAGCCCTGCAGCTCTCCTCAGAGTTTGCTCCTCTGTTGTGAGGCCAATTATTCTGAAACAGGTCGCTTTCTCCCAGGGAGGGGTTCAGAGAGCAGAACCTCCACAGCGACTCAGCAAAGTGCTTCTGACAGGAGCAGTTTATTGAGGATGACACTGCACCCAGGGGTGGCTTGAGAAGAGAGAATAAATTCAAGTTATATAGGAGGAGCCAAAACCATCAAAGAGCAACATGCCACATACTGGGACGTGAATATCTTGGATTTTTCACCAAATAAATGCAAGATTAAAGCATCTGCAGCTGGATGTGCCTGAAAGAGTGAGAGTGTGTTTTGTTTCATATTTTAGTCCTCATTAAAGGAGTTGATTGACAATTGGAAAGATTTTGACTTTCTTGCTCGGAGTTGGATGAAACCACTCTGATGTCTGTCCATCGAATGAGCCATAGCAAACAGACAAGCAGTTAGCTTAGCTTAGCATAAAGTATGGAAGCAGGTGAAGCAACTGGTCTGGCTCTGTCCAGAGACAACAAAAAGACAGCAACAAAGCAACATATCGTAATTTTATTCTTCAGAGAGAAACAAAAACACAAAAAGAAGCATAAAGAAAATAAAAGGGTGTGTGATTAAAGCAACCAAGCCAACAGCAGGGGCTGCTCCTCTTTGTCTTGTCAGCTGTTTCTTGACCTGAGAGAAAGCTAATCTGAACAAGGTGCTTGTAGGCTGAATTTTTTAAGCCTTTGTACAGAGACAGATTTGCATGTTTCCCAAATCTTGTGTGAAGCTCAGCTACCTGTCCCTGTGGCTATAGATTCATCCTTTATTGTTTATGTTTGTTCTAAATATTCAATGTAAATCAAGCCGTCAGAATCACTGATTTTGAGGGGTTAGTATTCCAGGCAGCTGGAAGTCTGATAATTTGCCCCAAGTGATGTTACTTGAGTCAGTGCTGCTCAGGTCTAATGACTACAAGTTTGGAAATACAAAGCAAAATACACTACATTGCCAAAAGTATCAGGACACCTCTCCAAATAAGTGAATTCAGTTGTTCCAATCACTTCCATGGCCACAGGTGTATAAAATCAACACCTAGCCATGCAGACTGCTTCTACAAACATCAGTGAAAGAACGGGTCGTTCTCAGGAGCTCAGGGAATTCAAGCATGGTACTGTGATAGGTTTCCACCTGTGCAACAAGTCCATTCGTGAAATTTCCTTGATACTAAATATTCCAGAGTCAACTGTTATTGGTATTATAACAAAGTGGAAGCAGTTGTGAACAACAGCAACTCAGCCATGAGGTGGTAGACCACGTAAAATCACAGAGTGGGGTCAGCAGATGCTGAGGAGCACAATGTACAGAAATCGAGTCAATAGCTACAGACCTCCAAAGGAAGCCTTAATGCTTCAGCATACCAAGACATTTTGGACAATTTGATGCTCCCAACTTTGTGGGAACAGTTTGGGGATGGACCCTTCCTGTTCCAACATGACTGCCACCAGTGCACAAAGCAAGGTCAATAAAGACATGGATGAACCAGTTTGGTGTGGAAGAACTGGACTGGCCTGCACAAAGTCCTGACCTCAACCTGATAGAACACCTTTGGGATGAATTAGAGTGAAGACTGAGAGCCAGGCCTTCTGGTCAAACATCGGTGTCTGACCTCACAAATATGCTTCTGGAAGAATGGTCAAATATTCCCATAAACACACTCCTAAACCTTGTGGACAGCCTCCCCAGAGGGGTTGAGGCTGTTATAGCTACAAAGGGTGGAACAACTCCATATTAAAACCGTTCATGTGTGTGTAAAGGCAGACGTCTCAATACTTTTGGCAAAACAGTGTATCTGATGGTGTGGAGTTAAGCTTGAGTTACACTCCTGTGATAAGTCTAAGCAGAGCCTGTATTATAGCCTACACAAGAGGATAAGTTTTTGTAAGCATCTATACTTGTGTGTGTGCAGATATTTGAATTTAGAGGAGATGGAGATGGACCCAACCAATGCCATGTGTTTTGTGTCCATGTTGTCATATTTTTGTCTTTGCTTTTAAAAGTGGAGTCTGCAGCTAATTATCCTTTAGTTAACATGTGCCAGATTTACTGTCCCATCTTGCTCCTACTGCCACCTCCCCCCTTCACCCCATCACCCCATCACCTGTCCCACCTGTCACCTCCCCGTCTCCCTGAACTGGGCACAAGTATGAACATGCACAGAACACACCGGGATAGTGTGATGTCGATCACCTCGAGTGACTTTGTTCCCCATCTACAGAGCCAGAGCTGTGTGTGGACACTGGATTATTTTTCAGTACGGAGAGAAGGAACAGCTAGCAGACTGTCAGGAGGCGTTCACTGAGTCTGACAAAAACAATACTGGACAGGAATCACTGACTTTACCTTTAAGCTTTTCAAATGCATAAGCCAGGCCATATTAATGCAGTAATTAGCCTATTGCATGTGGTTTTATCTGTAAAGCACAAAGGTCATGTTCTCTCCTCTCATTTTTCATAGAAACATCTCTTGTCACAGCCCAGTGACCCTTACTTCCAGTGCGACTGTATTTTGAATTCTGGATCTGGATCCATGAGACGTTGATTAAAACATTCAGTGCCAATACTGTCACCTCTCTCTGTTTCCATCTTCACAAATAGCACCTGAAGAAGACAGAGTCATTTTGAATCCTGCATTATTCTTTTGCCACCAGTTGCTCATGCAAATATAATTTACATGACTCTTTGCATAAATCTGCAACCCATGCATCACTGATCCATCCGCCTGCCCACACCCTCTCAGCCTTCATCTCTGTAAAATGCCTGAAGCAGACGTCTATTTTAGGACACAGAGATTGTGAATGACACTGAACTATCACCTGACAGGCTCCTAAATCTCACTGATTGGTCTCCTCAGAGTGGCTTTTTTGTCACTGACAGTCTGCACTCAAAAATATGAGGACAATTATGTGTCTTGCCTGAAGAACCAGTGCAGCAATCAGTGGAGAGAAAATGATTTTATAATCCAGAATGACGCAGAATGTCTCTCTTGAAGCGTAATGGAAAAAGTACTTCTCAGAGTATAATCATATATGTACCACTGATGGAGGAGGCAGAGGGTGATTATTAGATGATAAGTTGCAGGAGCTGCTGATTTAAAGCAGGGTTTTGTCTCATTAAAGAGATGCTTTATTATTGATCCAATACCCAGTGTTCATAATTGAAACTGGCAAAACAGGATGGCCTGCTTTCTCCAGTATGAATTATAAATGGGCTAAATGGTTTTGACTTGCTCCAACTCAAAGCCCATTGTTTGCCTGTTTTCAAAGCTCAGAAAAGCACTCTCACTACTGCTGAGTTTGGAGCTGAATTATTTGGAGATTTGCTTTTGCAGAATAAATTGGGGACCAGCAACAAAGCCAGGATTGGATCTGAACAGCACTGACCCGCCCACACTGTTCACTGCCAACTTCCATCAAAATGTATTTTGTAGCAGAACTACATAATATTAGGGCTGCAGCTACCAATTAGTCTGACCATTATTTTATTTATTAATCGTTGGTCTATAAAGGCTCAGAATGAGGAAAATGGTACTCTTGTCTAGAGCATTACGTGAGTTCATTCATTCATTCTTACTTTGTACCAAACCACCAACTATTTGCATTATTGCAGTGTAAGACAAGGAAGATCTCTTTATCTTCTCATATCTGGAGACACTGGAAAACCAAACTATCTGTAATTTTTTACTTAAAAGAATCGAAACAATGAATCTCTTCAAGTAGTTGGCAAATATCAACTAACCAACACTCTGCTGACTGGTCCACACTAATTTGGACATTATGCAAAACAATCATTCTCCTCTATGTCTGGGCCTTTCATTAGCATGCAAACTCTGTCACTCAAACTGAGAAACACGTTCCGACCTCTCCTGCCATCCCCTCCCCCCTCATCCCCAATCCCACCCCAACCTGTCGAGGCAGATGGCCGCCTTCCCTGAGCCTGGTTCTATCAGAGGTTTCCTTCCCCTCCCTATCTTGGGGGGGGGGGGGGTTGTTCCTTTCCACTGCTTTCTCATAGGGAATCCAAAAGCAACTTTGGATTGTTGGGCTTTCTGTTTTCTGTTCTTCTGTATATAATTCATAAGGTCTGTACTTTACTATGTTAAGCGCTGTGAGATGACATATGCTGTGAATTTGCGCTATATAAATTGAATTGAACTGAACTGAAAGTGCAGATTTTCAAAAAGTGCAGTTTATGCATGTGGATATTTGAAACAGACATTTTAGGAAACAATGATGTCAAACTTCAAGTTGCACACACCCACTGTTGCTTTGTATGATGAGCACAAAACAACAACTATAATGGCAGATATACATGAATATATCAGGTTTTACATTTGGTTAGCACTGACAGCTACTAATGTACAACTTAACTTGGCATTGCTGCAGCACTATTCACAGAAGACTCTGTATCTGCTGTGCACAATATTACTCGGTCCATAGCATGTGCACTTTAAATCTGCAGAAGTGATGAGATGACAGAATGCTCTTCTCTGGTGTTTGATGTATTATTGACGTAGACTGGCTCGACGTGCTCACTTCAGCATTTGCAGTAATCTTTGTGTTCTCATGTGCAGGGAGATGATTGTAAAATGACGGTTGTGAGGACAGAATTTTTTAAAAAAGAAATCCATCTCAAAATTGATCATATGTCATATAATATCTTGGGAGCAGGGATGACACACTAGACATCTAAGTACACTATCTGTCAAATATCTAAACTATCTTCCCCCAGAATCACAGACTGCGGCTTTAACTCTACAAGATGATGGCTGACACGTTTTTTTTACTGTCTTAAGTTTATGGAAGAAGAAACTCATATTTTTCATCAGGCTCAGCATCTCACAATGAGTTATAAGTGCTTGTTACAACCCATCCCCTGACAGCGGCACATCCTTCATTTGAAATGATGAGCGAGTGATGAACCACCCTCACAGCCAAATTTGACAGTGTTTCTTTACGGAGTCAGGAGTGGACAGAGTGGTGTGGGCAGTTTTTGTTAGGAGTGCAGAGCTAACTGAGGACGTGGTTTTCAGTAATATGTGCAGACACTTCCACAGAGGCGCTGACAGGCCATTTTCCAGACAAACAGCAGACAAAGAGAGGCCCATTTCATTTTACTGGACAACTTTCAAGGCTTCAGGGCCAAAGAGTGAAGTGAACCGTGACACACTGGACTGCTCTCCTGTGCAGCTTCGCTTTTAACAGTACACTTTCAGTTCAGTCTGTTTGTATGCAGCATCATACAAAAATGGTTTATTCTAGTTTTTATAGAACTGTGTGTCCAGATTTTGACTTTCAGGTTCTTTCTGTGCATTTTTTATCAGGCGGGATGTAAAGATGCACGAAATTGCCCTGCTGTTGTTGCAAACAAGCAGCGCAAAATGTCTCCTGGATCGGCTTCAAAAGAGGTTTCTCTACATAATCTTATGCACAGCATGTGCACAGCTGACACTCACACACCCTTTGAGCACGCTGTACAAGGTAGTGCTGTGCTGTTGCTTAATGCATTGAGATGCAGAATGTTGTCTTGAATATATTAACTTTTCATAAGTCAGTTTTTCAGAGAACACTTAGTCCACTCACTTTTGTACAGACCAACCACAAATACTGTTTCACCACTGCTGGAGCCTTCAGCACCCAAATACTCGCTCACATCATTATTGCTCCTCAGAGGTCTCATAAGCACCGTGACAATTTCTAACTGAAAATTAAACCTGACTTGAAGCCTGACACTCAGTGTCAATCAGCTGATTCAAAGGGCTGGCTTTACCAAAGAGTGAGACAGAGAGGAGGAGACAACGGGCCCAATAAATCACTGTAAGGGTAAAGATCCATTTGATGGTGGTCCTAAAAGAACGTGAAGTTTGTGAGAAAGCACAGTTATTAGGATGGAGATGGAGATCAGAGCAGAACGCAGAAAAGCAAAAAGGGCAACAGCCGCCTACTTACAAACACAGAAAAATAGTCTCATTATGCTTCTTTGTGAAAACACAAGTAGAGCAGCAGCTTTCTATCTTCTGTCCTCGTGGCTCTTGGAGTCTGCAAGGCTTTCTGCTCACCAAACACTTTGCTCCTACGAGCTCACCTCCAGCTACAGAGCAGGACGGCTAATGAGGGAAAGAAGATGCTGTAGATTTTTTTGGTTGCAGGTCAAACCTGATGCACAGCATTCTGAAAACCACTGTGGGACAGAGCGGACTGCCTTATTCTCCACTATCACTTCTCATTATCTCATCCTCTCTGGATTCAGGGGGATGATGGGTCCTCTGGTGTCTGCTTTGAATTTACAGCTCAGCAGAAAGAAACATGAGCATCAGCGTGCACACACCAACAGGTTAATGATCCCTGCACTGACATGTATACGCACAATCCATACCAGAAAGTAAGAGTGAGATTCAGCTGAAAAGCATGGCAGCTGTTTTAAAAGCTTCTCCTCTACTTTAGGTGTAACTCGTTGACTCAAATATCGGCAGGGAAATCTAATTACCCCGGGGCAATCCTGCTGAAAGGTAAGGTCTGAGAAGGGGGGGGGGGGAGCCGCACATTAGGACTGCTGCCCCACAAATCTGATCAGATTTAAAGTGGAGCACTGCTGGGAAAAGGCTACATAAGCAGCAAAGGTGATGATTTAATATCCATGTAAACATCCCTAAATGAAAGAAAACAGCTCACAGGACTCCTGCAACTCTCTCCATAGGAACAGTGTAGGAGGAAGTGCCAAGAAGCACCTTAAGGACACCTCTGGAAGTCCCTCCAGGAACATTAAGGGGTGTTTAGTAATGAATAAAGAATACCAGGAGGACATTATAAAAGCACTAATTGAAAACATTATCAGCTGCAGCCACTTTGCTACTCCCTGTAGGAAAGCCAGAGGGCTATTAGTTGGAAATTGAGGGAGTTTGTCACATTATGACAGAAAAGGGAGGATAACAGGCTGTTTTCTCCCTCAGTGTTTGACTGTTGTGATGTAACATTTGAAAATTGTCTCTCTAATAAAGCCAGAACAACCTCCAGCATGATTATATTTTTGAAAAAACTAAGAAATCCTAGTTGCCAGACTTACCCAGTGTGTTGTTGGGTTTGTGTCCATCTGGTTCAGGTTGCTCGGCGGTACGCGCCCCTCAGTATGCAGCATGCCTTTAAGTTTTCCACGCAGATGGTGTGGGACATTGTAGTAGGAATTAGCAGTGAGCTCACACCCCGCACGGAGTTTCAAGGCTTCTAAAAAAGTCGCTGTTTAAACGCTCAAAAAATGGACGCGTCTGGAGAGGCTCCCTCCGGCACAGCCAGTCATCCACAGGAGACGCCAAAATAGGTAGAAATGTTACTCCACACGGACTCCCTCACACCGTCCCTCTCTCCACCAGAGCCGACGTGGCAGATGAGCAGAGGGGCAGGTGAGAGGCTGTCTCCAGCTCACTGACCGCCGCTGCGCTCCGCTCCGAGGCTTCAGGTGCGTCCTGAGCTGCGCTCTTCGCCGCGCTGCGCTCCGACAAACTGCGTCTCCGGGAAACCACGACTGCTTCAGTACAGCTTCACAGCGTCAGGGGGAGCGTTTGTTATCTAGTTCTTCTCACTGTTATGTGATGAGCTTGAACTCTAGATAACATGATCTTGCCTTGTTATTCATTTCTCATCACCCATATCTGGATTAAAGCGACTGGTGCGTCTTTTAGTTCAGCTGTTGCCTCTTTTAATGTCATTTAATGCAGATGTAGATCATAAGTTCCTCTCTGGGAATCTTCTAACTGTGTAAGATATATTTCTGAAAGGACTCACTGCTCTCCAAACCCACAGAAAACCAGCAGAAGAGGCTTATAAAGTGGGACGTGCGCAGTCTTTGCACTGTGGCTGAGGCAGACCTTCCCATTAAGAGGCAGACACACCCCGCTGGTTCAGTAGGTGTGGCTCCAGCAGCAGCTGAGAGGGAGTCTGCCTGAACTGGTCAGAGTTTCTCTTTAATTCCAGTCCAGTCTGTCAACAGGATGTCAGCTCCACTGAGTGTATTCACAATGAGAGACAGCAGGCAGACAATAATTGCAGGAGTCTGATTGATGCTACAGTAAACAGTGGTGATGGCAGTAGAAGCATCCTCTGGCAGCAGGTCTGCTCTGCTAAATGCCTGCTAACAGCTCAGGGTTAAAGCTGCTGCTGCTGCTGAGCTCACATAAACATGACTGTAGCCAGATTTTAAATGAGAGCAATTTTCACTGACTAAAAATAGAATCAAGGATTGTTTGTGAGGACTGTATGTTGGTTGAAGAAGCAACCCTTGAAACACTTGGGTGATGGATGTCCCAGAGGTCAGAGAGGTGGGTTTGTCGTGAGGAGCTTGGTTTGAGGCATCTCCTCCTATGAGATTAGTGATTAGTGCATGATCCCTGACATAAAAAAGTGTGATAAATAGAACTGAAGTTGAACTATCACTGAGAACACTGAGTTGCTGCAGGTTATGCATCTGAGTAGGTTCATAAGCCTTCATCTGCTTTTGCTTGCTTTGCATGCTCTGAAAGACAACTTTGGGTGCAGGCTGTAGTCCATCCACCCAGGCAGAAGTTAGACATGACACTGCAATAACAGTGCAATTTTTCCAGTTGTTTTTTCTTCATTTTGGAAGTGCTAAGCCCACCCCTGGCATGACAATAAAGCTCCTTTCAGACATGCTCTCCTTTCTGTTTATCTGATGGCAGCTGAACATCCATCCATTATCTATACACCACTTAATCCTCTGTAGGTCACAGGGGGGCTGGAGTCTATCCCAGCAGACTCAGGCAAAGGCAGGGGACACCCTGGACAGGTCACCAGTCTATCACAGGGCTACACATAGAGACAGACAACCAAGCACACTCTCATTCACACCTATGGAGAGTACAGAATCATTAATTAACCTCAGCATGTTTCTGGACTGTGGGAGGAAGCCAGAGTACCCGGTGAGAATCCACACATGCACAGGAAGAACATGCAAACCCCACACAGAAAGATTCCAGGTGTCCTAACTGGGACGCGAACCAGGGATCTTCTAGCTGTGAGACGACAGTGCTAACCACTGAGCAGCTGAACACGTCAGCTTTATATCAAAATTAACTCTCTGCTCACTTTCCCGTAAAAAGTTGTGATGGCAATGTCCGCATCAGTTTCAACATGGCTCACATATCAACTGGATTAAGCTATAGGTGTGCCATCCATGCAAACCTGTTTTACATTTCAGCACCAGTATTGCTCCACAAACACCACACAGAGCAACAGATGCACTTTGCAGCAGAAATCGCAAAACCCATTTCTTCACAATTTTACATCTACTACACACTGAGATGTCCTTTAAAAAGACTTTTCTGTCATAAAGACAGAGAATAACAGGCCAGATCAACGAGACTCACCAATACAAAATGTAACTCAAGTGTTTTTATGACAAAACCTTAACTATCAGTGAAGTTCAGTTTGTTGCCTCCAGCTGCTTGTAGGAGGCTTTGATCTGACTTGATCATCCATGTGAGAGTCTTCAAAGTGAGAGAGATGCATGGTTCTATGCACATGGAATAAAGGTACCGGTAACTTCATTAACGACTCATATTCTGTAATTATAAATCATAATGAGACAGAGACAGGATGGGTCAGGATCTAACAGCACATCACTCTGCCTTCTTGTCTTTACCTCAAACAGGTGAGCTGTCACAGTCATAGTTTGTCAGCTGCAGACAAAATATGCATTACATAATAGAAATAGTTAGAAAATCATGAATAAACTAGGATATTAGGTGTTTGGACAGTTTGATAAACTCCCATTAGGTTAGGTTTAGTCTTTTGTCAGTGCATTATTATGAATTACACATCACTTGATGGACTATCTGTTCTCAAGTGAAAGACAAACATCCTGCACATACCGTGGCTCTCTCCTTCACTGTGAAGATGAAGTTGTGAGGAACACTATGGTACAGTGACCTACGTCTGAGTGACAGACTTTAACAGACTGAATAAGCAGATGGTTCTTTCAGTGATCCTCTGACCTGTTGGTAAAAGAGCTGGAACAAATGAATATTTCCATGTGGGAAAAATGCAACTCTTATGAAAAAGTCCTTAATGGTAATCCATAAGGACGTAAGCATTAGGGGCTGACAGATGAGTATTTCAGGGCTATTAGAAATAAAGAAGACTGACAACTGATATGTAGAACATTTGGAGTAAAACTAGAAATCTTGCCACAACCATTTAAAATAACGACAAACCAGCTTTACTTATTTATGTTTTTTATATGTTTCCACTGTCTACACTTATCCTTCAGTGTTGATACGAGGTGTGTAAACAGCCAGAGAGTGCTGTGTGTGGGACGTTTCTCAAGACCACAGAGTGACTACAGATAGAAAGAGGGGGCTGCAACACAGCTGAAGTAGCACATTTAAAAATACCTTTCTGTTATTGCAAGTCGTTTAAAAGCATAACTGATACCGATAACCAGAACGATTAGCAGATCCAGTGGCAGGCCAGACCTATAACTGGTCGACCCATAGAGTGAATTTGTCCAACCAACTTCACTGTGTTCAATTAACACAGCAGCATTTTAGTGTTTGAACTCTGAGAACTCAAGAGAAACAGATTGAAAAAAGAGCAGGCGAAAAGTACTGCAGGACAATGTTGCTAAAATGACTGTTTTGCCTACATTCCCCATAATGCAGTGCTGCCCAATGTAATGTAACTGTGTGTATCCCTGATGACTAAGACACCTGTCTGGCACACAGGTAGAGTAGTGAATTGACATGTGTGTAGGAGTCCCCCTTTAAACTCCTCCAGACTCCCCTCCTGCCCCCCATCTGAGCACATCTTCTTCCATCATGTCCGAACCATCGGGGGGGATCACAGCCTATAGGTTGCATGACTGGACACAGTGATGAATGGAGCCATTAGAAAAAGAGAAGCAAAGCACCTGCAGCACCGTATGTTGTGTGCAACTTGGGAATTGGGAATTAGCTAGCTGCATCTCCCATTAGTTTGCATTGATCGTCCTTCAGAGGCACAAAAGTGAGGATTTGTAGCTTTTGCCGGGCAACTGCCATGAGTAGAAGTTACAGGCTAATGCTAAAACTTAGTGCAACAGTAGTATAAGTAAGAAAGAGTGATGAAGTTGTCTAAGCAGCCTGATGATGTCAGTCTCTCAGTGAGATTTATCTGTAATTTTCTAACATAGCTGTAGCTAACATTAGCTACCTGAAGCTACTGGTCATACTAGACCATATGTATAAAACATGGAGGTAGCCTCCAGGTGTGAGAGATGTGGCTTTAACCTGCGTTCTTTCAGCCGGCCAGCAGGAGGCGACTCTACTGGTTGCAGAAAAAAATCTGATTGTATAGAAATATCTGAGAAAACGACCCTACTTCTTACTTGATTTATTACCTCAATACACATTTTCCTAGAATGTTTATGGTCTTATTCACTAGTTTTGAGCTTCCTTCAGTACAGCATGATGTTTATTTTAGATATTATAATCCCATTTAGAGTAAAATCGATGACAAAGCAGGGTGTGTTTTGGGACGGGGCTACCTTGTGATTGATGGGTGTGTGTAGTGCCCTTGAGTCCTCATTCAGATCCACTGGGAGATGACGATGGCTACATCAATCTTTTATACAGCCTCCAGTCTACGTACCAGAACAAGCGAGGCTGTAGCAGCAAAACCCCATTTTACATTTTATTACTCACAAACAAAACTTTTTATTGCTCGCAAGGACGATGTGTTATTTGTTCTTTCATAATTCACTTAGACTAGATTTAAATACGAATGTAGTAGTCAGGTCTATGTTAAAATGATGCAAAGTTTTAAACATTGTGCCACCTTGTTCTTCCTTACAATGTTTCGAACTATGTGACATATGTGACATATGTTGTAAATATGTATTATATATATATAATTAAATTGAATTGAACCTTTTTACAGCTATCTGCAATGAAATGCTGAGTCCTTATTCCATCAAGTACCTCAAATGGGGTTATTTTGGACTATAAAGATGAGATGTTAAGATCCTTTTTAATAGAGTGGGTAAATTCCCCTACAGTCTCCTCTAGGAGTTATGAACTCTGTAAGTCCATTCCTCTCTCTGTTTGCGCCTTTAACTTCAGTCGGTGTGTTTCCCGAGATAAACTCAGCTTCCATCACGCAAAGAGATCCTCTCGGGCTGCTTTTGTCTGCCGACAGACATTATTAATCAGCCTCCCGCTCCATTCTACTCATCCCTTTCTCTCAGCAGCCAGACTCCAGACTCTGCTGGTCCTAACCCAGGAACTTGTTTAAGGTCTCCTCAGTTCTCCTTACTTGATGAAATGAAAATGGAAGTTTGTCGTTGTGTAAAATCATATTTAATTTAACCATTCCCAGTCATGCGGCAGCTATTCTTGGTCTTCGTCCATTACATGAAAAGTTTATATACGCATGGAGGACGAAAGAGAAAAGAAAAGAAGAAACACACAAAGGAGAAGAACAGCGGCGAGTTTAGAGCCTGAGCGATAAGTAACTATGAGTTACACTGATACAGCTATTAACCGCTCTCCACAAGCGCCTGACATTGATGAATTACCATGCTCCGAATATGCTGCATCAGCCATGTGGGTACATAATAAACTTTGGCTTCGTCTTCTCGACTCCCCCCTCCCTTCCTCCCACCCTCTGCGGGAGGATGAAGTGACTGGGCCGTGAGTAACGAGCTGCTAAACCTGCGATTATGGTCACAACATGTTTCCAGCCTGGTGTCCTCTCAGGCCTCAGACTGCGGCAGAGGAAGGCCTTATTTTCCCCAGACAAAGCGAGACTAAGAAGTGTTTACACTCGGTTAATGAAGCTTGTTCCCACTAATGCGCACAAAAAGAGTTTTTCCTTGGTCTTTAAGGATCATTAGCCATGTTGTTATTTCACATAAGACTGGCCGGCCTGTATTCATTAGAAGCCTCTGTGTCAGTTGTTCCTTACTTTTCTGGTCAGACGTTCTCCCACTGCACAGCACCTGCCACCTCCAGATGAGTTTGATATTAATCACATAAAAGTGGATTTTGTCACTTATTATCATACACCAAGCTGGGTGGTAGAAGTTGGGTATTGTGTCCTTTACAATTAGCTTAATTCAACCATGTGCTATAGGATCAGTGTGTAGGATTTAGGGGGATCTATTGGCAGAAATGGAATCTAATATTCATAATTATAATTTTATTGGTGTATAATTACGTGAAAATGAGAATTGGCCTTTTGCTACCCTAGAATGACCTTAGATTGAGGCCTTCACATTTACAGAGGAAGCGGGTCCTCGTCTACAGAGTTGGTTTGGACAAACCAAACACTGGCTCTACTGAGGGCCTTCTGTGTTTTCTCCTACACACCTAGGAAATAGAACGTGAGGTGAGGAATGTTCCCTTGCTTGGAATCTGCCACCTTATTACTACATCCCACTAAACCATGCAGTGGCCCTTTACTTTAGCTATCCATAATTTATCCATTACTTTTAGCTAACTAGGCCAACAGTTAAATCCATGGATTTATCCGTTACATTTAGCGATATTTTAAATATTAATCTGTTCATTTAGCTCTCAGTTTCACACGTTTGTCCATTACATTCAGCTAATTATTTTAAATTTACTCAATAATTCAGATTAGCTATTTATAACAGCCACATATTCATTATAATGAGCAATATTTTAAATATGTATTTGTGAATTTAGCTGCCAATTTCAACAATTTATCTATACATTTAGATCATTATTTCAAATATGTATCCACTAGCTTTAGCCATTTACTGCTTTAAGTAAACTTTGTCAACTATTTTCCAATTTTAATTATTTCAGTATTTATCCTGTCCAGCTAACTGTGTCATCATTTACTCACTATATGTTTGAACTATTTAATCATAACTTTAATCAAACAGTTATAGCCATCTATTGCAACTATTCATCGGTTACTTTTTCCTGTATTATTCATATAGCGTAGCTCTTCCCCTAGCTAATAAGGTTTCAGATACTCCAGCTGACTCTGTGTAAGTGTATTGATGTTAATGTATTTTGAATCAAAGTGTTTTTCCAGCTTTTCTACTGTTCCCTCATATCCCCTGACAGCTGCATGAATTCCCCTCCATGTACCAATAATCAAAACCTATGAAGTCTGTGTTCTCTGGTTTTTCCCTTTTTATAGACCGTTTCTTCAGATCCAGTTTTCTAAGGTAGAGGTTATTAATATCAATGATTTTCTCAAGTTATTGATTAAATATATCTCAGACTGTGAAGCTTTGGATTTGGCCCTCCTGGGGATATTGATCCATTTTCACTGTACGATAAGTCCTTTTTCAAGAGCACAGCAGCTCCACCTGAGTGAACACATGCAGCACAATGTAAATTATGAAGCAGGTAATACCAGGCTTGGCCTCATGATTATGACCTGCTGTCGTAATGAGATGCTCTCCTTATGCAAGATCTCATCATGATCCGAGGTCGGCAGAGAGGGCTTCAATATTAATGGCGCAAGCTGTTGATGTGTACCTTCCCATCAGTCTGCTGGGGCTCAGCTCACAGCAGGCAGGGCGCAGTCCTTCTGCTGGAGGTAAAGCAACGAGCTCAGAGTCTCAAGAAGGACACGTCCTTGTCTGTTGTGAGTAAAGTTGGAGTAAAGTTAATACTGTAGTTTGGGAAGGTAGCATCAACTATGGAATGAATTCAAATGTGGATTTAAATAATACCTGTATTGAACGATAACTTAATAATCATTTAGTTTGCACAGAAGCTTTCAACCTAGTTTTCGTATGATATTTGAGTTCTTTATTTAGATAGTAATCATCTACTGTCACCAAGTAAGTTGAAAAGACCATAAGCATCAATGAACTGATCCTCCTAACAAGGATTGTCTGTGTATTTATCCGCACTATGGAGCTATCTTTAACTGTAACTTAAAGATAGCTCCATAGTTGACCCCAATTTGTGATTGCAGGGATCTTGAAGTGTAGAAAACTTTTCACAACAAAGGCATAAAAAAAAAAATCCATTGATTTTCAGCCTGAGATGAACTTACAAATAAATCAGCAACGCAATCAGCGTTAGACTAAAATCTGAATTTATTATTCTAAGCTAAATTTAACTGAACCATGGTAAACCTTTTGGGAAATGCAGTTGTTGGACTGGAAACAAGCACTGTGTACTATTGTTTTGGGTAGTTGCACTAACTTCCAACCTAATGGTGATGAAATAATCTTCACAAAGCCATGTAAAACCAAAGAAATGTCATTTTTACCCATTAATACAGACTGAACAGATATAAGAAGGTAAACAGTGATCTTATGAGGTGCTGCTTGGTGAATTCTGCTGTGTTTGGATGAATCTGTAGCTGTTTACTCTGCATCATTCATACCTAGAAGACAGCTGTAAGAGTGGTGTAGTTTCATCTCTTATAAAAACAGCAAATCAGCCTTTTTTCTATCATGTGGAAGCATTTCTTTAACCTTTGTTTCAGTTGATCTCTATTACTGCAACCTCCCCTTAATTTCAGTATAACTGATAGTCTACTGAGGCACAAGTAATCAATATAACTTTTAATTACGTTGTTACTGTTTGTGTACGTGTGCAGGTTTGAGATTCATTGTGCTTGTTTTCACTGACACACGCACAACAATGAATTCATTCAGATGGTACAATCCAGCACAGCAAGAGGCACAGAGATCCAAACACAAATAGACATGCAGATATAATTTGTCAAACATAATGGAATGGAGTTGTTCCATTATGTTTCCTTTTTGAAGACCATGACTAGACAGGGAGTCACTGTGGCAACAGCTAATGGCGATCTGAGCAGAAATAAAGATAAAAAATAAATGCTTATACAGAGTGGGGGTAAAAGCCACACGTCACCTCTCAGTGAAATGTATTTCTACAGCAGCTTTACAGCCTACGTTTCACTTTAAGCGAAAAGATGCATTGCTCTCCCGGCAGAAGCTTGAAAGGTCCAGCTCTCCACCATCCGGTAATCATTATGAGGTAATGAGCCATAATGGTCAAATCTGTTGAGAAAAAGGGCACTTTAGAGTTGAATAAATTACACAAATGCATTTCATTGTGAGCACTTTCCTTCCTTCTATAGACTTTTTTTTAAATGTCACTCAGCTTTGTGCAGGAGGTGGGTTCAGGAAGCATCAATCAAGGCCAGACCTTGTGGCAGCACAGAGAGAGAAGTGCTGAATGCAGCTTTGTAGCCACCAATGTACATACAGAGTGATATGCTCGTATTCACTCGTATTTGATTTAATCTATATAATAAATCTATATTTTTATTTAAATAATAAATACTATGTGTAATGTGAAGTGTGGCTCACAGTAACAAAATCACAGAGAAGTCACAGAGACTGACTGCAGCCACTGTCAGCCTGATATTTAGACTTCCTGACCTGCAGCTTCACTATTTGGTAAATTTGACACAGTTATCAAGTAACTGGTTAAATTGTTGGAGCATTTAGTAACTAAATCTTCAATATTTCCCTCAGGAGGTGATTATTGGACTTACATTCATCAGGTGGAAAGAAATACACCTTAAAATGAATGCAAATTTTGCATTGTTTCTCTTGGATGTGCCAATAGGCAACTGACAGCACATTCACCTCATCAACCTAAAGGTAGAAGTAAGAGGATTTTATCTACAGCTTGTCTTCACAGCCTCCAAATATTAGTTACTGCAGATTTAAAGCTGCACTGATTAACATTGTTATAGTAATAAAGGATTAAATGGTAAATGGTCTGCACTGACAGCACCTTTTTCTACCTCAGTGGTATCCTTTACAATGTGTTTTGCATTCACCCATTCACACACACATTCATACACCAATGGCGACAGACTTCCATGCAAGGCACCTGCCTGCCATTGGGAGCAACTTGGGGTTCAGTGTCTTGCCAATGGACAGTTCGGCCGGGGATCGAACTGCCAACCTTACGATCAGTGGACAACCCGCTCTACCACCTGAGCCACAGCCGCCCCGATTCAATGCCGACAAAGTAAAATGTGCTAGTGACAAACCCACAGCTGGTATACAACTCTGCAGTTATCCTGAGCAGCGTGGAGTGAGTGTCTTTTAGCTTACAGATTTTGAGTAATTCCTCCTATCGTGTGTCAGTGAACTTTGTTTCCAGGAGCAGCTCTTAGCTGTTTTCTGGAAAAATGCACCCACCGTACACTATTAGCATAGCACCAGTCTGCAAACAGACTTTGACCACTTGCTGGTGAACTACCAGCTAAATCCACATTCAGTGTTTCCTGTGAGTTTGTGAAGATGAAAGCATACATTAAACAAATGGACAAACACACAAAACTAAATGAATGCTAATGTAGCTTTAGACAGTTAGCAGCTAACAATTATCCTCTGAACAATGTGAGAGGTCCCTTCAATAGTTGGAAAAGGCCAAAACATTTGATAGCTTGGCTGCACATGTATTGCAAATATCTGTAATTCAGTTCTTCTGAGTCGAAAGAAGCATTTCAGATCACGTCCACATATTATTATCAAGAGTTTGCATTACAGTTGTCTGCAGCTGAATTATGACTTGCTGTAATTCCAAATTGAGGTGTCTACAGTTTAATTCGTACTATAATGCTGTTTCAAGATCTTTAATTTCCCTCAGCTCAAAGTATCTACTTTTTTTTTTTTTTTTAGATACAATCTTGTGAATTAAGTTGGAACCTGTCAGAATGTTGTTGCAGATATCTTAAATTGGAATTCTGTTTTTGTCAAAATGCAGTTACATGTATCTTAAATCAGAGTGTTGACTAGGCCTAACAGCGTTGCAGGTATCTGTCGGTACGTCAGAAGCAAAGGCAAGTGGGAGGCAGAGCAGCTTGTTTGACATATTACAGTGCTGCAGCAGCAATGTCAAGTTGCTGATGGACTCTTCCTATTTCTAATCCACCACAGCAGCCACCATTAATTCTGAAAATACTTTTCAATTACTTTGCCAAACCAACATGTGATGGGAGGCCTGACTTGAGCAGCAACATGCACAACAAACTGGACCAGTCTTAATAATATCTGTGATATCTGAAGCTACTGCACCAAACTGAATTACAGAGATCTGTTTTGACGGGAACAAAGATTCTGACCAGTCACAGTGTAACGTCAACGAGTCAAAGTAACACTGTTAATTCCAGATGGTCACACTCAACTGGTAAACATTCAATCAGCTTTCTATACAAAACAGAGCAAGAGGGGGAGTGCATATTGGACGTATGTTCATCAGGTGACCTGAGTCCTCTGAACATGGACAATAAATGTTTGGCCATGCATTCTGCTAATACAGTTGCCAACTGCATCCTAACACATTTCCCTTGTCGGTTTTATAAGGTAACAGAATGCAGACCATTAACACTGCTGTGTTTAGAGTTTGTTGGACCCTAAGTGGCCAGAATTGTGGATTAATACAGCTTTAATCCCCCGCCTTGAAACAATGAAAGGATTAAAGTGTTGTCTTATTTCAAGACCATGAAAACCTTTGGGGAAGCAGAAGCATTCATCGCCCGGCCCGCTGTGAAAGCAGAGGCTCTGTTCTGATTTTAAATCTCAGGACTATTTTGTTGAAGAAATTCCTTCAAGCTGGAGGAAGCTGGAGCTGGTGTCTGCTCCTCAGACACACTGCAAGTGTCTGACGAGCAAAGACATCTTTATTCAAAAAGATTGTGCAAATGACATGCTGTACTCCACTGCTTGTAGATCTCCACTCTCCCTTCTGTCAAAGGGGACAGAAGTTCGGCCAGTGTGCAGTAACCTCAGTAAAGTAGTTTTCATCTGGAGCTGAAGTCAAGAAGAGGGTGTTGGAAACAGTAAATAATATAAAACCTCCTGCTGGGCTTTCTTTGTGGTATCACATCCCATCAGAGAGCAGGTCTTTCTCTCTCTTTATCGGTCCCATCAGGTTGACAAGTGCTCTGCTGCTGTTGTGCAATATTGAAGAGAGGGGAGAGGAACAGAGGGAAGAAATTCCCACACCATCCTCCGCACTGCAACGTTGTGAGGTTTTTTTTTCTTCATTCAAGTAACTATCACATCTTCCTCAGATGGAAAAATCAAATCTTTACAGAGACTGAACTGACAACACTTTCATCCACCACAGACAGAACTGCAGCAGTAGAGCCGCTCGAGACCGTTGAGAGGATTCCTGGATGTGCACTGGTGTGCAGGTTGCACATGCATGCAGTAACATGCACATGATTTGATTTGATCTGAGTTGAAGAAAAAACGCAGGAGAGGAGAATGTCAGAGTCCACCAGGAGACAAGCACAGCTCTTTCTGCACACTGGCTGCTCTGCCAGCACGTCTTCCACCTGCAACAGTCCCACAAGTCAGAGATGAAAAAGGAACTGCATGCAGAATCCAGCAACCCTTGTCGAGCAGAACACACAAAGAGGAGCCCTGCCAGCATCAGACAGCAGCAGCTGGATGAACCTCTGACTGCTGCTTCGTTTTACACACATGCTGGCACACCCACCTCACAGAAAAATGGTTTAATGAGAAAAAAAGCCATATACTGTAAAAACATCTGTCTTTTTTTGAGGGAGGTGGCTTTTAAAATGTATTTTCTTGAAGCAAACGTGGGTATCAGCACTCCCACTTGCTGTGAGTGCAGGGCTCCACGTTCCAAGATTTTCAAGGAATGATAAACAGTTTGAGATGAAATAATGCTGATTGCTGCACTTCAAAAAGCAGATCCTCTTTGAAAACAGGTAAAACAATTTTTCATCTGCAGATTATCTTTACTGTTTTGAGGGAACGAGGCCTTGTGACTAAAAGACTTAGATAAGATGTAACCAAAGCACTGAAGTGAAACAAACAGAAACAGATAAAAGAGACTGAACAGAAATAACTGACATAAGCTGCCTCATCCATGCTTCACTATTAAAGGCTGACAAGTAGCATCCACTTTGATACAGATCAACACTGGGACCTGACACCTGTCACTAGACTTGTTGATTTGGCTTTTCCTTCATGCCACACCTCAGCAGCCTCCTGATTGATTGAGCTAGTATCTAATGCTCATGTACAGTCATGTCTCTTCAAGGATTTAGTTCTCCAGAATCCTCCAGAGTTCCCTCACAGTGCTCAGCCTTTTCTACTAAACCACAATCACTTTGTTTTCACAGAAGAGTCTGACATGACACAACTGTCTTCCTGTCTTTAACATAGAAGTACTTAAGTCAATAAAATAATAATAATAATAATCTAACCTTTATTAATCCCTTTGAGGAAATTCCTTCTCTGCATTTGACCCATCCTGTTCATAGTCAACCTTACATAGGATAGGCCCATGGAGCAGTCAGTGACAAAGGGCCTTGCTCAAGGGCCCACAGTGGTGGTGACTGGGACAAGCGGTCGCTCTCAACCTCTTGGCAGTCCGGGGACTCGAACCAGCGACCCACTGGTTACAAGTTCGGTTCACAAACCACTGCCCAAAAAAGTAAAAAGAAAAGAAGAAAAAGAAAGTTAAAAGAAAAGTATTGTATATAAGAAAATCCCATGTGCTCCTGGATGACATTTATACTTGACATTTTGCAAAAAGACACAGTTTACTAGTTAGTTAAGCTATTTGGATTTTTACCAAATATGCTGTAAATTTACGACTGACCCAAAACTTTTTGAGCCACACTGACAGGATGGGTCCAGAAATGACAACCTCCTTTAATCACTCCACCATTAAAATATATTTTACTGGAAAATTCTGATGATAAATGATAAATCACACAGGTTTTTGGTGAACCCCTCCAATTTTACCATCAGCAGGTCAGAGGTTTCAATTTTCCAGTGAAATAATGGCATTCAGTATCCATTGCTGCATAGATTGGTCTAAAATAAAATAGGTCATTTATGGGCATCTGATTCCATCCTATGATAACTAGGTCAAATTAAGTGGCCTGTAGTGGTCATGTGGATAACCAAGAATGTGAAGAAGCAGTGCAGTGTAAAATTTCTGCTGGTGTCATCACCTTTACATTGGGTCACCTTGGTAACCAAGGAAATGAGCTTTCTGACATGTAGTCAGTGTTGTCAGAGTGTCTGTTTGAGACACAGCCATGATCTTTTTCTTAAGCCTGACAAAGTAGGTTTGGTGCCTAAACAGAATGGTTAATCACCATTGATTAGGGACAGAAACCCCAGTCTCCTGTGATTTACACCACCTCTACCCTCCAGGGTCATCATGGAGACTTCTGTTGCTCCTTCAAACTGGAAAAACCAAGACGGTAACCATTTTAAGCATTGCTCACAAAACATCAGCATGTTTACAATGTTAGGAAATTGACATTAGCGTTTAGCTTTATTAGATAAAAGATAAGTATCAGTTTAAAAGTAACTAAGAACACACAAAGCAATCATCTGCCTGTCTTTAGTCGCGGTTGACTTTGTGTTATTTTAGAACATACATGATGAAAGTCACAGCGGACAAGAGTGAGCACTGATTTAATGATTCCTAGTCAAAGTTCTGGAAATCTGAAAGTCACATGAAGAGGCGAGTTTTTTCCTCCGACGCTGTCAGAGCATCTGTGTTCGATGCCCTTGATCGTCGGCACAGCTCCACTGAGATAGGCGTGCAGGGCGGATTCATGGGATGGCTCTGCCTGCCACATCCGTTACTCCTGTCACCAGCTGCAGGAGACGTCTCATAAATGGAGTGGGCTGTGGGTGTCAGAGGACGTCCGTCTTGTCACATAGTGATATTTGGGTATGCAGATGCCACCAACCACCCTCCCCCTTCCTCTGTCTCCACACTGTCTTCTTCACTGCTCGCTGGTACAGTTTGTTACTGACAGAGGACCAGAGCTGCAGAGACACAATACTGTGCTTTTCAAACCCTGAGTGTGTTTCTGCAAACCAATCAATCGTCTGTTCTCCGACAGTTTATCAGTGTAAGCAAATGGCTAATTTATATCATAATAAAATGCTCCTAACTGCTGTAGTAAAGATTTGAGTAAACTATTGGATGGATTGCCATTAAAGTGTTTACAGACATTCATGGTTTCCAGAAAGCCAATCCTGCTGACTCTGACTTCTCCTCCAACACCACCGCAAAGTAGACATGGTTGGTTCCCAGAGAAATGTCTCCAGAACTTTTGAATGGGTTGCCATCAAATTTTCTACGCGCCTTAATGGCTTCCACACTGGGAATCTCAGAGTGTGTTCACACTCAGAGGGTTCAGTTAAACTAAAACAAGCTGTGGTGGGATTGATCTGTGGTGCAGTTCATTTGAACAAATGTGAATGCGGATATCTTAGCGCTGGTCTGCACCAAACAAGCAGATCAAGACGCTCTAAACAGGCACATCTTGGTTTCTAGTTGAACTGTTTGGAGCTTTAAGTGAAATCTGAATGCAGCACAAAGGTGTCCAAACAAACCAAAAACAGGACAGAATACTTAAGCAAACCTTGTTTTTCTCATCACTGGAGCTACACTGCCCATTATAGCTTGGATCCTGTGTTGGAACCGCTGTCTCCTTGCAGAATATCTGTGCAACGGACGAAATCCAGAAGCTGTTATGAGCGTTTTATACATTTTAGAAGCTCTCCATGAGTTCTCAGGTATTAAAATATCACAAATCCAATGAGCGCATTTATCCCAGCACACAGCATTGTTTTGGGATTTTGCTGTGTTCAGCTGCAAAATATACAGAAGCTGTCCAGTCAGGTTGTGACCCTGTCCAAGCACCTTTTGCTTTGTATCTTTTGGTTCGCTGTTAAAAGTGAACCAGGAATGAAACATGTCTTGTCTGCTTAGGTCCTGGCCAAGAGAACAGAACTCTATTTTAAACATATAAGATCAGTAAAAACATCTAGAAGAACTCCTGGCACCAACTTTTGTACAGTCATTAATTAACACTAGAAATAGAAAGACTGGATTCATTATTATGTCATTTGGTATGGTAATTCATGTTCCCTTTGCAATGAACTGTAATAACTTTATCAGTCTCTTCACTTTTCACCTACGATGTCATCTGAGGAAAACGCCTTGCTATGTGAACAAATGCTGAGCAAAGACGGCGAACATGGCACAAACTATATAGCTGGAAGCGTCACTGTACAGTAGAGCTGCACAGGACCACAGGCTGCAGTCTCTTAGTCCTTTTATTTAATAGATTTTTCAGAATTGATGGTGTGTGGACTGACCTTGAGCCTCCAGTGCTTTCAAGAAGATACTGAGCAATAACTGAAACAGAAAATAGATTATGTGCACGAACAGCAGAAGTTCCCCTCCTCATTGTATGTCCTCTTCGTCTGAGCTTCATGTGTGGAATTTTAAAAAGCTGCAAGTCAGTTAGATAAAAAAAAAACAACCATCATGCCAGCAAAGCAGCCTTTTATTTCATCTTGTAACTGATAGCAAACTCCGAAATGAACCTGTGGTCAACCAGACCGTTTGTTCCTGGCGCATTTAAGTGTCATAAAAGCAAACCAATAACCTGTGCGGACATTAAGGCAATCAGGGTTGAGCACTGAGCATGACTTGAATTGCTGGAGCAATAATAACCTGGCAAAGTCCCACGTCTCCTGCAGTAAAGACACATCTTGATTAATTAACCCTGGTCTGCATGCGTTTCTATCTATGGCTGAGACATAAGAGGGCAGACTGTGGCTCCCACTGAAGCCCGGGGCCCCTCGCTTTATGAGGACTGTAAATCAAAGTGGCACAGATATGTAGGATTTGTAAGTTTTGTTTTTTATGGAAGAAGAGCGAGGATGAATTGCTCTGGCAGTGTACCTGCTGCGACTCTTGGTGACAATACAATGAATATAATATAAAGTGGCCTGTCTATCACTAATGGTGCAGAGGAAATAATTCCCCTTGTTATCGAGGTTACCATCCCAGCTGCTGTGCAAAGCCATGATTAGTGATATATATATGTATTACTTCCAACATGATTATTTCATTAAACATCAGCCATCTAATCAAATCATAGGGATATTTATAGCCTCAAGGGGAGTGTGGTTAACTGTGAAAATGAATTTTCCTGACACAAACAGGAGTAAGAAACAGATCAGATGAAAATATTTTCAAAACATGAACATTTTCCTTTAATTGCTAAACTGCTGGTTAGAAGAAATATAAAATGTGTCTTTTTAACATTGGGAATAGGGAAGTAAAACGGTATCATACACATATATGTGTATGTGGACGTTATTGGAATATATATGACCCATGTTAGTGCTGATCTAACCGATACAGATTCTGGATCTAAAGGTCATCTGGATGTGGCTCGTAAAAGGCTGTGAAGAAGCCATGAGTCAGTGATCCCTCAGACAGCGTGGTGGCAGAAGATACAATTGGCTCATCATAAAGCTGCCAAGTGACCCAGTCATCCCCATCAGCGAACACAGCCATAAATAACATGCTTGACATTAATAAATCCATCGTGCTACTATGAAGAAACCAGAGGCAGTCTCTGGCCCTCCTAAGTCCTGCTTCTTTAAATCTGTTTATTTGGTTATTAAACATCGTGTTCGGCTCCATCTGCAGCAGAAAATATCATCTATTCAGGAATGTTGAAGCAGAAATGTCAGAATCCGGCTGTCACTGTACCTCAGACGAATGAATTTTCTTTGTCTCAGCAGTTTTCAGTGCAGCTCCACCTGCTTACTCATATGAAACAGCATCCTCTGTAGCAGCATGGAGATAAAGTAGGAAGCCCTTTGAGACAAATTGATTTGCATTATAAACAGCTGGAATAATCCACCAATTATGATCATCTTTTACATATTTTCTGGGGGAAAAAAGCAGTTTTAAGGCTCATTACTGGACCAAATGACACACTGTTGCTCTGTAAGAAGCTCAGTTCAGCTTTGCAAGTTCCAGTAGTGTATTGAAAGCTGCTTCTATAGAGACGGTGCATAATGGCACACACAACTGGAAATAAAGCTGCCAGTGCAGTACGGAGCATAATCTATAGAAGCCTTTGATGTTTTCAGAAAGAAGCTGGAAGAATCAACTACAGTGCCTGACAATGGACAGAAATACCCCGGGTATTAGTGAGGACTGTATTTCTGGAGGAACGGAAATTAGTGGAGGTGTGGGATTTTGATTAATATTCTCGGCCACTAATGACCACCAGAACCAGAACCAGAGAGATATCGGCTGATAAGAGCTAGGAAAGTATCTGACAGACATTTGAATGTATGGAGACAGGTTCAGTCAGTCTGACTTTACTCTTGAGGATTTAAGATGTCTAAAGCTGCTGGCAAAAACTCAAATAAATAAATAAATAAAACCTGTTAAAAACTTAAAGACCCCCTTTGGTGAAAATCAAGTCTTTATCTTGTTATACCATATGGTGTTTTATAAGCTCGAAGACTGCATTTCCAACTTGAAACTGAAGTGTACAGATGACAGGCTACAAAACAGACAGTCAGTCAGTGTTGATCCTAAATGTATTGACACTAATGTGTCATTTTGAAAAATAGCCGTATTCACTCTCTTGTGTCTGATGAAGAGACTAGAAACACAGGGGGACAATTAGCCTGGGTTGTGTCTGAAGCTTTGAAGCATGTGTCTGATTAACGTCTTTATCTTATTTGCTCGATCCGTAGTGGTTAGGATGGGCTCAGGAGTTTTGACTAATTTGCCCCCAGTTTCACCCCTCGACAGTCAGAGGAGAAACCAGGTCTGGGATCTTTGTCTGAACCGATGCTGGTCCAGATTATTGGGTAACGTCAGGGGTTTACACACTCAGTCTGAAACCCTCTGATCTACTTGCAGATCATCAGGGCTGCCCTGATCTGAGCTAAAATCGGGATGGTTATGATTGTCTCACTGCCGCCCAGCTGCCAAGCAACACTAAATATTCTGTCCCTTGAGGCTTTTCAACCATTTTCTCATCCACGTTCCTTTAGCCGTCTGCTTTTGTTTTGTTCTTTCTCACTCTTAGTATTTTTAGCGTCACAGCAGGTTGTTGCACCACAGTCTCCATTTAGTTTCCATCTGCTTCCCCGAGAGGGATGCTGATTGTTAAAGGATTGTTCAATGTGTCATGATAATCTCAATATCTTGTTGTGTGTGAGGCTCCATTTTCCAGTCTTTTAGGGTGTTAATGTTTGAGGTTAGAGAGAGAACATCTGACATCTCTCTTTGTGTATATGATGCCACCATATCTCCAGACCTGTCAGGCAGAGCCGACTGGCCCATTAGGCAATATAGGCAAATGCTAAGGACGCCGTGGCCTCCAGGGGGCGTCACAAAATTGGGAAAAATTCACCTTCAATATAATTATATGAAAACTAATTATTACTATTAACTCTTAAAGTGGAAAAGCTCACATTGATTCAAATGTAAAGAAATGCTCAATTAATATTACTACAAAACAATGCTATTCGATTTCTTTTGTAAGCAAATGTAAATCACTGATGGAGGGGGGCGATCTCGCCCAGGGCGCCACATTGGGTAGGGTCGGCTCTGATGTCAGGATTATAGAGCTCCTGTAGAGTGAACTCGGCCTTAGTGCTGCTAGGCAGACTTATGACATTTGAGCAGAACCAGGCTAGCTGCTTTCTGTTGATAGTGAGCTTAAATTTTGGCATTAAACTTACACATGCCCTACACCTTAATGTAATAGTTTGACATTTTGGAAAACAGACTTTTCCGTAAAAGTTAACTAAGGGAATTGATGTTTCTTACATGTCAGCTAAATGTGATGCTACAGCCCAGAGTGGATTAGCTTAGTTTAGAATAGAAACAGCAGGTAGAGGAGCTAAGCTAGCTTGCGCAGTGGTTAAAAAAAATGTCTACTCGCTCTTCTAAAGCTCACTAATTAACATTTTTTGAAGACAGATGTAGCGTACAACAGAGCAGAACATTCCAAGCTATCAAACAGATAATCCAGAGACGGTTTCTCAGAGCTGTAAATTGGGTAAGAAACCATTTCAGGAGACAACTAACCCAAATCACCCCCTTTTTGGAGACGACAGGATGCCCCCCTCCTGCACCAGAATCTGATAAGGGTCATAAAAGTGTCAAAAGGTGACGAAAACCATACACTTCGGGAGAAGACATGAGATGGCCCTCCTCCTAACACAAGGAACTCTTTGATGATTCGAACCAAACACTTCTAAATAATAAAATCAAAGAATTCAACATCTCTGGAGTGATGATCCCAACATCTGGACTCTGTGATACCAGGTTGATCAGGACCAGCATGGAAGGAGAACACATTGAATCTGAAGTGTTTATTGAGATGCAAACACAAGAAACCGACACCCCCCCTCCTCTCTGTCACGGACCACAACCATAAAGACAGAGAGATCTTTTATCCTCAGCATATATACTTTTAAGTTGAACTTTTCTTATTATCTTATTTCTTATTTTCTAATTGAATGTGCATGCTTGTATCTGTAGTCACATTAATAGTTTACTTTCATGTAGCCTAAAAGTCTACTATTTGTAAGCTTATTCTCGTGTTATATCTTTTATTATTATTATCTCAGGAACCATGTGAGATAAACATATCATGTTTGGTGTCGTTTTAATTGCACCTTTAGTGAGATTTTAGATCTGTGATCATCATAAACATTTAACAATCGAATTTGCATGTTTAAGAAATAATCTTAAAGTATGCTCTAAAGGTATTTGGCCTCTGATCTCTCCTGGACAGTGAGACTCAAGACCTCCCTCTGGGATGGACACAGCCACGATTGGTCAGATGCTGATTTGAATTTAGCTCCAAAACTTGCTATATAAAAGAAAAAGTCACTGGAATGCAACTGAGGCTTGTTTCTTTCAAAAGGGGTTTTATTTTGTTATTATTCAAGGGCTTTTTACTTCTTTTAAGGGTTAGGCTTTTTATTTAAGGACTTTTAGCTAAGTTTCTTTGGGTTTGTGTTTTTGTTTCTTAAAGGCTTGAAGTTAAACCTCTTCAGTTAACTTTGATAACGCAACAGCACGGACATTTTCTTTTAACTATGAGCTTCGACTCTTAGTGTTTGTATTACATTTTTACAACATGACTACACCAAAGTGCCTCCTTATCTCTGCGTTCCTGATCCGACTCATCCAGCAGATCATCACAGCTGGACAACACGCAACCTTCCTCACTCCATCAAGGGCTACGCACAGTGTTGTGCCTGAACGAGTTCAGTGAACGTTCGTTCATGAACTCGTGCATATTTTGGGCGAACGTGAACTGAACGTAATGTAATTCTGCCTGATGAACGTTACTGTGAGCGCGCTCATTCTGGCGTTTGTGAACGGCGCTCTCTCACAGTTCAACTTTGTTTAAGAGAGTGCCAGATTTCCACAGAGGCTTCCAGGCAAAACCCCGGCTAAAGCACACTGTAAACACACTTTACACACCTACACACACACACACACCCACACCTTAATATGTAGGCGGAAAACACCCAATCTGGCAACAGCAGCCACCGCAGAGTCGCATCGCCAAAGCATCTCGCCAAAAACAAATGGAAGGCTGCAGCACTACCTCAGACTCTACCTCCACGATTAATACTTCATCTTCGTATGATTACTTACAAGAATTTATGAAAAGATCAGTGATGATCCAGGTGGGAAAAATCTTACCTTTTTGTGTAAACTTTGCCCGCCGGGTTTCAAGAAGCAACTCCGTACATCATCAACGTCAACAGCAAACCTGAGACGGCACATTGAACTAAAGCACCCGGCTAGCCTTTTAAGGTATGTGCGAGTGGATAAAAAATCAAAAGACACGGCAACGGCTAGCTTTGTTGTTAACAGCCTACTGCAGTTCAGAATGGTCTCCTTGAGGGTTTTACTATTTTAAGTTGTAATTTGTTTGTAGAACCTGCCTGGTATGTAATCCACATATTGCTTTCTTTAGGTTCCTTTTTAGAATGGACTGAAATGGAATTTGATGTGAAGTGTTTCCAGGTTTGGAAAATTAATGAAATGGAAAAACCTTTGCACCTTAAGGACGACTGTCCTGTTTTTGTTTGAATAATTCCTCATTAAAAAGACCATTCAAGCAGCAAGTTTTTCCTCATGTTTTTGAAAATATACTGTCAGGGTGGAAGCTGCAGCTGGCTACTAGTGTGGACTGAATGGGTAGCAACAATGGGGAAATGCCAGTATTCTGAGGGTTATCGTTCGCAGCAACATATTCAATAAAAAGAACTATGAAATAGTTCATTTTTGGAACAGTGAATTTAGTTCAAAATTTTGAATTATGAACTATGAACTGAACTAGTTCATTTTAAAATTTGTGAACTGAACTTTGAACTAGTTCATGTAGAAAGTGAACTTTCCCAACACTGGCTACGCAAGTATCGTTTTCCTTCTGCTAAACGGGTGAATTTATAAATTACGATTGGCTTCCAATTCCAAAGTGATTCTAAATTCATCACCTCTCTATCAACTGCTTCCAGTGACGATCACAGTTAATTAGCTTATCTGCATTCATTCATTCATTCACTGTCTGTTGTTACGTCATTGTTGTTTATTGTTTGTTTGTAGTGTTAGTTAATAAATGTTTGTGTATAATTATCATCGGTTCTGCTGTGTATTTCTTTGTTTGGGAACTGGAGGTCAATGAAATCAGAATTTACGATTTTCAGCTAAGAGACTGATCAACTTCATTCAATTAAAGTTTCTTTGAGACTTAATCTAGAATGATAATTTTTCTCAGTAATCTGAGATGGTGCCCCTTCATTAACGAGTGCAAATTTTAATTGTAAAGTGTAGTTACGCTACATTATATTGGTGCATACGTATGCTATATATTTTGGTGCCCCGTGTGAGGCGATATCAAACCACCGTTCCCGTAACAAAGAAATAGCTACATCAACCTATACACTCCATTTATTAAAGGATCAACTCCCTGCAAGCAAAAGTTTATAAAAAAAAACATACGTGTCTGTTGTAGCTGTGTGTTGTTGTGGAGCGTAATCAAACTGCTGCTGCTGCTGCTGCTGCTGTTATAACACCTAGATCATTGGTTCCCAAACGGTGTGCCGCGGCACACTGGTGTGCCGTGAGGCAAGTCCGGGTGTGCCGTGGGATTTTGTGACAACCATACATTATTATTACAATATACAATTACAGAAAAATAACTATTTTTAAAAAAATTTCCTATATCACTACTTTGTATGCACTCATTTAATAATACAGAGGCAAACTCTACCTAAAAACAATTCTTTAAAAAAAAAAAAAAAAAAACCG